>CM031864.1:11762293-12130372 GCA_018697195.1 Certhia americana | reverse complement strand
CTGCTCTGCCCTGCCCGGCCCCCTGCCCTGCCCTGCCTTGCCCTGCCCTTCCCTTCCCTTCCCTTCCCTTCCCTGCCCTGCCCTGCCCTGCCCGGCCTTGCCCTGCCTTGCCCGGCCCTGCCCTGCCCGGCCCTGCCCTGCCCTGCCCTGCTCCCCTGCCCTGCCCTGCCCTGCCCAGCCCTGCCCTGCTCTGCCCTGCCCAGCCCTGCCCTGCCCTGCCCTGCCCTGCTCTGCCCGGACCCCTACCCAGCTCTGCCCTGCCCTGCCCGGCACGACACGGCACAGGAGAGCTCCCTCGGGGCAATGGGGCGGCCCCGGGCCGGCAGCCGTTCACACGGGCGCAGGTGGCTGGAAGGGCTCTCCAGAGCAGCCTCTGCCATCCCCGGGGCTGCAGCGCTTTCCCCGCAGCCCGCGGTGCCCTGCCGGCCCAGGGCCGTGCCCGCCCCCGCCACAAGGGTCTGTCCTGCTGCCAGGGACACTCTGCCCCTCCAGCAGCGCCCCGGCCAGGCGGGGTCCCTCGGCTCTCCTGCAGCGGCTGCCCCGCTCTCCGTCCCGGGGAATGCCCTGCCCAAAGCCCACGGACCGGCCGCCTCAGCCTCCCCGGAGGGAGCGGGATGAAGCAGCCGAGACGCACAAACTTCCCCCGAACAAACCAAACGGAGCCGTTCTGATCAAAAAACCTGTGGGAACAAACGGTGTGAAACAATCATGCAGCCTCTCTCCTACCTTATCATTCCAATTACATTCTCCTAATCTACAAAATTGAAAGGTAATGAGCAGTTTTTCCTTAAACCACATTAAATAACACTGTCAAAATGCAAATTTATTCATTAAGTATAAATGAGTGTGTTAAATATTCATGAATTGTTGCTTGCAGTATATAATTAATCCCATGGTCTGTGTGTCCAAAAGCATTTAGGAGATAGAGCAGAGAAGACGGTGCTGTAGAATGATAACATTTAAAGCATGTTTTTAAAATCAAAGGTCACCAGCCCTTTGGGTTCTAAACTATTACCAGTGTTTATAATTCATTGTAATACCTCTTCAGCATGTACACATGCTTTCATGATTTGAGGTTTGTATCCTCAACCCTTGCTGTCTAATAATATATTCAAGAAAAGAAATACTTGAGGAAGGTGCTGTTAAATTATCCCATTCACTACTGATGCACTCAAATTAATACAGTACTTTCCACATTTTGAAACTCACAAGGACTGCAAGGCTGCCCTTGAAAAATGATACAGTTTGACTCCCTGGTCCTCTTTTTGCTAGGGGGGAGAAAAAAAAAAGTGAATTCTGACACTTGAACCATCACTAAAGCTGGTTGCCATTTCAAGTATCATGAAAGATAAAACAAAGGCTTCACACCAGAAAAAGACTGGCCTCTTTTTTTTTTTTTCTGTGTCATTTGCAGATATGAAGGAATCCCTGAATCCTGTACTAAGCTTTAAGTAAGTGCTCCTATTGATAACAGTGAGAAGTACAGTACATAAAGTACTGGAATTTTAGCTCTCAATGTCCTTAGTTTAAATATTCCCTCTTTTCTCTGCCCTTTTAAAATTCCCACTGCTTCTTTTCATGTAAGAGAAACCACTTTCAGAAACTCTTTGTCAGTCTGCTTTATACTTTTTGGAGGGGAAGAATCTTTGAGGTGCTGATGAAAAGAACTGACTTTTTTCAAGATAGCATGAAGAAATAACAGAAAATAAAATCATTATAGTGTTCATAATAATTCCCTTCACAATCACTTGATGTTCTCAAGGTGCTTACCGTATACAGCTTTCAGCCAGTTGTGCAAATATAAACTCTGCTCTCTCCCCTTCCTTCCAAAATACTTGTAGAAAAAAGTACATGACAGTGACTTGATCTTTTAGTGCATGTTTTAGTGTATGACATTTTTACCATGCCATTTTGTGTGTGTATGTGAGTGTGTGAATTAATCAACACAATATCAAGTGATTCACAATTCCAAGTAACTCAACCTGTTGTTCCCGGCACAGGCCAGAGAAACCAGGAGCTGCAAGGCTGTGCTCCAACAGACTTTCTTCATGTTTTTCCTTGCAAAAACATAACAAATGGTTTGCCATTTGTATGCAGGCACATTTTGTTCATTCAGAGCCAGGAGTAATATCTCTGCAAGGCATGGGGGTTGTACTGTACCATGTAGATCTATCCTGTAAAATTAGGTGCTGGAAGATTTTTAGTTTCTATGCATTGTATGAACCATGTTCATATGATTCTATGTTCAGGGAACGCATTTGCTTAGCTCTCTTCCTAGTTCTGCAGAACTAATACACAGGACAAGGCACCAATCAGACTTTTTACTCGGTGACCACCATACATCAAGTGTCTTTCATCAATCAGGTCGCTAAGATGATGAAGCAACGCAACTTGTAGTGTGTCGTACGACTGAACTGAGAATCTTTTCTAGAGTGCTGACAAAAAAAGGCAAGGTAAGACCAAATTGATTTGATTGGCCTTGAACTATAAGGGACTATAAAAACAGGTTGAAGGCAAAGTTGGTCACAGAAAGCAGGATAATGTTTCATTGTGTCTATTAAAGACATAAGCCATCAAACCCCAAGGCCAGGCAGCTGCAATCCAAGCGCTGTTGACACTCAGTTTACAAGACATTTGTGATAAGTGCTTTTGTTGTAATTAAAAACCTGTGCAAGTCTACCCTGTTGTGTCGTAACCGGTACCTTATCTCCTGTACCAAAATGAGGACAGACCTCACCTGTCAAAGACAATTAATTTAGATAGCTCTCCTCTGGACAGGAGAAGAGTTAATCACAAATTCTCTGGTAGAATGTTTTCCTTTAGCCAGTGAAGAGTGCTAGTTGATTGTAATTTAAATCTCCCATATAAAGATGCAGATTTTGATCAATTTTATGACAAAACAAGTCAAATCCTAAGTTTCACTTTTTGACAGTTCCTTTGCTCACTTTAGAGGTACTCAGAACCCAGACTTGCTAGTTCCCAAATTCTGCCAGTCATAAGGAGAGATGGGAGCTGCTAGTCCAGGGACTGAGCATCCCATAGAGGTCTGGTTACTCTGTGCAACAATAAACAGTAGGGCCCGAGCAGATGCATTAACACAGCCTACACTTTCCTTTGAACAGACAGCTTCCCTCCATTTCCAATTCACCCTCACCCAAATTCAAGAATTCTCCAGAGGCAGACATGTTTTTCAAAAAAGGACAGTTAGGGATCATGTTTAGCCCAACCAATTTGGGGAAAAGGCTGGAGATTAAAGACAATTGGAAAGACTGTACGTATCACTGGCTCTGCTGCATAGGGATTGTCTCACAGATCTCAGACAAGGTCAGGGAACCCTGAACATTGCTTAAGAAGAAGAATGTCTGTGTGATCCTCCAGGATATTATCCTTGGCTGATGAATGAAGACAGGCAAAAAAAAAAGATTCTGAACATGAAGCTTTTGTCTTTTGATGCAGGTGAAAGGATGGCACCATTTAGGTGGTCTCCTGCTATGTAGAAAGGCAAAAGGACTGCTAGGAAAAAGACTAAAAATAAGTACTGAAACAGGAACTGATAACCACCACCACGTCCACCTCCAAATACAACCAAAAAATCCAATTCATCTTCCAGGATGAAATTAAGATGGCATAACCAAAATTCATGAAGAATGTAAAAGTAATAGATTTTCTATAAAACAATACCAGATAGTCTGGGTAAAAAAATGAAAGGAATTAAAATTGCATATTTATAAATTCAGTGTAGCAGGTATTACTGAAATTAGATGAGAAGAACTGCATAACTGAAACATTAAAATCAATGGTTATAACCTATTTTTGGAAAGATCAAGTAGAGAGAGGGATTAGAAGAGTGGTACTCCACATAAAAGAGACACAGTCTGTTTTCAGGACACTGGCAGCTCAGAAGCAAATAATGTGAATGCAATGGATCAATACTCTAACAGATAAAACACTAGATGGGATAGTAGCTGCTGTCTGCAAATCACCAAATCATAGAAGACAGCAGGATGACTGGATGCCTTTGCACCTTCAGTAGTGTGTAGGAGCAAAAAGGCTGCACAATCATCTGAGACTGCAGCCTGCCAGACATATGCCTGAAGTTTCATGATGCTGGTACCTCTGCTGAATTATTGAACATTATATATGAAGGTTTCTTTAACCAAAAAGAAGAACTCTCCAGGAATGAGAATTTTATGTGAGACAGCATCTCAGAAATAATGAAAAATTATCAGAGGCATTTGGTAAGAAAAGTAACTTAGTATTAGTGGCTATGATCATAACTTGCTTACTCTTTATGGGCACAAAGAGAATGAAACCCACAGTTATGTGGATGGTGCAACCTTTTTACCAGCCTGAAAATTACTGAAAAGGAGAATCAGCTAGGAGAGACAACAGGTCAATAAATGGAAAATACAAACATTTATTAGCTGAAAAATAAGGAAAATTGTATATGTTTAAAAAATATCTAGATCAAAGGGTTAATGAAAACCTCCACTTAATTGTAAATCAATGAAAGGAAAAAAATGTTAATAACACTGACTATAGAGTAGAACTAAGGCATTACATATATAATTCTTCCAGTAAGTGTAGCCAAGTTGAAAGAAGAAATTTATGGCCAGAGAATTAAGCACAATATTTTTCAAAATCATTAGGAACCCTGACAATGGTACCAGTTCTTTATCAGATTGAAGTGGAAGATTTGTTAAGAGTAATGAAGACAAGAAGGAAGTGTTCAATAAGTATTTGTGTTCAGTATTTAAGGAAAAGACAGACAATTGATGATACTCTATGAGGATGATAAACTACGAGAAAACAAACAAACAAACAAACAAACAAAAAAGGGAAAAAATTAAATGGAAACTATTGAAGAAAGAAAAGTAAGAAACACTTGTGTAGGAAACTTCAGATAACTTGTATCCAAGAGTTGTTCAAGAGCTGACTGCAGAATCTCTATTATTTTTACTGCTTTTTGCTAAGTCTTGGAACAATTGGGAAGGTTCCAGAAAGCTGGAAGAAAACGTATGTTGTGTTAATATTTAAGAAGGATAAACTTAATGACCTAGATAATTACAGTCCTGACAGTCTGAAATTGATCTGGAGTAAAGTAATGGAATGGCTGACAGGGGACTCAATTATTAACTAATTAAAGAGGAGAAATATGCTAAATGCCAATCTAAGTGCAATATGGAAAACAGACACTGTCAAACACATTTGCTGGCTTTTTTTCCAATTGTGAGTAAAAGTGAAAGACAACACTGTTGATACACTTTGATTCCATATACATTTGATGTGGTATTCATGACATTTGAGTTAAGAAAACATGATAATACAAAATTGACATGTCTCACATTAAAGGAATGGAAAGCTGGTTAACTGACATTTCAAAATGGAAATTTAAATAGGGAATGATCACAGAACAGGTATTCTGCTGGGATAGCTTTCTGGGCATACACTCGTTCACAATTTTATCAGTAATTTAGAGGAAAACACAAATGTTCACAGAAGACTCAATCATTATGGAAGAAATCAGTAATAAAAACAAAATATCACTGAGACTGTTGACAAATTTCACTAGGTGATCTGGTGCAAACTAAAAAATGTAAAGCCAGGAGCTTCAGGAGTTTAGGCTGGCTATGCTATGAGGGTTTGAAAACTCTAAGAGAGCTAATTCAACAATTAAACTATTTTTTACCTGATTATCTGGTCCTGGTCCTACGACAAATAGCCAAATAAACTGAAATTCACATCCCATGTCACTACTGTCACGTCTGGATATACTTCAAGAGTAATATATCCAGCCATCTTGCATGGAAAAAGGATGAAATGAATCCATATTACGTCATGCTACTAATATGCATTCAGAGCTCACACTTTAACAGTTCTGAAGGGAACATTACAGTTTATGCAGAGAATATGCCTGAAAAAGTAACATGCAAATTCTTAACAAGCCCCTTGGCAGCATATGAGACTTGAAGGACCCTCAAAGCTGAGCATGTGAAAAGCACTTCTTCCCTTTATTTAGTCTTATTCTTATCACAGAAATACTTTTTTTCGTTCCACTTACTCTGGTAGCTGACAAAACAGCCCAGTTCTAAGTGGTATATACCAGAATCTGGCCCAAAATTAGGTGGTAACAGCTGCTGCATTACATATGCCAGTGCTGACAGATAAACCCAGAATCTCCAGTCCTTTCACAAACCCAGCTACTCTACATATGTTTACTTCAGCACAGACCAAGTTAAGATTTACAGATCAAAGCTGTTGCTTGTTAATCATGTTCTTAGCTGAAACATGAAAATAGGAAAGTTAAGAGACCAGAAGCTGAACAAGTTCTAGTTCCCTTCCCTTCTAGTTCCCCTTAGTACCATGGGGTCCACTGGGGAACAATAGTTATGTAGGTCCTCCTCACACTATTGTCAACCCTGTAGCTGCAAGTAGAGGTTTGCACTATTTCCTGAAATGTGATCTCTCCCCCAGCCCTTCAAATTCACACAGCTCTCTGAAGCATGTGTTCAATGTCCACTCCTGGGGTTTCAGTGGCTTCACCCCTGAGACTGCGATGCTCAGGCGAGGACGTGCCCTTTATGACCAGCATCTAATGGACCATTTCCACAGTGCACATTTGTGCCTGCAGTGTGTTTTAACACACAGAAATACAATCATGAGTTATTGTAAGTGTAGGTTTTGTGGCTGAGTTTACCCAACATTACTGAATAGTTTTAGGGTAGATGCCTTAAAACGTCTTTAAAGTATATACAGCTGATTCATAACACTTACGAGAAAAAAGACCTTTGTTTCCTTGAGTTCAGTGAACTGTCATATATTATTATAGTGGTGTATACATAAATAAGAACAAAGTGTTTTGCATGAAATCATGCATAAATTATGTCAGACAATTGGAAAATTGTATACATTTATTCATGTTTTAAAATAATCCAGGCACAATTTTGCAAATACATAGAAGCACATTCTCCAAATGAGAGTAAAAACTAAGTAACATATAGCAAGAAAACACATGGCAAAACATACAAAGTATAAACAGTATGAAAGTTTTCTTAGACTACAGTGGTATCTGCTATCAATACACTTGTCAGCATTACAAAAAGGCAACCAAAGAATACAAGTAACATGAACCACCTAAAAAAGTTTATGTTAGCAGCATATAGTAGCAAATTGCTAAGAACAGAAGAATTCTTGCACACTGTATATAAATGCATATATGCACACATATACAGAAACAACTGGAAGGCCACAAGAACATAATTACCCTGGGAAAATGGTAAAGGGAATTTTTATTTTATGTGTCTTATAAAAACAATGCATGCATTAGCAAGCACCCAGCATGTTCAGGATAAAATTACATCCACGAGCAGAATCACATTAACTCTTCATCAAACAAAGCAATTACCGTGCTGTACCCATGCTGGGTCACTTTGTCCTATGTCACACTCCTGACTTACGGAGCACATTTAGATGGTAAATTTAGGAAGGATCAAGAGCCCTTGATTCCCATGATCTGACAGGAGGAATCAGATCTCAAATTTGAAGGAAAAATACCCATGGAAAAAAATACCCATACAAAGCCTGAGTTATAAGATGGTCTAGCAGGAATTCCACTTTCCTGTGGGACAGCCTAGTACAGTGGCCTCACTTAATGAGCTTTAGTTTGCATGATGGAGTGTTCCTGAGGATGTGCACCAGATTCCTTTTGGATGGAAACAAAGGATGTGCTCTAATCACTAGTGGCATTCAGCCCCTGGGATCAAACTAGAGATAAGTGTGGAAATCAGGTCCTTAGCACCAACATTTTCAGGCTACAGATCCTATCCAGCTAAGCTAATTCTCTGCTAACACAGACACAGGCTTTGGAAATACACAGAATAAACATTAATCAACAAGTACTATAAGATGTATTTACCATGTAAATTAGTCTTAGGTCTTACTTGCCCCTACCTCATAAAAAGGGACCTTCCCTACAGACACTCATTGTGTTTGCAGACATTAATGCGTCTGTGTATGAGGAAGCCATAGGTGATCAACCAAAAGAGCAGTGGGCACACCATTCATTTTTCCTTCAACCATCTTCAGAATACTATTTTCAGTAGCAAAACTATGAAAAACTCTGCAGGCATCTTAGCCAATCTTCTACATGTTCCATTCCCATTAAAAAGATACTCCCATAAACATAAAAACTTTAGGATCACTGCTCTCCTAACCTCTTAACAACAGCTGTGTAAAAAAGGCATTCCCAAGTTACACTTGGGATGTGAGATTTCCTTAAAACACAGAATTGTGAGCAGGTTCACAAAGCAAGCTGAACTATTTCTGATATTTCAGTGAAAAATATCAAATTTAGTAATTACTTCCTGACTGGTTTCAACAGTTTATTTTCTGCCAGCTGCTAATGGCACTTACAGAGCTCCAGCAAAGTGCTCTGGGCAACACATGATATGAGAGAAAGAAAAAGTACTACTTCTGCTGATTGAACTAAGTTTACACAAAACTTACATTATTTATTATAGTGGAGAATAAAATGTGTAACATGCTATCATGCATAATACATGGTAAGAACATGCATTAGTTCAAGTTTACAGTCTCTTTCCAGTAAATTAGAACAGCAGTGGCAGATGTTGACAGCTGCATATTTTGAGGAATTCCCAGAAACAGAAGCAAGCAATGCAAAAAAAAAGACTTGAAATCAGCTGTTTAAGACACCCATAAAATAGTAACTTTGTGAGTTAATCATATGAACAAAAGCAAAACCCAGTGATGCCCTTCCTATCATATTCCAAGAAACTGAGTTCAGCCCCTGAGGTCAGTCTGTGCCCCAAGCAAATCATGCTCCTGACTGGAAAGTGTGTCCCTGCTCTGGCACTGCACCCCCAGGGCAGATTCAGCACTTTCCTGCTTCACAGAAGGGCAGGACGGGCAGGCTTTGTGTGGATCACAGGCTGATTAAGTCAGATGGAGAATTCTTCTCCAGTGGGGCTGGGAAGGGCCTAAAGCTGCAGCTGGGTGGGGACTTACAAAAGCTGAGGGAGCAGGCCCAGATGTGCTACACATGTTAGTATAGCTTCCACAGAAATCCTTTCAATGGAGAGAGACCTTTTCTTTCTGCTTCAGCCCCTTTTAGAGGGTTTCCCTAGGAAACTCTAATCCAGAACAGACACTGTAGATTATGTAGATTTAGGAAGATTATGCTAGACAAGGTTTACTTCCCTATGACTTTAGCTGTATAGATCACAGCAATAAACCCAAAAACCAAATATGAATCTGGTGGCTGGCTTCACCCCTCTACAGTTAAGTTTCATTCCTGAGCATCCTCTCAGGAAGGAAGGAACAAAATGAGACACATCCATTGAAAATTAAATATTTCCTCCCCAAAGGAACTAAACATAGGAAAACCAGAACTTTTTTCAGTAAATACATGACTGTTCACAGTACATCACCATGCCCACAGACAGCTCCCATGGGATACTAACACTGAGGTTCATTCTTGTGGGTACCCTAAGGTTCATCATGAACAAACCCCAGCCTTGCTTGAGCACAACTAAAGACACACTGTTTCTAACATACATGCAGAAAAAAAGACAGCAAATTATAAGCATCAATACGTAAAGTGCTTCTGATTTTCTACTCACTAAGAGAACATCCAGTTATAATTCACAAGGGATTACTTATTTAATTCTTACTTACCTGGACATGTCTTCTGGTTGAGCATCTGTGCTCTGCTGTCAGCTATCTTTGTGTGGGGTCCTACTTGAGTCCAGCCCACAAGCAGGTGAACAATGGAAGACCATCAACATCAGCCCTCCAAGAGTTGGATGGGCTTCTCTTTATTAATTCTGCAAAGCATTACGTGCACATGGTACTTCCCAGACAAAACACTGCTTACCTTAGCACCCAGGAGTGCAAAAATTTTACTGGGGTAGGTGCTGTATTCATGAACTTGCCAAAGCCACTTCCATTAGTTTTGAAGAGTCCTCAGAGATTCCCAAATCAGTGAGTGTTCAGATAATTTGTGTCAGGCTGACTTTTTCATCCCTGAAGTGGTGGTGTTTATGTGGAAATATTTAACAACACAGAATTTGCCTCCACTCTTTCCTGTAAAGGGCATGCTTTCCCATTGCTGGTAATTCCTACTAGAGAAAGTAAGACAATTATTCTACACAGGAGCTAAAGGCCTTTGAAGAAACTGAACACTTTAGTAAAGTATTTCCAAGAGAGATCAACGGGTACTCCTTGCCTAAAGCACTTTAGGGGCATTTTTTAGAAGTTGGAACACCATCTGCTCCTAAGTAGAGCTCTCCATCAGTCCTTCCCTTTTACTGATGTAGCTGATAGGAGTAGTCTGCAGATGGAGCCTCCCAGCCCAGATGGAAAGGGAATTTGGCTGGATATACAGACTTTTTTTTTTCTTTCTGAGAAGAAGCCTTGGTATAAACAGAAGATCTGGACATCTAATGGGGATGAAAAGGTTGGGATAGTGTCTGTTATGTCAGTTTGGAAAGAAAAAACACCACTTTTTTATTTTATTCATTCAATTATCTATGAATAGTAATTAGCCAGTCAAAAAGTTATTTTTTCAATGAAAATTTCTGCTCCTATTTAAAACTTTCTACTTTGAAAACAAAAAGAAGGTAATACCACATAAAACATAAAGTATATTAAAATTTAAATGTTTCTTAAAACCAAGCCACTTATAAATTTTTTCCTCTTTAAAAAAAAAAAAAAAAAAAATTAAATCCCCCCTACATTTTAAAAGGAGCTTTTGATGACTGCTCAGCTCACTGACAGAAAAAAAAAAGGCCAAACTATTTTTGAGCATTCCACTATTAGCAGCAACATAAGAACACATTTTGAAAACCTCAGGTAAACTCCCTGCTTGTTTTATACTCATGAGGAGTTGATTAAAATAGGACTGCCTGAATGAATAAGCAATTAGGATATGATTACATTCAGGTAAACTGTACTAGTTTTATCTTAAAGAATTAATAAGTGATTCTCAGCTGATTTCTTAACTGCTCTCAGAAGTGAACCACCAAGATCCCTTATACATATCCAAGTACTGACATTCTTTCTTTAGTATCACAGCTGGTTTCTAACAGATTTCAACCAAGCAATTTCTTTGTAGAATCATCTTTAACACAGTGGTCACAGTTCCTTACTTATTTAACAAAAATCACATAAATACACATTTAACTTATGCTAAAGAGAGGCTCATCAAGAGAACTGATGTTCATTTTCTCTAGTATGAATGAAGCCTGCTGCAATGTTTCTGAAGTGGATCTGCTCTTAGCGCAAATCCAGGCAGAAAGCAACACTTCCACTTTGTACTGTGACACTCAAACTCTAATTGTGTTCTCAATTTTGTGTACATTTAGATGTTATTAGAGCTGTATTTTCCTTAGCTATCCTTTGTCAGAGTGTTTCATGCAGCATGCAAGCATTCTTCAAAGAGCTTCAGAATGAAGCACATATTTTACCACATGTGAATTGGCAAGTATTAATTATCTTAAAAACTTTCTCAGGCTTGAAAACCACTTTGCAGGTAAACACAACTCAGGCAGAATCCTTATGCTCACTGGGGAGAAACACTTGGGGGAGAAACACTCTGCTTCATGAGGGCACTTCCATGTAAGTCTTCCATGTCCAGCTCAAACAATTTCCACGTGCAGCACCTTCATAGCAATTTTCTATTAACCCAGAAACCTTCTAAATATAAGTTCAATTGGCTGATGTTCTTTTCAGTTCCTCTACCCTCAAGGGAATGATAGAATTTCCCAGGCTGCGCTGTAAAATATGTGTGGAACATTCTCCCTAATTCTGTAAGTTCTGCATTTTTCAAATCCTGCCTTACAATTTTTTATTATCTTTGCATATATCCAGCCACCCATCTGAACTGAAAATATGCATATGGTGATAAATCTGGTTTTGCTATTACAGCTCTTCATCCAACCATGACCCTTTTTCCCCTTTTGATTTCATCCCATGTAGTATCAGCATACAATTGATTTTAAACTCCAGGAACAAGAAATAGCCACTTTTAATTGTATATCACAGCACTGCCTGCAATTTTCAGACACTTTGGGCATCTTTTCTCAAAGCACTGTACAAATAAGTTGAAAACGGGAATATTCATCTCAACAGGTTTCAAGAAAGTCAGTCAAGAAAGGGAGTAGGAAAATAGTATTGTTCTCCTTTTCCAAACAGGAAGGTAAGACAAAGTCATGCCAGAAACCTGTGTTTGAATATAGATGTTTATCCAAGATCATAAGCATGGTCCTAGCCTTTGTCTGACAAACAAAATGAATATTTAGAGTACTAAAGTGAGCAGTGAAAGCTGAGCTATAACAAACAATAAAATCAGAGAGCTGCATTTATGGTAGAAAATAGAAGGGGCAATGGAGATGATACCCTGGAATCACCTACCAACAGGAACAAGAAACCAATGTTTGGAAGGAGGAGTACTGGTGAAGAGATTTCCTCCCCATCCCATGAGTTGGAGCTGCTGATGAGAGAATATATATGCAATGAACATATAAAATAGAGATTTATATATACAAATATACAATAGGAAATAGTCAGTATACAAATACTTACATGTAAAAATAGCTTTTTACTTCCACTTTTCTTGATTTACAAAAGCATACAAAGTTTCCTGTTGGTTAATGTTTAAGTAGTGTGAGTAAACCCTGTGTGACATGTTCCACACGTAATTCCTTCAAGTGTTCACAGTATTGGCTATTACAGTGTTGAATCTGACATTCCAGATGTTAAAATATTCATAGGACACATTCTAAACTTAAAGCATTAGTTTAAATACAGCTTAAATAAAACTCATGTGTAGTTGAATTATGGTCATATTACAAATGAGCCTGCTGCAGTTGAAAACTTTCCATGACAGTAAGCTTGGAAATACATATTTAAACTAGAGATGAGTATATTTTAAGATTCTTGAACTACCTTTTAATGTGTAGATAATACTGTGAGATGGGGAGTTCTTTCAACTTCATCTGAAGAAATGCAAGCTGATAGAACTCAGTATTACAAATTATCCTCAGTAGGAAAGCTGATGCACAGAACAATTTGCCATCAGAGCCAGACATACTGTCACTTTCTTCAAATACCCAACAGACAAGAATAAATGACAGGTACCATTGTTTTTGTGTTAAGAATAAATGATCTGGAGCATTCTGCATCAGGAAAGTGCTTTAAATTAAATTAAATTAGTCCTCACAACTCCCTTGTGAGGTAGATAGTCACTCTCCTTGTTTTCAAAGATGGAGAAACTGGAGATTTAAAATAAATTATGATGGCTGCATGGGAAATACTGTCAAAATACTGTTATTTGGATGTTGGAGCAAGTCAAATGCACAACTGGAGTAAATGGAGATATTCATGAAACAACTTTACACTCACCAGCTTGGGTACTGACAGCAGTCTTGATACAACAGCCAAAAGTTCATCATGGCTGCATAACACAATCTTTGCCAAATGCCATTCTGCTGGAGCTGAACTGTGGGACAACAGCTTAAAAAAGCACAATAGTCCCAGATGGTGCAGACTGACCAGGATGGAAGGAAGCTGCATTTCAGAAGTTATGAATTAACCAGGAGTCTTGTAGGCAATATCTTCTCATTCAAGAGTTGGGTACAGTTCAAGAACCATTCTTAGCTCATCTCTAATTTTATCATATATGCAAGTGCTCACAATATATTGTGTATCAATATATTCAGGTGTTTTTTAAAATTCATTCACTCATGGACCTTGGAAGTCTGTATTTTTTCCTCACATTTCTCTTGTCGAAAATTTCTACTGATACCACAAAAGGAATGAGTGCTTCAATACAGCAAATGAGCTACAAATAATAATTTTATGTATCTGAGATGATGGATAGTTTTCAAAGGACCACCATGTTCTGTGTGCACCTGTATATACAGGAAATCTCATCTGTCTTTAACTGCTCCTGCCTTGAAGTAAAATCCAGTTAAAGTATAAAGTGCATAGTGTGGATTAAAACCCTAAGAAATAACAAACAATGTGTCTGCCTTCCACAGATGATTAATTTTGCTTAACAGCTGAACCACCACCCTCTTTGTCTTCTGGTTTTTAGTTTAGTGTTACCTGGACTGAGAAAGGCCAGCCAGATGTAAGCAAAAGTATTGTAAACTGAGACATTTTTGTAATATGCTGTTAACGGAGAGTTAAGTAAACCAGTATCAAGACACTGTCCAGTTGGGATGTGTAAATATTATTGTGTGCTTCTTGGCCCACTTAGCAAATACTTTTTTTTCTGTGATAAACCTGTGGCCTCCATAAGGAGCATTTTCATGGAGAAAGTATTCCTCACACTCATCTCTTCCTGGCTCGTAATAGTGGTAGGGAACTTTACGAAAGCCTTCTGACCTAGGGAGAAGAAAGACATACTTAAGTACTATTTTCAAGAAAAACATAAATATATAATACATCTGAATACAAAATACAAGCATCCTGGCTTGGCTCAGCAATAGTGTGGCCAGCAGGACCAGGGCAGTGATTGTGCCCTGTTCTCAGCATTGGTGAGGCCGCACCTCAAATCCTGTGTTCAGTTTTGTGCCTCTCACTAAAAGACACACACTGAGGTGCTGGAGTGGTCCAGAGAAGGACAATGGAGGCAGTGAAGGGTCTGGAGCATGAAGAACTGGGAGCTGGGGGTGTTCACCCTGGAGAAAAGGAGGCTCAGGAGGGACCATATCACTCTTTACAACTGGCTGAAGGGGGTTGTAATGAGGAGAGGCTCAGTCTCTTCTCCCAAGGAAAAAGTGACAGGACTTGAGGAAATCGCCTCAAGCTGCATCAAGAGAAGTTCAGATTGGATATTTGGAAAAATTTCTTCACCAAAAGGGTTGTCAAGCAGTGGAACAGGCCACCCAGTGAAGTGGTTGACTCACCAGCCCTGGATGTAGTTAAAAGATGTGCAGATATGGCACTTAGGACACAGTTTAGTGCTGTGGCAGTGCTGGGTTAATGACTGAACTCCATGATCTTCAAGGTCTTTCCCACCTAAACAATTCCTTGAATGAACTGAAATCCTTTCCATGTGCCAGCACTTGAACTCCTCTGCTAAACTGTAGCTTTCATTTCATCATGAATTCTAGTTTTCCTAAGGCAGAAGAAGCTCAGTTTCTCTCAGCATACGCTGATCTTGACAGTCAGTAAGAAGCCGATGGGCTGGCTCTTACAGGCACTGCACATTTTGTTTAACCTGTGGTAACTCAGCCCACAGCACTCCCTCCCTAAGCAAAACCTTCTCCCTGGATAGTCCCAGCTGTTGAAACTGGTACTTGAACTGGTTGGACAAGGCAGTTATAAGAGTATTATCCAATATAAGCAGGTAAACCAGTCAGAATCACAGCTTTAAGGAGACAGCCTTCCCTGCTGCCAACAGTGCTATCATGCTGTTGACTGGTTTTACATCAGGGCTATGCAATGCCAGCTTGGCTGAGCTCTCTGAGGACAACCTTAGTCCTGTCACCCCTCATCTCAGGGTGCCTCCTGTGTGTTTTCATAAACAAAGAACAACATATGTTCATTCTGTTCATTCCATCTGGATGACTCAATCAGTGAGATCTGCAAGTTCTAAAAAGTCAGCCTCTAATGTTAAGATATCCTAATTAAACAGCTGTGACTCAAATTCTGTTGTTTGTGACATTTTTTAGATTCTGCCAGGAATGAGTCTCACACTAGAGTGACACAGAATGTGGAGTGAGAATCTGCAGAAAGGCTTGGCTTTAGGAGCTCATGACCCACTGGGCTGGTTACATGCAGGACTTGGATCAGCTTAGGTACAGAAGAATAATTGTGTATGTACTAGTACCATATATTGTTCATGACATTTCCTGCTTTTCTGAATGAATGAGGAATAGTTTCATTTTATATTTTTCTACCATACACAGTAGATTAAAGTATTTAATGTGGACTTCTAAAAATTGTGTTTAGAGTTATACTTCTGACAATAGGATTAATTCACTGTCACTGTAAGGTCACCAACAGTAGTTGGTTGGAATTTATGTCAGTTTATGGTGATAAAGCTCACAGGACTTGTTTTATTATCTAATTAGAAACCCATAGTACTCAAAACAAGCCATATATAACCTAGAAAGTTCAAGTAGGTTTCTCAATGGTGGTGAAATGTAATTTCAGGTGGTGAAATGGTGGTGAAATGTAAATGTAACTATCGTGAGCTAATCATTTTATTTCACTTCCAGGTGTATTTGGTATTCAGAAAATAACGTATTAGTTTTTTCCTCTATAGATTTGTTTTAGCAGTGGAAGCAAGAGAATGTGAGTATGCTTTGTTTCCAGCTAATTCTGAAACTGTAAAAGATCTTCGACTAAAAATAGTTCCTTATGACATCTGATATTAGATTTTGTAAATGTCTATGTTTATCAACAGCACATGCCATACCAGGAGTGAATACGCTGACAATAGTGTCACATCAATGCAAAACACTGGGAAATGACTGCCTGATCCATTTTTTGGATTTATGATATTAAAATCAATTGTGAAATTTTGACAAGACATCAGAATTGTAGATGCATGAAAATAATTTTCTATGATCTTACTTGCAGTAGGTGTCATTTATCATCCCATAGACGTGAATTCCATAGCAGGCATCCATAGCCAAAATTAAGGTAAACCAACCCGTGCTGAGATATGAACCTGACTGGACTCTGTAAAAATACAACATACACAAAACAAATTGCAATGAGAAATTATCAACACTTTATCAAAGAAATACAATCTATTGCCTGGGACAAAAGGCATTAAGCAGCTTGACAATCTGTCAAAAACATACAATTACTTTGAATTATTTATAGATATGCTCTCATTCTTCCCAGCTTTGGGGCCTCCAGCTATTGTCCACAGAAAAAAATACCAAGTTAAATATCTGAAGTCAAACAATGCATCTCCAGTAAAACAGAAAATAATTTATTTTCACATCTGAAAGACACCAATTAGTGGAGTTTGTAAAATGAGATAAAGTTTACCAAAATACAAAGTACTGTCAGAATTTGTGGTGTGTGCATGTGAACAGGCACCATCTTCTTCTGCATGCAAAATTTTAATCTGCAGTGGGCTATCCTCGACCCGAAAACTCACACAGTAATGAAACTTCCAAGGGTATTTTGGTACAAAACCATCTAATATAAGGTTCTGGAAACCAAAATTCTGTGCATATCCCTTTACATAATTTTGAGTTATCGTTCTTTGAGCTAACACATCAGAGAGAAAACCACAAGAAGATAGAGCCCAGATTGACAGTCTTTGCTCAAATGACTAGATATATTCAATCAGCCCAGAAGTATTACCAGCACAAGTGAGAAAAATTACACGTGTAAGGATTTGGCTCACAGACTGGTTGTTTGAGCAAACACATGAATTGTTAACCACAAACCAACTCCTGTTTGCTCTGCTCACACAAATGTTACCAATGGGGGAGTGGGAGTCAGTGGAGTTACCCAGATAACCTGGGCATGCAAGACTCACTGGTTTCAAACCTCACGAGCAGTGAGAGCACACTCAGCCCTTGCTGCTGAAGTCCAGTTTTGTGCATGTACTGCTTTCAGTTTGACTGAAATCAGTGAAAACAATTATCTTTAAATTATTTAAAAATGCCCTGAGTCCAAAGAAAGATACAAAACTCACAAAACCATCTTAATAGAGCACCTTTATAATAGAGCTGGGTGTGAGTGAGAGGAGGGGATATATAAGCTTTCTCCCACACCTGTAAGCTCTTAGTTTTTGGGTATGGCAGGGAGCAGTCTGTTCTCCATCCTAAGTTAAAGCAGCCTAACCTTTGCATACAATTGAGTTTTGCTCAAAGAGAACTTGCAAGTAAGCAAGCCTATGTGCAAATCAGTTATTGCCACCAATAAAATCTTCTGAAAACATTTTCATCCTGGGGTAGGAATAAAATTTTCATGTGGAGAAAAAAAAGCCCCTATAGTAAATTATGCAGCCTAGAACCCCCAACTTCCTGTGAGACAGAAGAACCAACCTCAGATGTTTCTTCTTGGTTCAGAGCAAGAATGTACTCTGGTCTCCTGCCTCCCTCCTCCCTCCTCCTGCATAAATATACCAATCAGTGGCTTTTGGCACAGATTCTCTGTTACTTCCCTGCTCAAGTTGATCTAAATACTGTTTAAGACAATGGGTGAAAAAGTAGTTGTACAAACGTTATCATGATAACTATCAGGCACATACAGGTCTGAGATTCAAAATCCTTCTCTGTGTAATACCTTTTATTATGGATAGTAGAAAAGCTCCAAGAGCTTTACAGTTCATAAAGAAACTCCAGTTAAAATAAACCTTTTTCTTTTTTTTTTTTCTTCAGTGAAAAACAATTACCTCAATTCCCAGAGTTGAGTCCAAGAACACTGAAAGTAGTTAAGTATTCTCTTCCTTGCCCATGTCTGTCATCCTTCATGGGTGACCTGGTGTGAACTTCTATCCCTGCCTTTGCTGAAATATCCTTTCCCTTGGGGAAACAACTAAGTACCTGTTTAGTTGCTTTTGTAAAGATCATACTCGAAACAATAAGTAAAGGTATAACTTAAACTGAAGAACAGGAAGAGGAAACTAAAGGCAGGGTGTCAAAACACACTTCATTAGGTGGATACCAACTGTAATTGTGCTTCTTTTTTTGACACCTTTATAGCCACAAATGTGTACAGCTGTTTATCTGCCCCATCAGGATATTCATCTCTTCAACCAGAATGTTCTGCTACTGTCTAGCAGGGAGAATTTTCAATCCAGTTCATGTTATTTCAAAATAACATCCTGCCATGATAAAAGGCTGCATTGCTTCTAACTTGCTTTCTGCTCTTCCACCAGGAAAGCACTGGCCTTGAGCTTTCAAAGTGTTTTAGAATCATAATAACCATTTATAAGAACACGATGAAGATCAGGACCCTTCCAATAATGGAGGTTTATTGAGAGCACTATATTGGCAGTAGCATCTGAAATTTGCTATACTCAGGAGGAAAAAGGAATTTTAAAAAAGAATTAATCAATATTTCATGTCTTGTTTTAACACCATTGGACCTTAGTCCTCTCATCTATATACTGCACTGGCAGGATAAATAAAAACAGCAGAGTGAGTTCCCAGGTACCTTCCCTGGGAGATGAAGTACATGACAGAATACAGATTATATACTTTAAACCAAAGCACTTATATTCATCCCATTTTTTCCTCTGAAGATGCACAGGGATACGAGGGAATATACTTATGCAGTGGAGATTCTAGATGATTTGGTAACACCTTAGAATTCAATCTGATACCATAAGCAGACTTTCAAAATTCTAATGAAAGCAATATTAGAAATGTGAAAACTATTTTAGCTGTGCCTAAAAAGCAATAAATCTCCAAATACCTTTTAAAATATCATCCCATAAAACTGTAGTGCAAAGCAATGCCTCAGCCCTTGCTATTATGCTAACACTGTGCACTCAATTTCCCTCTCTACAGGAGACTTTTACATGTTTCTTGGTCAGAGGTTTTTGAGACTCATTAGAAAAAGAATTGCTCTTGTTACTGTAATTGCACTCAAATTTCAAATTTTACACATAGGAAATTAAAAAAATCCTCCATTTATGTGCAGCATAAGGCTTTGTAACTGCACAAATCTGGGAGAAGGAGGATATTAATCCCAAAACAGGGTAAACAGGAGTGTGTTAAACATCATCTGTAGAACTACAGTAGGCAGATCTATTGTGATATATGTGTGTGCAACAATCCCAAAATTGTTTCCTATGGCTCAGAGAGACTTTTTTAAATAGCATAAAATTAATGGGGTACCGGATCTGGACAGGAAATTGTCTCAAAAGCTCAGGAGAAAATAATGCACTATTTTTCAAAATACTTTTTTAAAAAGATGGCTTTGCTTTCAAGACATGATTTACAGCTGAGTGCAGCCATAGAAAGGCAATGCTCACACAAAGTTACTTTGTTTACCTTAATAATGAAAGCTTATTTTGCATACTTCCTACTTTATTAGTATTCTTAAAGAAATGCTAGTTATTGGTTGTAATTCTCTCTGCTAAATACCAACCACCATTTCAGAAAAGTACATAGGCATATGCTTAACATTAAAGACATGAAAAGACCAGTGGAATCAACTTAGTTAAAATGCTTGAAATGAAGTATATGCTTGCTTATCTTGCTCTTAGTGAAGGTTTAAGTGCTTAAAATGTCATTATTTAATCTCAGAATATAAAAGTAAGCTCCAAGATTAATAGTTCCTTGAAAGTTTCAAGTCTCAAAACATAGAATTTGCATTTTTAGCAGTGCCTTCCATAAACTCCAGCAGAAAGAACTGACTGCAGTTTCTCACAACATGTTACAAAAGACATTTGCATTCTATATTTCAGAAGAAAATAGTAAAGCGCACTTTTAGGATTGCTAGAGTTGTGACACATAAAGCTTTAATTAAAAATTAATTTAGAATAAAAGCAATAAGACAGGGTTCTTCAGCTTTAACTTTCCACTATTTCACAAAAAGAATAAGAAATTGATAAAAAGAAAATGGAATAGAGAACGCAGAATGCACCCAAAAAATCTTGGCAACTGAAATTCATCTTCTTTGACATCTATAACTGTGCTTCGGTGTAGGCTAAATGAAGGAAAAACTCAGTCTTTCTGTCATTGGGGGTAACAGGAGGAACATAAAATATTTTCTTGGTGATCCAGGGCAGGTGAGTTCAAATCGAGTAAGTTTTGTTGTCACTTGAGTTCTGATTTTAGCACAGAATTCCAGGAAGTTCTTCTCTTCATTCAATTGTCCCAGGATTTTTTATGTGCACAATCAATTTTAGCTCTATGGTTCAATGGACTGTAATTTCCAGTGGGGACTTCAGTAGTAAAAAAACGAAAACGAAAAAAACATTTGTGAAGGCAGAGAAGATGTCTACACAAGCAATTGCATGTCAATCTGATTGCAGAAAATAACTTAGAAGCCTATTTCTTAATTCTTTTGGGAGAAACTTGAGATCACAGAAGGTCAATTAAGAATGTTAATTAAGATAAAAACCGAGGAAATTTAGTACTTCAAAAAGCCATTAATTAACAGAGAGCTTGCCAAAAGCATTAGATAGAGACTTTTCCTTTTTGACTTAATTTCAAAATATTGCAGTAAAGTAAAATTCAACAATGACAGATTGAAATGACAAAATTCTCCAGGCCAATTAATTGACAAAAAAATATATCTTTTCATAAAGGCTGTTTATAGAATCTAATCCTCAGCTGACTCTCCTACAAAACTACTGAATGAGCAGCAGCTTTATTTGCAGCAGCTTGTCAGGCTCTTGATTAATAAATAAGAATAAATAGGAGTATTGGTCTAAACAAACTAAGAGACCTATAATAGATGGAGTAGAGGCTCTATAATGTGAGATGCCCTTCCAACAAAACTTTTTGTTAAAATGATGCAAAATAAACAGAAGTACTTTCAAAAATATGTCACGATTAACTTAGACTATGTTCAGGTAGAATTGTCTCTGGTACTTATTTGTATCTGTGGTGCATCGAGAGACCATTAATCTTCTGGGAGGGGGTCAGAGGACTCTGGTTTTGCCTGGCACTCTGTCACATGCCCTGTGTCAGCCTCATCTGTGACAGGTCCTTGGGAATGAGGGTGGAAGGTATTTGTCCCTTCTCCACTCCCTTGTTAAAGACAATCAGCTCTTTTTCTCCCTGGGTTTCTCCAGGCTTTTTGCATTGCTGAATCATGGCAATGATTTTCTTACAACTAGAAAGAAAGGAAATTTATCTGCCAGTGCTTACTGGTGACCCACAACTTAATTCTGTACTAACCAAATTAATATTACCATTGTACTTACGTTGACTGAGACATCTCTTTTTTTGAGTACAGCTGCTGAGAAACTCTTCTGCTTTACCAAAACACCCACATTCCCCAAGTCACGGCTTTGGTCTATGCCTTTCTCTTCACATCAGAGGTGAATGACAGATTGGAATGAGTTGACAGAAAAATGCACCCACCATTGAGAGAACAGAAAGGCTCTCACCTCTCCCCTGCTGAGTACATCAACTTCTCTTGCCAGATAGCTTGTTTTTGAGAGGAGGAAAGGAAGTACCTTTGGTACAGGAGAAGGGCAAGACTCTAAATCCTGAAGATTATCAGCCCTAGGCTGGATTTATTTCTGTTTTCTCCAAGACACAGTGCTCTGTTGCTAATTATTTCATTATATATACTTTCTGGAGAAAAAAAGAGCACAAGAAGAGCAAAGAAGATGTAAGTACAGAGAACTGATTTCACCTGGTAAAAATGGTTGCTATTTCTGCATTACACAGATACCTGCTAGGCATCTATTTATCATAATTATTCATTCTTTTGTGTGTGTGTGTGTACACATGTTTTTGCTTTGCATTCCGTAATGGTGCAGGACATCTAATAACAAACAGCCGTGCCCCTCTAGCAGTGAGCAGACTGTCTCACACATCGTGCTTCAGGTCATTCTGAAAAGTGAAACATTTATACATGGGCAGATGTTTTATTATCCATCATGTATAGTTATCATCATGTATTCATCATGCAAAGCTTAAACAAGTGGAGTGCATTATGAACAGCACAGATCACATTCCAGATTCAGGCAGTGACTGTGCCCAGCAAGATGTACCTGGGTACGGAGAAGTGATCCCCTCCAGCCAGCCCAAACTCTTGGTAGATCATCCCTGATGTGAATCCTGAAAATAAACTGTAGTTGGGTGGCATACTATTCAATTAATCTCCAGAAATATTTCCTTTCTGTTTATATTAATATTGCAACAATGGAACACAGGGAGAACAGTCCATTTCAGTTGAGTTTGCTATAAATCTGCAGTAAAGGCTACTCCTAGGTCAAACTGGTCCATGAGAATCTCCCCCCACAAGCAGATTTAAAAAGAGATGTAACAATTTAAAAAGCCCATGTCAAAATGACATTGAAAAAAAGACAGCAAGGACACTTACGAATGATTACAAAATGGAGCAGAGAAATGATGGCTTTGCATTTAACTGCATCTAATTAAAAACCACTGAAACCATTTGACTTACTATTTACTTATTATTTTGGACAAGACAGGCAAAACCAACATTAGAAATAAGGACTAGTCTGTTACTACAAGTACTGAAGTATCTGAGGCATCTGCTTGGGTATTTAATTTATGGATATATTTCCAATCTTTGTGTTGTGTACATTTTTCTAATTTATTTCCTTTCTTTTTTTGTCTATTCAATACACTCATGGAAACCTGAAACAAAGGGGGCAGGGAGAAAGGCAGCAGCCTGAGAAAATTGACTTCTACTGTCCAAGCTTCTGTAGTTTCCTTATTTCTGATTCCTTGACCTGACTTTGATGCATCTGAGCTCAGTTGTGAACTCAGGCAACGAGACGAGGAAGTTATTTCTCTCAGGCAGCGAGGGCTCCTTCAGACACCTCTGTTGCTGAACTCAGAGAAGAAAAGCAAAATTCCTGTTTATCAAGGGTGATCATAGAGGTCCAGCTTGCTGCAAAGCACACAGAAGAGAAACAAGACTAAAGAATTATAATTGTAAATTTTGCCCTACAGCCTATATATTATTTCAAGGTCATTCTCACACATTCTTAAATCTGTGCCAATCTCTTCAAGATGAATGGCATCCCCTGTAGAGAACATGAATTTGTAGATTAATTTCTTACAGCTACTGGGCTTCTACAGGTTGCACTGAGTCTTCAGGTAAGAACTGTGGTCTTGGTAAAAACTATTTACAGAACAGTAAGTCCCAATTCCAAGCTTTTTTACTTCCCCACTCTCTTCCCTAATCCTTCTGTTTCCAGAAATACACATTCTCTTGGTTTCTCTTGAGTCAAGATTCTTTATTTCCCTTTCTTAAGTACAGACTGTGGTTGGAGCCACAGGCCATGCTGCTGCACGCACTCAGGTTATAGCAGAAGATGCCTTTTGTGAGTGCCTGGGTTGCACTTGTCCCCTGGGGTATAAAGTCGAGCAGTTTATGCACAATCACAAACAACCTCAACCTCCTTGAGCTGCACTATGCAGAAAGAGAAGTGCATGGCTCCACAAATCTCCAGTTGCACTTGGATTTTGCTGATGAACAAATGTATGTTTATATCAGGACAGGATGCACAGAAACGTCACACATTGCGGACATGCCATTATGTTTAGAATGAAGGAAAACTAAATTCACATACGCAGATTTGAAGGCTAAGCTGTTGGCATCTTTACACAGCCATTTTTCTCTTCAAAAATCACCTGAGTAAAATTAATTCCATGCTTAGGAAGACTCTTTATCAGGAAATGCAACTCTCCTGGTCAATGGCAACAGAGCACTTGCTCCACAGGACAATTACTTACGCTTGCAGTGATTGAAGCAAATGGGGGGGTAATGCCAAAATTTCCCTGGTTGTGGCACTGTGGTGTAACCCTGTCCCACGGTTCCCCATTTTTTATTGGGCTATGCTAGGCTGGAGACTTACTGCAATCCCTTGTGGCTGTGACAAAGGGAGTGACAGCTGAAACCTTGGCACAGGTTTCAGGTGCCACAGTCCTCTGTAGGGCAGCTTTATGTGCTCTTCTCTTCACCAGTAGCTGCATCCAGTTTGCTGAGTCCTGATTCAATATTTTCACACAGCGTGAAAGGGAGTAGAGAAGGATTTAGATTTTCATCCTTTGTAACCAAAAATGAATCAAAACTAAAAACTGTGCCAAGTGGAAGAAAAAAGACAACAGGGCCTTTTCCCTGCATCTCCATTTAAATCAATATTTGCTGTCTTGGGTCTGCACATTTTTCTACAGGGAGGATATAAACTAAACAGAGCTGCAGTTAATCCAGGATCCCTGAAGAGATTTAATTAAGGAGGCTTTCCCACCCTTTTCTTTTGGTATTAAAGGGCACTCACTACTCCTAGCTGCATATTTTAGTGAAATGTATTGTAGGTGAATACAGAAGAAATTTCTTGATTAGCTCTTACCTTCTCAATACAAGATACTGAAAGGAGTTCATCTAACCTTGTCTGAAAGCAGCTTAAATTTTTCATAAAAACATTTTCTATTAGGCTGAGTCTTTTTTATGTTTAAGTTGAGAATATGATACAACTTTGTAAAGGTATACATTGTATTTCTGTGACACTGGGGATGTGAGCAGAGGCTTTTATAAAGATATTTTGTTTTATTGCTACAGTGAAAATGAAAGAATAGCTAGCACGAGATTGTACCCTAACTCTGTTCATTTAAGAGGGAAGAACACTGGACCAGATACTCAGCTGACAGAACTCACACTGATGTACATCAGCTGATACCCTTTCAAATTTTCCACAGTCTGCAGTCATTGTGGTAGTTCAAGCACTACCTCTTTGATATTGACTTGGAAGAGAAGGCAATGTTACATTGTTCTCCACACATTTCACATTTATCTGAGAACTTTGCTTTTTAGCAAAATGGATACCCATATGAAAAAAAAAAAGGTTATGAAGGGCCAGAATGTTAAGTTTTATTTCTGAACAGGTAATATATTCTGGAAAAAGATAACTCTAACTCCACTGATTAGACCTTCATCAGGGCACATTCCACTATCAACAATTAATCTCCCCCAGCTGTGGTATTCAGAAAACTGTTCCCAGGTATTCTAAAATTAATTCCTAATTTGTTGCTAAATTACTAACTGATTATTTATGTTACAGTAGCACTGTGAGTCCTCACTGTGCAAGGCACCATACACACACGGAAGTTCCTGAACCGAAGAGCTCAACTGTAAAGTACCCAAGGGAAACAGATTCTTTGGGGAATGTACATGTCCTTATCCCTAACACTGCATCACATCATAAAGCCACATTCTCTAGAATTGCATCCGGAGCCACAGAGCTCTTCTCTATGCTGCCTATTTGCACTAACCAAAAGTTCATTTTAGATTATGAAACATCAATATTTTTAGCAAAAATGAAGTCTTAAATCCAGACAAATTATTCTGATATGGAAAAAGGAAGCAAAAATAGAACTTGCGTGGGTCTGAATTTTAATTCAATTGCAAGAGGCCATAATGTAACCCATCAGTCAAGCTTTGAAGATTAACTGCTAATTAACACAGATGTTGCCTTCCCTTTTACTACTGTTACTTTCTCCAGATTAACTTTTCCTTAAAGTATAAAAGGAACAAAATATTTCTCTTTCCTTTTCTTTTTTGACATACATTTTAATAAAGCACACACACGTATATATTATCATATTATGTGGTATCATATTATGGTTTAGTATCAATATTAGGGTCTTGCTTACCATCTATATTCCATTGAAATGGATCAAGTCTTTCACTGCTTTCTTAATTAACTCACCTCTGTCCAAATATCAAGAAAGAAGCAAATAATCCTCACATCTGAGCTGCTGAAACTTCCTCTATCTTTCCCACTGCTTGGTTTACACAGTAAGAGGCATTCTGAAGACATTTTTCGCTCATGCACATTGTGGGCAGAAGAGGTCGAAGTCTAATTAAAGCCTCACTTAAAGTATAGGGTCCCAAATCCTGAGAACACACAGGATTAGCTTTTGTCATTCCCCTTTCTGTTCCCCCAGAGTTACTACATTTATGCAGCAAGGTCCTCTGAAGGCCAGATGCCTGCAGCCACTGGTTCAAATACCTACACTGGATGAAGCACCTTGATTGTAGGCACACATATTTAACAGAACAAAGAATGGCACAAGTTCTTCTCTCAGATGGCAGCATTTAGAAAAAAACATGGTAAAGCAAACAGTTCAGAAAAGCAGGAGACTGCCACAGAGAAGCTCATAGGAAGAGGAACTAGGGGTCACAGTTAATTTCCTACTATCGCACTGAACAGTTTCTTCAACACTGGACAATTTCAGAATATATTATTCCAATATTCATTGAATAGTCTGCAGGAGGTTAATAATACAAATGGAAGCTTTGAGAAAAATCTCCAGACTTATTAGAATGGCAGTTAAATGCTTGAAACCAGAGGGTTTATGGCTTCTCTGCTATCAACTGAAGTAGCAAATTAGTTAATTTTCCAAGTCTTTCACAATCCAGCTTTTTGAGAATAATAAACACAAGAATCATCATACTAATCATCTAGCCAGCTCAGTCTAGAGTGTTGCAGTGCAAAACATAACTGACTGTCAGTTTAAACTAATGCCTAGGTATTGAGAATGGTGAGAACTTCAGTTAGCATCAGGAATATGATATTTCCAGTGAACCCAAAGTATTAGAATGCATTCACAAAGTGGGACAGGGGTCCTTTGCTTTATAAATAAATGCTCTGATTTCTCTTCCACATTATACTGCTCTTAGTAACATCATCTTTTCAGGGATTCCCAGTATCAGCTAGTTAAGATTTGGCAATGTTGCCACGGAATTGTGAAGGCAAGCAGCTCCTCGGAGGCCACACACATGACAGGATCCATCAGAGGAGCCTGTGGCTGCTCCCCTGGCACCAAAGTTCAGAACATCACTGTTAATTAAATTCTTATCTGCAAGATTTGCATAACATACATTAAAACAAGCTAATTCATTACAACTAGAAACTGCAACCCGATTGCCACAATCTCGCTGACTCAAGTCCAGGCTACATCTTTTTGGCACCAAGCTGTAAAATCTAGAACTGACTGAAATCTGTTCTATGGTTATGTTACTGTCCTGCTTTAGGGCAAATTTTGGAAGAATTATAGAGAACCTCAAGTAACAGTAGGAGCTATACTACTGGAAGGAATACCACATTAAAAATTAAGAGTTCAATCACATACAATAGCAGAGATAGTGTCACAAGTAGCTTTATAAACCAACATCATTCTTAATAAAGCACTTTCTTTGCCTCTTCATGCTATGTGCCTGATAAGCCCTTGCCAACAAAGACATTATACTAATTACAATTAGTTATACAAAGTGTAGGACAATGTAAATGATTTATTGATTGTTTTTCCTCACAAAATAAATGTTATTTTGAATTCCAAATAAACAGTAAGAAAAATAAAGCAGAAGCCACAGATGGCACGTTCAGTCCAGACACATATGAATGTGAATATACTTAAAGGGACACTCAATCCATTTAAAACTTTAATTTTTTCTCTGGAAAAAATCAGTGCAGAGCAGGTTTTATGCAATTAAACTCATTTTTCCCTGAGCAGAGACATTTAAGGTACAAAACCAAGAGCTGGGCTGTTCAAAAAAAACCCCTTAGACTAAAGCGGATCTTCTGTTCTTTTTTAATGTCTTCAGGCCAACAAATAAAAGTATGCACATTTGTCATGCAATATTAATGTTGCACTATGTTTGCATTTGTTATAATTATTATCTACATGCAATCTGAAGACATAAAATAATCTGAAGTTGTGTTCAATATCTTTTTGTCTTAACTATCAAACTGTGGTAATGACCACTTAATACCTAGGCATGGAAATAACAAAGAAATCTTTTTGCTTCCATTCTTTGGGAACTCTTTCTAAGAATTACTACAAGACCCTCCTTTGTCCTCCATTCTGCAACATCACGTAGGTCCTGTAATCATACTGAGAATTTGCTTCTCCTGTGAATATCCTCAGTGTTCTAGTGTATTTCCAGGAAGTATTTGCAGCATAGTCCGAGCAGAACACAGCACTCGATCCTTCAGGGGGATCCTCTCATCAGCCTATTTTGAATTCCTCTGAAGTTCCAAAAATATACCTAGACTCACTGAAAAATGAAGAGCTGATCCAGTCTGATGTTCTCTCAGGATTTTTTACAGGCCCCATCTCCAGAGTACCAATGCACTCAAGCACTTAGATGCAAACCTTCTGAAACACAGACAATAAATGTACCCAAGAAAAAAGGCTGAGACACAACAGCCACGCCCAGGAAGGAGCAGGTTTACTCCCTGCTCTCTGAGTGCCTTTTGCCATTATACCAACCATTTTGTCCTCAGCCTTGTCAAGTGAAGGCATAGCACTTAGGAAAATATATTTCTCTTTTTTTCTGGTCTGCAAGTCAGCATTATCTGATTAGGTCTACTTCCTACGGCTTGTTCAGTCTCACTTATCAGACACACTGGAAAATATTTCCAATAATAAGCCACCAGAAATCTGCCTTCATATCTGGTGTCAGGCTACATATAACAGAAATCTTTTCATTTTAGTTTTAAAGTATTGCTTCATTCAACAAGCCGACTGCTGGCTGACACACAATCTAACCTAAAGGCTACGGATCAGCAGGTAAATGCAGAAATTCTATTAGTTTTCAGACCTGAGGTTTACGCCTTTCATTTTAAATGAAATCAAAATCCTACACATGAATAGGTAAAGCACAGAGTAAAGATCCCTTCTTAAAATCATCCATTACATATTACATGAGTGCAAGGAAGAAAGCAGTTTCTGCATCTTGTAGATACTGTATTTCTTGTGCTCAATGACTCTGGCAAGGATGGTAAATACCAGACATAAAAGAGATCCATTTTGAGGAAAAATTAAAACCATGACGAACATTATATTAGGCAAGGTGAAATCCAGCTAAGGTACAAAGACAGGCACATTCAGATATGCTTGGTATTAACAAAACCTCTCCAAGCTTGTATAAATTGGACTTCCTTACCTAAATCCAATTTTAAAAGTCATAATCAAACTTGTCTGTGCTTTAAAGGTTTTGGAAATGAGCATCCTCATACAGGACCAGAAGAAGGAAATAGTGCAAAAGTGCATATTACAAAGTATCCAGAACATTGAGGAGATTATTTCTTTTTCCAAACTGAAAGAAACACCACCAACAAAGAGAGTTTTCATTCTTTTAATCTTTCTAGAAGTGCACACACCCTGGTTTATATATAAATACATGAGATTTAGGAATGATTGACTCCTAACTTCATTTTACTGTTTGCTCTAAAGAGATACATTCACTGGAAGTTCTCAGAGCACAGGCATCAGACAGACATCAGCATTTTGACACAGTATATGGACTGCATCCCAAAACAGCAGTGAGTGTAATTCACTTCTGGTGTGGTTTTCCCTCACAATGGTGGATGATGATAGTCTTAGAGCAAGAAAATCAATTGTGATTACATGGTCACAATTATAAGCACACTAATAGTGGGTTGGTTATTTTTGCTGTAGGTCTTATTCTGTGCATTCAGTATAGGAAATTGTTCCATGGCTCTGCTATTTATTTGGGAACAAATATAGAATAAAAGCATGACTTTTTGTTCCCTGAAAACTTACCTGTAATATTTGTCTTTGGACTATGGCATTAAACAGTAAAGAAGCTTGTTGGGCTCCCTCTTTTTCATTATGTAAGTCTACTTAGATCTTTCATTTGTACTTTGTGTTTATTTGTATTTAATCTGCATTTTCTCCTGGCAATAGGTTTGATAGCCTCTTGTTACATTTTGTACTGATGCTATCTTACAGCTTGGTGAGAACAAGTGACTTGGTATTCTTGATCACAGCTCTTAGCTACTATAATACACAATTCTCATGCATAGATATCCCATACGCTTTCTCCAAGAGAGTAGAACTGTAGGTGTTACACAAACATAAAGAAATGTTACGTCAACTGGCCTAGAGTGAAAGCAAACAGAAACATCAAGATGCAATGACCAGGTGTAGCTCTCCCTCAAGTCCAGTAAGTCAATTAAATCACATATCATGAAGAAATAAAAAGGCCCCAAACATGATATTTCTTGTTTATCTCACAGATGATAACAGAAATGATGCTGTATTTTGTCCTTTTGACAGGTATATGCCAGCACTTCTGACTCTGCAGAAGATTTTTGACAAGGAAACAGTGTTCTGTACTCTTCAGTCAAAGGCTGACCTAAATGGTGTTTTAAAAATAAAATTTTGTTGGGTGTTACTAAACCAGAGCTGCACAAAGCTAACATAAAATGTAAAATATAAAAAATAAAAAAATATGAAATAAAATATAAAGTAGAAAATAGAAAGTCTGAGCTGGCACCATTGCTTGTGTAGTACCTTTCATCACAAAAGGTTTTTAGTTGAATACAGCACACTGACAGATGCAGCCACTTGCATATGACAATGATAGAGGACAATGTAGGATGAGGATGAAGAACCATGTATCAAGTGAACTCCCTAAAAATATGGCAGATGCTTGTTCAATGCTGGCAAGAGAGGAATACTGCTGGAGCCATTTCCCAATGCATTCTTGAATTACCTTGGAAATTGCTCACCCAAGTATTGACCAGATCTGACTACATTTTACTTGCTTGATCTGATGAGATCAGGTTGTATGGCTGCAAATCTGTGATAAGAAGCCAGCATTAGAAATTGCAGATCTCAGAAAAAAAAAGCAAGAAAACCCACAACTCTAAACCATTCATATGGAAATTATTCAATATAAACAGGTAGCTTCTTCTTGAACTGCTCATCTAATATTCTATAGCCAGGGATCATTATGAAAACCACGTGCACACACAGATTATTACCATATGAAACAATGAAGATGTCTTACGTCCCCTTATAGGTTTGCCAGCATTGCTCAGGGGTTTGTTATTTGAGAGCAATGTCATCATCCTTTATCTTTATGCTGTGTAGTATTGTCCTCCATTGTGCAGTATTCATTATTACACACTTTGTCATGCACTGCCTCTGCATGTGTATGTAACACACACAGATTTACAGATACCACAGACACACACTGCACTCACATCCATCAGAGTATTGCTCAGCCTTACAAGGCAAAGCAGCAGAGTTACACTAGTTTGTACACCAGAAGATCATCCTTTGTAAACAGTGAATGATTTTAGTGGTGACATTATGACTTGGTTTTCCTTCAGTTTGTTCCTAAGAGGATGTAAGAAAAAAAATATGTACTTGTGGGGGAAGGAATATAAACTAAACTATTTTATAGATTTCAGCAATTGTTCAAAAGCTTGAGAACAACAATACAGATGGAGGGAAAAGAGAGAACATCTTCAGCTGAGGTAATTCAAGTTTGCCATTTACTTGTACAAGTATAACCAGAGAGCTGCTCTTCAAACAGGGAGCTGTCACTTCTCTGAACTTGACAGAAGCTTTGTTCTTTTTTACCTTTGTATTTTTATTTGATTTCTCTGAGTGCAGGCAAAGGATTAGTTTGAAATTTTTTTTTTTTTCCCCCTGACTATGGAATGAGTTGCTCACCTCAAACTTGTAAAATACAATGTTGACTAGGCAGACTCCATAATATTTAAACAGTTTACAGAGGCAACCAACTGGAGTGGAAGTATTCTGTAAAGAGCAGTGTTTGAAAAGATGCTAGATATTATCTCCCTCAGTCCTCAAACAACACAGTAAAATGAGCACCTAAGTCAAACCTCATTTCTCCCTGGAACAATTTTTAAAACTGCCTTTCCTAGAGATTTCTGGATTTTTCCTTTAAGAAGAGTCTGAAGATGAAGGCATTACGTACATAAGATTATCTCCTCTTGAGAACTTATTTCGCTAGTGCATAAATCATATGAAATGTGATTCTGAATTGCATGAATGCATGAAAATTAACCATTGGAAAACACACTGCAATCCAGAGGTGAAATCTACATTGGCAGCTTGTTCTTTTTAAAGCAGTTTGATGCTGCACATAAACAAGCCCACATCGTTTTATGCAAGGTATGTAAGGACAAATATTATCATCAACAAGCAGAAAAGTTAAACCTAGTGTGGACAAAGCCAGCTCTGTGCAGCTCAGTTCCATTTATGCTGAGCTCATGTACCATCCTCACTCACACTCAGCAGCCTTTCAGACCCTGCCTGAGACAAGCTGTGGGATACAGGATGTTACTGCTCCAGCTGTTTGTCAACACCAAACAGCTGGAAGTGGTTGATCCCACACAGTTCTGGAGCACATGACGCAGGTCTCTAAGCAAAATAACCAGACTAGACCAGCTCCTGGGCATTGGAAGCACAACAGCAGGGACAGCACAGTTAGGAAGTGGCTGTGTCTTGAAGCAGTGTGGCCAGGAAAATTAATCTTGGCCCTCCAGGAGTGTGCATTCATCAGCTCTGGTAAAGCGGCCTTCTTAGAATTTCTATTAATAGGAAATTGGAAAGAAAATCCACCTGGAAAGAGCAAAATACCTGATCTTGTGGATATGAACATGTAAATAGCTTCAAAATGGCCCTGTGCCTACAAAGACAATTATTGGAACCACATCTTTTCCAGCCTGGATTGAAGCATGCCTGATACTCACATACAAAGATCATTGTTGTAATGGTAATTCCTTTGCCACTCCAGGAGCCTGAGTAGCAGACTCAGCTACGATTAAATCATTCAATTCATCTCTTTATATCTTTTACCTGCCATGATGCTGTTATTTACCCAAACAGTGGCTATAAACTCTCACAATTCAAATATTATACAATGCAACAGATTATTGCCAACCTGAGACAAGACCACTAGTAAAGCACTCCTCCCTAAGCAAATAATGTGAGCTTTTCAGTACTTTGCCTTAGGTGCTTAGCTTTGTTCAAAAATAATAATGAAAAGAGGAAGAAAAGATATTTGACAAAGTGGTTAGGTGGAGGCTTACATTAAGATGGATTTTCATTCAGCAGCATCAGGTTGAAGAGGCACGTTTTAGAAAATATTTTTTTCTTTCCTCCTCTTTGTAAAAGAAGAAAAAAAATTCTATCCAAATTAATTTTTATCAAGATTACATAAAAATGAAGTAAAATACTTATGTTCTCTGTGATCTTTTTTGATTTTTGGTCTGACATTAAACTGCTGTGCTTATAGCTTTGTGGACAGAGGGCTTCAACTGCCCAAGAAATAAGAATTAGAATTTGCACACAGTTGTATTGAATTACTACATCCCTTCACATTTTGGAGTGCTCCAAAATAAACAACAACCTTTTAGGCTTTGTTCCAAGTACTTTCTGCAATCAGAATTATTAAACTGTTCCCACCCCTGTGAATGCAGCAGGCATTGGCTGGTTAGAGCACAGTGCTAGTAATGCCAAGGTTGTGGGTTTGATCTCTGTATGGAACACTCACATTAAGAGTCCCTTCCAACTCAGAATATTCTGTGATGTTGACTTACTAACTGAAGCACATGGAAGCTGTGTCAGATATCCAAATGGCCTACTCATGGATAACACAGTTGTATTCTCACTGTCTCCAGAATCATACCATCAAGCCCAGAGTAAATGGCAAATTGATAAAAGATAAATCTAATTCTCAATCAGTTGCACTGACAATGCACAGAACAACAGGGAGACAACGTGTTTGGCAAATGCAGGTTACAGAGACAAGTTATGGGATATTTCACAGGGCATACAGAGGAACTGGCAACACGACTACTGGTATGGAATTTGTCCTAGCAGTTCTTGAATGACTCCCTTATGTGTGGGCAATGTGCCAGCAACATGCAGTTGTGATAGCAAAACAATCACAAATGGAGGTCCATCAAAAAATTGAAAATCCCTGTCTGTTTCTGCCCCCAAATCTCATAACTAAGTGGGACGTATGCTTGGTTTTTGTATGCAAAGAAAAACCTTTATCCTAGCCTGAATGCTTAGAGAACTTTTCAAAGTACAGAATTTCAAGCAGGATTAAACCCCAGTAAATCCTCTTTTGCTGTGCAGACTGTCCTTTCACTGAACACAAGTTTGAAATATGGGGAAGCTGATTTCCCAGAGTGCCACCCTTCATTGGCTCAAATTCTCACAGAAGTTTGTTTTCTCATCCAGCCCTGCATATTCCTGCCTCTAATAAGTGCAACTGTACTACAAAACAGCCAAAAAAATGACTGCCTTGTTACAGGATCCAGGCTTCTACAAATATGAAATAGAAGAGATAGATATTGTTCATCATCATTTTGCATCTCCCAAAATGGTGCAAAATTCCCATCAATAAATTGAGCTGATGTTCCTGAGAATTTTGCAATTCTTGTTCTCCATATTTTACAAAATGCTCTTTTCAAAAGAAGTGTGAGTAGATCCTCAAAAACTTAAATGAACTGTTCTAGAAAGGGCAAGTGATCAGCTGTGAAGGCAAAAGAAAATAACCAGTTTTCATTACAGAATTTATATACCATACAGAAACAGCATCCTAAATTTAAACTATATGGAAAAACACGCACTAAAGAGCCTGACCCTCACCTGAAGTAACAATATCTTGATGAAAGAAAAAAAGCACTGGTTATTTTTTTTCTAAATTCCAGCAAGAGACACAAATTATTTAGAAGAAAAACATCACAAGTGTTGTAAATATTGCAAATATTTCTTCAGTATGAAGCAGAAATTATTTTATAGGTTTCCTGTGAGAAAGTCTGAAACCCATTTTCTGTTCCTGCAAAGAGAAGTAAAAATATTCTGGAAGTATATAACTATTATACTAAATGTATTAGGTATGTATTAGGTACAGAGATAAACTGTCCTAAGAAAACAGTAAGAAAAAATCTATTCATGAAACTGTACATCATTACCATTCTGGAATAAAAATTAGTATTACAGCAATTAAAAGGATAAGACCCAGCAATTAATAAATTAATTAATTTGTAAGGGCAAAGGAATAAAAACCTAGATGTAGTCCCTTGGGATTTGCTGAGCCACTTTGCACCTTCGAAGTCATCTGCCAGGAAAAGGTCATTTGAATTAATCCATGCTTACACCTTGGCACCTCCACTGAAACATGTCATCTCTTCACTGTAAAGGTATTACTCGTTGCCTATGACACTAAGTCCCAGAAACAAGCCAGACTTGATCTAAATGAAGGTGTGACTGATGAGCATTTCACAAGCCAACGAAATCTGTACACTGGGTGTCTCAGGGGACCAACAGTCCAGCTTCATTTGGAGTATTTTCCTCTTCTGTCTGCCTTTCAAAGCATTCCTCCTCCTGACACAGTAACTGCAGCGTGGAAAAGGAATCATCAATACAAATTCAACATCGAACAATTAACTTTGTGGGCCAACACTCAAAGGAAAGTTAAATGTTTTTGCTGATGTTCATTTTCCTGAAAATCAGGTCTTAAACATTCACTATTAGTTGAGAATTCATCTTTTCTAACTGTGAAACCACAGCTTTCCTGGTCTCTCAGGCTTTCCCAACACAAAGTCATCTTTTCATAAACTGGGAATCCTGAAATCTCAGAGTGAATGCCTGGCAGCAAACAAACAAATGAAACAACAGATCACAGAATAAAAGCAGCCATAAAAAACCCTCATGTATAAAAATTAGTTGTCAGGTAGCTGACAACTCCATTCTGTCTTCCTGTAACTTGAAACATGCAGGAAACAATCCCTTCACATTTATCACTATTTACCAATACTACTCTCTCAGGTCTCAAAGCTTGGACCAGCTACAATTGCCACCCACTCCCTATTCATGGAATCCATCTCCTTCTCCTGCCATCTGTTCTTTGTCCTGGATTAATCATGATATATAGGGCAATATAGTTGCTACCTGCTCTGAGCACCGCTCCCAATATCTTAGCACAGGTTTCACAGAATCCCTACTGGGAGGCTGTATCATCTCCAAATACTTTGTGTGAAACCACCCGAGCACAGCGGCAAGTTTTAGAACTAGCACTACTTCTGATGCTGTTATCACTCCTTGTTCAATGGTGGAAGATAGTTTCTCTCATATTTCTTATCACTGCCATGCTCCAAAGCTACATTTGTTGCACACATATATACTTGGTAATGACCTCTGATGGGTAACACATGAGAAAGTTTTAAATTTGGACTTCAAAAGGATTCTAAGATTTACCTCTGAAAATTAGGCTTTAATTGGTCTATTTGGGAGTATTATCAGTGATAATACATGCATTTTAGACTCTTGAAGAAACCTGACAAGTGCTAGACATAGAAATTGTAATTTTCCTCTGTGAGTCTGGCTCCATTACACACATGTTCAAATCCCATTTTTTTAAGCAAAAGTCCTGTTTAAAAAATAATTTTACAGGTTTTAAGATGCCTGTAGTCATTTATTCAGAATTTTTCCTTTTTATTTCAGTCAGATATTAATAGAACAGCAAAGAAAAATCTTCCTGTGGTTCAAAGAACCCATTTTTCTCTGTATCTGTCTTTGCTTACATGTGAGAGGGGAGAGACTCTGATAATCTACCGTACAAGCGAGAAATGTGACAAAGGAAAACTTATCTTTTAAAATGTTCTCCCCTTTTTACTTCAGGTGAAAGAGACATTTAATATGCTAGAGGTTGTTTTCTGTGTAGCCTGGAACAGCAAAGAGATGCAGCATGCTAAATACCATGTATAGAGCCTGAATCATAACACAGCCGCTTAGTTACGATTGGAAAATCTGACAGCTTGAGACAGATGGACAGGAATAGAAGTTTAACCAGGTTTGAAGTTAAAAATTAAAAAACAGTGAGACTATTTCTTATTACTCCCAATATTAGAAATGCCAAATAATTTCATGGAATCACAGAATCTGAAAAACTAGAGAGAGGGTAACATGCAGCAAACCACACACAACTTTACCCTTGCAAACAAAGTTGGTGAGCATTTTTGCTCACAGGAAAAGCATCTTAGCTTGAATTTGTATGATAAGTAAATATTCCCACTTCTCTGCTGGTTTGGAAGAGAGGTTAATAGAGGTGAAACATTCAACCAACATCTCTAACATACACATTTTTCTGTGCAGGAAATCATTATTATTCCTGCTTCATGATTTTATCAGCCTGGATGTAAGATCTGCAAAATGGAGAAAGGTTTACAAGTGTAAAAATTCCTTTTAGAGCAAAATAAATTACATATTTATGTTTCTGATCAGAAAGTAAGCTAGGGCAGTAATTTCATTGAATAAACAGAGACCAAGTCATCACCTCTCTCTACTGAGATCAAAGCTGGGATTTGCAGATCTCCTCCACTGAGGCTTGGATCTTCAGACCTATCAAGGCTGGTAAGATTCAATCCAAGCAGTTATAACATTTAAGTAGATTCTATTTTTGTCCAGCTTGAATTAACTGTCTGAAAGATTCATTACTTACATTGTTCAAGGCCCTGAACAAATCTGAATTAACTTTAGTGGTTCATTTTCATAGGACAGAGCTAGTTTGTACACAAGTATAAACTGAATTTTACCAGTGACCTAGGTGGATTTGATATGCACAAGACATAGGAAACTCAAGGTATTTGAGCATGTTAGAACCTGATTTCCTTAATTCACATTAATACCAACTGTATGGAGTATTGTAGTTTAAAAAATCTTTGATGTTAATAGCATGAGTGATAAAATATGGGTCTAATCAAAATGACTCAGTATTGCACATTAAACCCTGCAGTACCCAATTACTCATTGCTGTTTCTAGTGAGATATGCAATATCAAGGGTATAACCTAACCTGCAGCCATAAATAAAACATATATTAAAAAGAGCAGGTTGATGGCAGGGCTACTAAATGCTGATCTTTAACTTTGTGATCCTAGCTTTGAAATCCAGTGGTAGCAGTAGCAGTACAGTAGTTACATGGTATTATCAGGTCCACAGACTGAACAAAATCACTAAGTGGTTGTGCTTGTCAGAATGCAACATTAATAAGCTTGGGCTTGTTATGGAGATGATATTTCTTTAAAAAAGGTCTCACATGTTTTGAGCTTGTCATTTTGATTTATCTAGGAGTCTTTTCTTGATTTGCCTTGAAAAATCTTATGAGGGACAGCAAGAGACTTTTTTGGGATGTCTTGTCACAGGAAAAGGCTTAATCTTACTGTCCACTCACTTTGCTAAATAAGCAACCTGTCATGCTTGTATTAATTTAATCAGGCCAAAGCTAAAATTCATTTTGAAGCTCGTATTTCAGCATCTTTTTGTCTTGAACCAATTGAGTTTGTTGTGTACGAACACAAAGCTGTCTGTCATAGACAGGGAAAACAGTTTTTTAAAAATAAAAAAAAAAAAAAAAACCCTGTCAAATACTTTGGGTTAGGATTTCTTTTTCCCTTTCAGTTCAAACAAGTGCCTGTTTTGTGCTGCAGAGATTGGTACAACACTTCATCCATCTCAAACAAGAGACTGCTTTATGAACTCATAGAAAACAGTTATTTTATACTGCAACTTGCAGATATGATCCTCTGACAACCAGCGCTCATTAAAAGAGCATCAGCTGGCTCAAGCAGTAGCCTTGGTCGTTACTGAAGTAAGTCAGAGCCTTGGGGATTTTAACAGCATTTGTTCAACGAACAGTCACATTCTGCCCAGCTGAAAAAACGTTTCCAATTTAAAAATAAATCTTTTGTAATGGGCTCAAGGAAATGTTTGGTATGGGAGGATTGAGAAATTGTCTATTATACAGGCATTCTGTTCACATCCAGGATGATTTTGCCTTGATAAACGAACAGTGACACTATTGGCAAACCTGGGATTTGAAGTAATGGTTCATTAATGCAACTGCACACTAAGTAATGTACTTGGGTGTCAGCATTCTGCTGGGTTTTCTTTCTCATTGTAATAGTCTTTTTCCTTCTAGATATGCTTAAAAAATATCCTGGCACTCTGTCAATATATTAGTTTGAAAAATGTCACCACGGGCCTGTAACCATGGTGTGTATATGTAACTGTGCATTGACACATGCATTGGCTTGATGCATTCTGGTGATGCGAGTTCAATCTCCTGTAGAGATCCAAATTATGATACAATTGCACTGAGCTTACAGACTTCTCTCATGCTGGGATGGAGATGGTGTGAGGAGCTAAATTCACAAAACAGAGCAACATGCTTGTACTGCATGGTTTGAATAGCTCTTTCAGCTGCACACAGTGAAAATCTTGCTTTTCCTTAGAGGAGTGGGGTATTCAGTTCTTCCCCCTCACTAATACAATCCTTCTCCTTCTGACTGGAGCTTCCACCCTTCCTTCCCTCTTAGTTTGTTAAAATGCATTCAACAGCACCCACACCTGCCTGTCAGGGACCAAATGTTTAATGCAATGGTTTGTATATTCCATGGCTCTGCTCCAAAAGGGTGAGGGCTCAAAGGCCCTGGAAAGAATATTTTGTTGTATCATTTAGAATTTAGGATCTATTTGAAAAAAACACAATTGGAATTGGTACTGTTGGTATGGCAAGGTGTTAGAGAGCAGAGTAAGGCAGGCTTCAATATCAAGAGGAACCACATCCAAAGGGACAGACTTAATAATTCCTTCCATCTGCCACCTATAGATGACAGAAGGTTGATCAAGCCATCTTTGTGTGATCAGAGGGGAAAAGCACATTTTCAGCACAATTAATTTAACAACAATTCTAACCAAATTTAACTATTATATTTGTCAGCAAGAATTGCTTGCTAGTCATTGGATGGCTTACACAAACCTGTTGTGTGAAGAACTCAGAAAAGGTGTGTGTAATTGTTTTAAACATGTTTTATTAGTTTCTAATTTGTAGACTGATTTGACTGGTGTGGAATAAAGCAGCCTCATGCTTCCTGCCCCAGGAAATTCTTGGAAATTAGATATTTCAACTCAGTGGGATTCACATTGCAATGTATTTTAAATTAGAAGAACTGAATCTTTTGCTTGCTTCTGTCCATCTGTGTTATAGTCTTGGATTTACTCCTATACACAGAATGTATAGATTGCTTCTTATCTACATAGCTTAGTGCAGCTTACACAGGAAAATCAGGAAGGAAATCTCAAAGGCAATTATGCTGGAATTAAACAGCTGCAAGGAATCGTCAAATGCATTCTGGCCAGACCCAGCGGGAGTGTTTGAAATAATTTGGGTTTATGTGAAAACTCACCTCACGTGAGTTTCTGACTTTCTGAAGGAAGACATAAGTCTCTGGTCAGGACTCTGTGAAATGTTACAGAATTGCTCAGTTTTCCCCAGTCCTATGAAGACATTACTGACAGTCAGCAGAGCTCTCCTTTGCTAGTGGCTACTGATTGTAATCCCTTTTTCCCCCTGCCCCCACAGGTAGGCAATGTGGACAAATATCCACTCAGTTAATGGGATCATCCTAAATCCTTCAGAGGAAGCTAACCTACTCCATTAACCCACTGGGGACTGACTGTAACAGAGGCCAGAGTGAGGTTTAGTTCCAAACCTACCTCAATTGCCACACAGCTTCTCAGGACACCTGTACCATTTTATCTGTGTGCATAGACAGGGCTGACTGCACTGAGCCAGCAACGATGGCCTATTGGTCAAGCTGGAAAGCACATCAAGGAGCAGCCCTGACTAATTCCACCACCAGGCTAAGATCATGCTGTATATTTGGCATAACTTTCCAGCCTGCCATGGGAAACCTCCATTCTTAGAATTCTGGCTTTTGATGTGCAGCAGCTAAGGAACAAAAATACTTAGCAAGTTGCAAAAATTAAGGGTGCACTCGAAAACTTCTTGTTCCAAGCCCACATATCTGATATTCAAGGTGCCTGTTGGCAAATTCCAAGCAAGAGCAATTTAAAAAAGTGAACTAAACATACTATTATTGATCTGATTTTGTCTGCTGTGCAAGGTGCAGCCCACCCTGAGGTACCTATGCAGTTCCACATCTGACGGCCACTCAGAGCACAAGTTGATCGATTTCCTATTTGTATCCAAGAGCACTTTAGTGGCATTAAATATTATTTAACGGCACTGATGAAATTTTAATGAAATTATAAAAAATCCTGCAACCAAAAATAACAACCACGGCTCCCTTAACTGCAGCACTGTTCCAGCTCTGAAACAAGCACGCTGTCTGGTTGCATTGGAGGGTCACATCTTGATTAAGCTGAGTGTCAAGAGTATTGATAGCATCTTTTCAGTATTCTGGGGAGCAGCCATCAACAAAACCCTAACAGAGTACAATGGCTTCTGCTCTCTCTTTATTAATCATGAAAATATATTTACCACTGGAGCAAAAGTCCATTGTATGGACGCATCAGTCCTCTTTGCCCACATCTACACTGCAATTCCCTTTCATTTCATAGGAACTGACGTTTAAAATGGAAGACAGTTCACATGAATCTTCCTGTTGCAAACAATTATTGTTACTAGAAATCTTCAAGAAAAATCAAAACAAAGCTCACAGGCAAATGAAAATGACACGTTAAAAACAAAAGCACATTAAAGCTTACAGAAAGAAAAAAATCTTTTTCCCCTACCAACTCCAACTTAATAAAAAAGAAGATTCTGACAATCACAATCCTGTTACATACAGAGATGCCAGAGTCCACATTCCTGATTGTTTCTTATGAGTGGTGTCAGGAAACTGCCCTTTCAATAGTACTAAATGGGAAACATATCAAATGTATTTACTTTAAAAATCAAGTGCAAGTGAGCAGGACACGAAATTAATTTCTCCTTTTAAGGTAAAATATCTCTCTCCTTTCTGGGCTGCACCTGTCTGTCTGCAGATTGTTTGACTTATCCAGAGAATACAGAATGTGGACAGAATCTCAAATTGTAGAGGCAGAGCAGAGGGGAGAAATTTTCTCCTATAGGTCAGCAGTATGTGGTGTGGCTCAGATAGGCAAGTTTGCCTCTACACAAAATGCACAAAAATAAAAATATTTCCCACTGCAAAATGGAGAAAATCTTTCTGGAAAGAATTCACTGCAGCTGCTCACTGCCTGATCTCTGAGATACTTGTTTTATCAATCCCAAGAGGTGCAAATTGTCTCCTGAGATATGTCAAACTGCCCATGTCGTCCTAGGGCATGCAGTTCCTATTGGGAGACAGTCAGCAACTCATGTGATTTGGCCCTTTTACACACAGAGGCAAAAGAAAAGAAAGGAGAAAACTAAAATACCTGCATGGTTCATGTCCATGAAACTGAGAAAGCTCCTAAACACACAAAGCAGAGGGCAGCAGTGAGGTGGGGCTCCTGCCCAGACAGGGAAAATGTTCTATTTCCTACGTCAATCCTATGGCAAATATTTGCCAGGACTAAGCAAGCACACTTAATTGGCTACTCTTTTTGCAAGCAGAAGCCACAGAAGATGTTTATCTTCAAATCTGGTTTCATACCTTAGTTGTCACTGTGGAAATTAAACATTCTGCAAGTCACTTTTGCTGTCAAACATGGAGACAGTTGGCAAATGAGGCCATAAAGCTAGAGATTAATTACTGGTTGCATGAATTGTTGCTGTTTTCCTCTGTCAATTACGTCACAGTTAATCATGGAGTGAACTCCTGAGAATTTTGTATCACTCCTCCCTGCCTTTCGCACAAATAAAAAGTAAACAAATGTAACCAGAGGTCAGGCTAAACTGTCTGTATTCACTGGCAGGAAAAAGCTCTGGGAATTGCAGCATCTCTCTCCCTCAAGATTAATTTTAAAATTTTGATTTCACAAGATAATTTAAAACTAGCATATCAAGACATCATGATTTATTTTACGAATTTAAACAATATTTAGGCACATATTTACTCCTGGTAAAGGATTTTCTGGTTACTGTACTTAGTCATTTCTTGTTCTTTTGGGCCCAGAGTTGCTCACACTAGGCTACATAAGCTCTGTCATAAACAGTCAGGAGCAAAGAGTGAAATAAAAGAGAAGAATGGAAGCAATGTACATAGTGTAGGTCAGTCTCCTTAGTCATAATCACTGAGCTGAAGTATTTCTCCCTCTGAGGACGCTCTGGACTGGGTTTTCATCAGAAGGACTAGCTATAATAGATAAAAGCTAAATTTCACAAAAAGGCAGAAATATGATTTACTATTAAAGAAGACAATATACCTGCCTGTGTTGGGCAGCCAGCAGCATATCAGTACTCCTCCAGTACTTTAGAAAATACAAGCATCCCAACTGCCTCCACAGGGTGTTTTTTTCAGAAAATGTGTTATTACAGCTGAACTCATTAAATAACTCTAGATATCAGCATTAGCCCATATTCACATGGAATTTCCCACAGGGACAAGTTGAAAAGAAGATTGTAAAGATGTCATTAAGGTATGTTGATAGGTGAGGGAATGAAATCTTCCTAAATACTAATGTAGGACACTCTGGAAGCACAGTTTGAGTTGTTTTCCTTGGATTGCAGGGACAGACAAATCCAATTCCCATATGACTTAGGGAATCTTCTTCCATCAACTTTGACACATAGGACTAAACCACCATAAGCAGATACAGGACATTATTCACACCTGCATCACTTCATTCCTCCCCACAGACAGTTATGGCCACACTGTAATTAGCACAATGTCTATGAATAGTCATAAAAGGACTCTGCAAGAACAAGAATTATTCTCACTTGTACCTTACAGGTCCTTTACCAATTGTCTTCCTTTCATGTGACACTAAGAATTAGGAAGTTCAAAACCCTGCTCTGGATCAAATGGCAAATCTTGCTGACAGAAACAAAAAAAAATACCTCAATAGTTTTTATTTCAAATACAGCGAAGAAGTCCTGTGGACTACACAAAAATTGTTAAGACTGATCATTAACTAAGGAAAACATGCATCTAAACAATTGCATCTAATTACTTGACCAAATCATCTTTCAGTGGGAAAGTTGGTTATAATTTACACTGATCAGTGATACAGCATGGGTAGAAGAGAAAAGTCTCACACAGTTCTGTGTCAGAACAAGCCATTTGTATAATTTGAATCATTTGAATTGACTTAATGTTAACAGCATCTCAGTCTTACACTGGATGACTGGCAATATGTGAGATAAACAAGACAGGCTGCTCAGATAAAGCAACAAAAATTAGCAATTATTGAGGGGTTACCACTTGAATTTGCTAGACATAATACTGATTAAGGGCATCACCATATATCTCTTCTGCATCAGAGAGGCTGACTGGTCCGATATGTTTGTTGTTTCTTGCCTAGTGATCCAGCATTATTATATTTCCAAACAGTTGTGGGAATGGAGGCCAGCAAATGTACCTGCCTTCACCTGGAAGGTGTATGTACTTGAATATGTAAAATATGTCTGGATGTTACAGTGGTTACACCAGTTCTTGGGCAAAGAAAGAGGTTAAAGAGGAGACTTTATTCGTGTAAATACATAGCCAAAAGAGACTCAAAAAGTAACATAGTATCAGTGACATTTAGACACCAATTGACCATTGTATGTAAGCCCCATGCTTTGCTTCATTTGCTAAGTTTCATTTCAGCTCCTTATCACAAGCTCCACTGCCCTCTGTGGGACTGGAACCAACTTTCACTGAATGGAATTGTGGCCTGACATGAACCTCCTTTTCATACCTACTTTCTTTATGTGACTACAATTAGATCTAAACCTTCCTACAGCTGTTGCAGAAATTCAAACTTTAGCACAGATATTCAAAATTTTATACACAATTTTTTGTTGAAGTTTGTAATTCTTGCCTCCACAAAGATGGATAACATCAATTTCTAGATACATACATCTTAAAGAACATAATTAATTTAATTCTTCACTGGAGTTACTAATAGTAAGCAAATAATGGATAATAATGTGTTCATCAGAATAAAGAGGCTGTGAGGGAGATCATGACATCCAGTCACTCCTGTGAACTGCATTTCTCCAATCTGGTGTGCCAGAAACTACATGTCATTCAGGCTACAGCCAAATGAAGATTGGAGTATTCCCGTGCATGCTGTTACGACTGTAAAAATAATTAGTTGCTTATTAACGTACAAAGGATTATCTTGAATGAAGATTCTGCCGGTTGGACTGGAGCCATTTGATTACCTACTACTTCTGTTTTTAGGGAATTGGGGACTACTATCAATCGTTATGAGAAAATTACTTTTTCCAATCAAGCTATTATGGTTTTACCTTTTCATTTACTGATAGTATGAATTACTACACTACAATGTTGACATACACATTTTTTTTAATTATTAGAACAACTGGTCAGCTTTCAGATTTGGCCATAGGGCTGTTAAAACTAACTGCAATATGACAATAGATATCAAGAAACATCCTGATAAGACCGAAAGAAAAACACAATATCAGGTAAGAAGGGTGAATTATTGCAGTGGTAAATTAATATCATACACAATCTGAAAGCAATACTTGGCTGGCTGCATTCCTAACAGTCTTATGCTTGACAAATCTTCAGTCCATGGTGGGCAGCAGGACAATGATTATTTCCAATTCAAGTCAAATTCTGGACTAGATCTATGCAAATATTTGAAAACCGTGTCCACAATAAGATGATTGGTTCAGCATCTGATTTTTATATAAAAAAAAAAAAATCCAGTGAATAAAAGGGAAAAATTTAAACAACATAGAAGTGAGAATTTTATGAGATTGCAAGCTTACTCAGCCATCACAGGTTGCCTGAAAGGCCAAGCACTTAGCTTTCCTTGGTAGAGATTAATTAGCTAGCTGTGACTCCCAGATCTCTATTTTTAAATAACGACTTGCATAAATCTCTGAAGACAAGAATTTAACACTGCTACATTACACACAACCATGGCTGCAAGGTATCACTGCCACTGGAAATTCAAGTTTGCAGGAAACTGATGTAATGTTTTTTCCACAGAGTAAGAAAATTAACCCTGACACCTATATATTCCACTTGGGCTTACCTCGATTTCTGATAAAACACTGCAACAAATTGCATCCTCATACTTCTTATACAACCACAGAGTTGGTAATATTAAAAAATCTGGCAAGGTGCCTGTGTTTTAGCTAGAATTAATACTTGTGAAAAGGGAAATGTTTGGGAAATGTTGCAATAAGTAAGAGGAAGGCCTGGTGCATTTGTTCCAAAGCTACATTACAAACATTCCTACATGGATACTTAAACCTTCAATGAAGGTAAGCAGAACTATTTTGCCATTTTTCGGATTGTTTTTGTATGTTTGTGCTTATTACCATTGGGCTCACAACTCTCTCTCATTCTGAGCAGCTGCACTGAAGTAGGTTTAACCACCTGCAGGTTTCAGATAAGAGTTGTTCCTTTTTCCAACTCAGGATTTGAATTCCCTCAATTCATGTAAAATTTCTGTCTGCAGTCATGGTAAAGACAAAGAGCAGGATGAAAGGAATAGCTGCCTGCAGAGTGATCCTTGATAACTGCATACCCCAGGATGCTGTCATCAGCTGGCAGGATTCAGGTGCCATTCATAAATGTGATTTTTAACAGAATGATAGTCAACAGAATTGCCATAACATTACAGCGAGAAGAGAGAGGAAACACAAAACACTGCAAAGTTGATCTATGCTGCAACATTTAGTGAATTACCAGTTTTTTGCAGTAGGTTTATCTCAAGGAATACAAAAATAACTCAGATTTGAAACATCCCAGTAGTTATTTAATAGGCACAAAAGATCAACAGATAATTACAGTGTATTTTGTTAATTACAGTGGATATGATTTATGGTATATTTTAATTACCACAGAGAACCTAGCATGAAGGATGAACACTTAAAAGTCAAGAGAAATATATTAATACATCGCCTATAAAAATAAACCTATTAGGTAACATGTACTTTACTGATCTTTGCAAGAAACTGCCAAGCTACGTAAGAACAGCCCTTTTCTGTTTGTTATGTAAAGACCCAGTGAGTTACAGAACCATCTCTCACTATTTGCCAGATTCAGTAGGACAAGTTTTATTCTCCATCATAAGCATATACCTTTAAGAAGTCCCACAGAAAGAAAACACCTAGTGCTTCAGTCTAAATAGGTGACATCAAATGCTATTTTCTTAGCATTATTTCAGCCTTATGCTAATGAATTCCAGCACTGTTGTAGGTGAGTCTCTCCTCAATTATGCAAACTTTGGTCCTCAGTATAGAGGTCATTATGTGACACACAAAATTTGTATAGTAATGAGGTTATTCACATTCCGTTACAGTGCATAAGATTTGAAAACCAAAAGTGAAATTAGCTTTCTTCCTCGTCTTTTTTGTCTTCATAGATTTAGGCTAATAACTCTGTGGTATGGTATGATGGGGATACGAATATTTTAGAACACAGCATTGAACCAATATCACAAAGCAAACACCATAGTGGGGAGCACTGCATTAATACCCTGCTCCTGAGCTCTGGGAAATGAATTTCACATGTAATACAGTGTGATGTTTACCAATTCATTACAATGACCCGGCTTGCTGCTTCCCCCGAAAACTGCAAAAATGGAAATGTCACACATATTTGCATTCAGGAGGTTACTGTGTATCACTGCACACTTCTCATGCTGTCTAAACCCAACTCTGCTTTTTGCTGTCAGTCCAATGGCCCAGCTGTGACCCCGTGGAACTGCCTTTGGGGGCACCAGGGCACGCTGGGCACTGGTAGCTTGTGGCATGAAAGAGATGAGGCACTTCATTTCCTAAAGAGGGAAACTGCACTCAGGACAACCCATATCTCACAGGATCTTCTGGAAATCTTTGGAATTGGCTGGAAGTGTGATTACAAGCGAGATGTGGCAGAGGATGGCTGGTGTGAGAAGCTGGAAGTAGCTTGTATATTGGAAAGGGATTTGAATTGATGAGAACAGGATTTCAGACTGAGAAGCTGTCTTAGCTCATGGTGGTGCAGAGTACATCTTCAAGTATTAGTTACTTACATGGATAAGGACACCCACATGCAGTTATCCCAACTTAAACTTCCTCTGTTTCAGCTCTCTGTTTCTGGATCTTATCATACTATAAAACAACTTTATAAATTCTGTGTATAATACATGGTCCCAGTGCCTTTAAAACACATTTTATGCTAGCCACAAGAGTGTCTAGATTAAGACAGAAAAAAGGGTTTGGGTTTTTTTCCTCCTTAAATGTTCATTAGGAAGCTGATGAAATCTACAAAGCCAAGCACAGCAAATTATTTCAGAGTGACATTCCAGTCCTGACTAGGCAAACTGCCCAGCAGCCTAACTTTGTGGGAATATGAAGAGTGATGTAGAACACTTAGTGCCCAACAGAAAGAGAAGAGCTATAGTCAGGCCAGCTCATATCCCACTAAGTGTCTTTCTGGTAGTGATGAGGATGTGCTGGGAAAAAAAAAAAAGGGCCAGAATGTGGTTCCCATTTTATGTCAATTATTGATGGTCAAAAATTCAATCTCACTGCAAACTAATAAATATAATTTCCAAAGCAGAACTCCACAAGCTGTGTGACTGGCCATTTTTTCATCCTTAAGTTTCAGTTTAAAAATGAGGTTTGAATTTTGATTTATTATTTTTTCAGTAAAACAGCATTAATCTCTGTTATGCACTGTTTTGAGTTTAATGCAAATATGACCTATAAGAATCATGCTATATTCAGAAAACTGACATGGCTGATTAATACTCAGTGTTCTGCTTTTCTGAATTAAGGATACACCTGTGTAGAACAAAGCAGTGCAATACAAAATCTATTTAACTTTAGCTAGAGGAATGAAGTGCAAACAAGTTCCATGTCTCCTGTCTACACAGTAATAAAACAATTAAAGAAATGTCTATCCAAATGGCCGTCCGTTCTAAAGGAATAACCCAGCAGCTACCAGTGAAGTTGCTGTACCCCAGAATGAATTTAAACTAAAGCTATTTATTAAGTGGAAGATTTCCACAAGGAAAATGTGCAGTCATGGGAACATAAATGGCAGGTGGACCTTGGGAAATCTCATCACTGTCAAACTTTGGAGTGAAGATCTAACTTTTGGTACCGAAGTTTGTAAATCTTAGTTTTATTTTCCCTTTGTTTTACACACAATGGCTGATAAATAAAAAGTAATTATGAATTTGTGGTGACACTTACTAACTCTCTTGGGCCATGCTAAAGTCAGAATTTCTAACCCAGCTATTCTTCTCTTCCCAGTTCTCCATCTTTTCCTCTTACAGTAGATCTGTGGCCTTGCCAGAATGTGCAAAACCCAGCATGACATAATCCTATTATGAAAAGTGTTCTTTTAAAATTAGTTCTTCCAAAACAGTATCTTTTGTGACTTTCTGGGAGGCACAAGTGGAAGGATCCCATCATATCTTAATGCACCTTCCAGAATTTCTCAGCTTTTGGGAGATAATAGCTGTTCTCCGATTCCTTTGTGTGAAACGCCAACATATTTATATTGAGATCCAGGGTCTGAGGTTGAAGCATTATTACAAAACCAGCAAAGTAGGCAACAAGTTCTAAATGCAATTTTCTGAGAGACAGAAGTACATTCTGTTTCACGTTTATATTCAATGATCTTTACATGCTGAAAGCAATACCATTATCACATCTATTTGAAATCTTTTTCTGCTACGGCACAAAAGAAATCATTCTTAATCACACAGTCTGGCAAGTCAGTAGGAGACCAAAGTTTCCCTATGAGCTGAAAGGGCTGCACCAGGAGAGATGGGGAGGTGAAAGACAGCTATTGCTGAGCTGCAGGACAAATCCTGTACTCTACACCCTGCAGACTGGCAGCATCCAGAACTGGGCTGCTCTGCTCACTGGGTCAGCTTAATACAGCTTCAACCTGGAAGAATTACTCTGGATCCAGAGAAAGGAACTGCTTGTTAAGACTGCAATGATTGTTTAGCAATTAGCATCCTGCTAATGGTGCTGAATGTGCCACTAGTGAGCAAGTACATGAAGTTTGGAGCAACAGTGTGTGGATGAGGTTACAAAATTATTTGTCTCGCTTAAACATGTTGTTTACCTTTATTTGGGCCTGGCAGGTAATCAGAGGATTCTTCCTGTTGTATTTGCAGGAAAGCCTCAGCTTCCATTAAGAAATAAGGTCTGAGACTGGCAAGTTTGTTTACCCGAATGCAGATGCAGCTGAAATTTGGAAATGAGGGTATTGTAATTGCATTCAACTCTGAGGGTGGGTTGTCCAGGGAAGCCTCTGCCTGTGCTCCTTCCTCCAGGGAAGCATCAGTGAGATTCTCATTGCTGTCATCCCTGAGGGTTTTTGTGCAGGACTCTGAGAAGAGAGAAGGCCTGTGTTCAGCACAGGGAAGCAAACACAGCTTCACTGGGACAAGATCCTGGTGTAATCGTGCTGTGCTGTGAAAAGTACCTTGGATCAATGTGGCTTTCTGTACTGTCAGATACCAGATACTGCAATGCACCATTTTCTCTGTGTGATCCAGCACATGCCAGATGCTATTTCAGGAGTACCAGTGGTAGAACTGAAGCTGATGGGCCACACTGGTATTGTGGAGGGAAGTTAAATGGTGGGGACAGGGAGGTCCCATGAGTGACTTCACAACTTCTGGATGTAAATGATCTTTTCCCTGAATCCATAAGACTGGGAGATGCAAAACTCATCTATTCAGAAATGAAGGCAACTTTCTCATCACAGAACTGAGTTATATCTTATCTGATCAGTGACTTCTTGGCTGCCCTTCATCTAAGACACTTCCCATTCCCTTCCTGTACCTAGAACTGAAGTTTCAGCTTCAGGTTCTCCTTAATATCTTTAATTACAGATTTTGGGTTTCGTAGCTCCTGAACTTTAAAAATTCTTAGTTCAACCTATGTTCCAAATTTTCCTAACAATTAACTTTTCATTCAAATATATATATAAACATAGATATGTGTACGTAATCTGAAGCACTTCTGTGATGCACTACTGCACACATGTGACAGCACTACTGTGATGACATTTCCAGTATTCTTCATTCCAATTAAAGAACCTTTAAGTCATTCCATCATATAAGAAGTGAAAGACTCTGGACATGAGACCCAAACACGAACCCTCTTTTTTTCAAGATCGTGTTTGTGGGGAGTTTCACTATGTGATTTTAAGACTGCAACCCTGAAACCACCGAGATGAATTCTTTCCCATCAATTCTGAATTCTACCCCACTAGTGGCATTAACATGCAAAATCTCTGATGGAACATGCAATTTTTATCACAACTATTAATGAAATGCAACATCATAAACAATAAAGCTTAATTAGTAACTAAAGTGTCTATGGCAATTAAATAAGAAGGAAGCGTTCTGGAACACAGCAGGGTACTTGGAGTCATTTACATTGCAAATAGATTTAAAAGTTGCTGTTGATGGAAGTTTGGGGGAAGTTAAAATTTTTAGAAAATGAGACATTGAATCTATAACACTCAAATATATACCTTGGTTTAACATGAACTTGGTAACTGGAACTGCAGGTGGAATTAACAGGAGCAGCCAATCATATGAAGTGCAACAAAGAAGCGTTAAAAAAAAAGGTTAAGAAAATCTTGTGCAATCTAGTGCAATGACATGACTCATTAGTGTCGGGCCAAAATAGAACTTAAAATGAAAGAATACATGTTCAGTTATAAGGAAAGTTTGGAAAATTTGTTAATGTATTTCATCCCTATTTAAAACTGAACACAGCTGCTTACTATACTACACAGTCATAACTCCACTGGAGCACTGCAGCCATTTAAGATACAGAGCAAAGGTCCTATTTCAGGATAGTTTGCAAATAACTTAAATAGGCAAGTGGTGGAACACTGTCCAAATTTTTTCAACTCACAGTTCATTCCACCTGAATTATTCACTGCACAACAGCAAAGCTGGAGAGTTGTCGGGAGAAGGCTGGGCAAGAAGAAAAACAAAGAGGAAAAGAGCCAGGCAGCTGAGATTTGAGGTCAAGATTTCTCCTCTGCGACAGGGAGGTAAAGCATGAGTGTTCTCTTTCTCGGAGAAAGTCAGTGAAAGCTATCACTGGCTGATTCACCAGGCAAGTGAGGTTTCAGTTTTGCACAGACAGCTCTGAAAGCAAGCAAATCCTCCTGGGTTTGCAAAAGGACAGGTCACCTCCAAACCAGACTTGTCCTCAAGCACCTCCCTACTGTCTGCACCAAGACTCTGCTGTGTTCCCTTTGGGAATGTGCACTCAAGCATGCTGAAACATTGCTGCTCCTGGTACAGTGGCTGTGACTGGCAAACTGCACCTGAGAGCCTCACAAAAGCCATCCAGCTTTTGAGCTGTCCATGAGGATATATTTAGGAAAAGGCAATTTGGGGTTCTTTATCTGCAGGGTACAGGAATTTGAATTGTTCCCACTGACAGTAGCTGTAATATGCCCAGTCGAAGATTCATTTTTATGATAGAAAGAATGGAAAAATAATGGCTTTAGATTCCTTCATTTCACAGGTTTCCATGAACTTGAAGTGCTTTAATTTTCAGACCTATCTAAATCTGAAAACACTGTCTGCCATCTCTAATTGGCCTTCAGGACCCCTTCAAGGTCTTTTTCTCTCTGTTATTTTTTCATGTGTCCTCCACTATCCCATGCCAAACACATCAATCTTAGTGAAATTTCAAAAACCAAAATTCTGGGCTCTGGTGCTATAATAGAATGTCAGCTGGTTTCATAAAAATCCTTGGCATTATCTTACTTTCTCCTTAAGGGAAGAGCTGAGTAAACAGAGCAAAAGGTATTTGTCAATGGCTTCATAAATAAAATCCCTTGACACTTCTGGTCCTCTTTCATGCCTCTTTGTTTGCATATTTACAAACATCCCAGCATCAAAAGAAAGGATTTTCAAAAGCATTCAAGAGATTGTTTACTTTGCTGCTAGTGCAACAGGAGGTAAAAGCATCTCTTACCTAATGGGAGCCCTGTCAGCCTTTGCTGATAGAAAAACCCATCTCCAAGGTTCTTCTTCCCAGAATGTGTGTGGAATAAGCACCATTAGAAGGGGATATCTTAGCCACAGGGATGTCTGCTCTACAGGATAGCTTCTCCCTGGAATATTTGCTGCTCTCCAGTGAACCACAGAGAGGGTCATTACTGCTATACAGCCTGGACAGGTAACAAAGTTCCCTTTCTTTTGCTCTTCTGTATTATAAGGGGACACTGCCAGTACCTTTCTGCTCTGAGGTACAGTGGGCACAGTGAATAGCCACACGTACTTCTGAGAATGCTTTGCACTCCAATGCTCACATCTGTGCAACATGAAAGCAATGCAAAGGCATAAAAACAGTGAAAGCAGAAAATAAAAATGTGTTATTCAAGGGTTTGAAGTTTTTGCTTTATGCTCTTCTAATAGCAGTGCAGTGAAATGCCACTGGGTCATTTTAAATGAGTGCAGAAAATCTGACCTTGCAAGTGCTGGCTGCTCCTGTCCTGGTGCTGAGTGCTTCCCCTATTGCTTTAGAACTCTGGTGCTCAATGCATGTTCTTGATACCTGTGGGACCAATCTCATCACTTGTATTTTAACTATTGCAAGGTGAAAGAAAAAATGGAATTGTCAGAGTTTGTATTGTTAAAGTGTAGAGTAGCCACGGAGCTGACTTTTGGAGCGAAACTTAGAAACTGAAGGGCACATGCAAATGTCAGAATACTAAGGGGTTGAGAGATTGTTTTTCTTGAACTCAACCGTCAGTCAAATGACCTGACATATGAAAGTAGCTCCTTCAGGACCGGCTCATTAGTGCTCTTAAGACCTCTGATTCACCTTCCTTTTTAAATGCAGAAACTTCCACAAGTTTTGTAAACATTAAACAAAATAATGGTTTCCACACAAGTGTATAGGCAAGTTTTCAGACAGCTTGTGGAAAAAAAAGTACTCTGTTGCCACAAAAAAGCATCTTTTTAACTCTGTAAATGTAAACTTTCAAGGGTAGTCGTGAACTCTGTCACCTCATCTGCACAGATAAGGAAAGATAGCAACATATGAGGCCTGAACCAGGAAACATTCACATTTTGCAAAGGGTCTTGGATCTTTAAAATGAGCCAAATCTAAATCCTAACTGAAAAATATTTACCTTTGAGCTATTTGTTAGGGGATAAGCTTAAGTCATGGATGTAGTTTGAATTTTTTTTTTTTTTGCTTCCTGATACCTGTGTTTCTTCCCTTGCATATCAGTGCAACAAATAGGGAATATAAGCTGCCTTATAGCACAACAGCATGGGGAGAGAGGATATTCACACAACCTAATTGAGACACTTTTCCCAGGTTTTCTATATCCACTGAAGAAAGACAACTTCACAAGGCAACTCAGAGCCCCTAAGTAACCCTCTATGTCTGATCACCTCTCTCGGATATGACTGTGAAAAGAACTCCAATCACAGTGAAAAGAGGCTTTCTCTTCAACAAATACAGAGAAAACAAGACAGCCAAGGTGTCCTAATGAAAGCTCCTATGTAGTATTTTGAATCTCCTCCGTTCTGTTTATGCTTATTCCACAAGACTGTGGCTGACAAAAAAAAGCAGGTGCTTCAGCTTCCCCTTCCACCAGCTCCAGGGCTGGAGGTTAATGCTGAAGCCTGTAAAGCACCACAGCTGTGCAATGAAAGCACAAGAGGCAGAACTGGCAGGATGTGATGCTTCACATCACACCACACCAGATTCCATCTCTAAGAGCAGATCTTCACAGAAACATAACCAGAAGAAAGGCAGCAGTACCAGTCTGTAACTGCTGCATATGGAAACTGGAATATGAAGAGAGGTGCTGAAATAAATGCTGTGTGCTGTATTGAGAGGCAGTTTGCCCAACAGAAGTGCTATCCTATATCTATTTTGAAGTGTTTTATGATTTTAAAGCATCATAAAGGTCAAAGTTTAATAACTGTGGTGTATAATTCCCTCTACCTTTAGCTCTGCTTCTACTGCTATTAACTTATCCGCAGTCTACACATAATATGCAGTGCAGCAGTTCGAGCAATGCTCTGCCAAGCTGACAGGATCAGCTTCTCAAGGGATGCAAGGGTAATTCACCCTCCAACTTTACTGAATCCTCTTTGGACCAGAACCTGCTAGTTGAACAAAAGTTGCCAATGTGTCATCTGCTACAGCATATAAGAGATGTGAGATGTGGCAAACGTTTGTAATTGAAAACACACAGCTGAGTGCAAGAGGAAGCTGAATTTCACAAAAGGAATGGGATGGTTCCACATGTATAAATAGTAATTTTATCTAGTGTTATGCAGCTCCTAAGAATAAAACAGTTGCTTTTGCTTCCATAGGAAGCAGATTCAGGCTCTAAACTGATTAGGGTGGCCACTTTACTTTTATTACTTGGCAAAACACAGCCCAAGTAAACATTTCACTGTGGAGGAATCCACATTCTCAAAGCCTCAATACAATCAGTCCCCCAAACTCAATTAAAATAACAACTTATACAATTAACTTAGTCTTTTTTTTCCTAGCTCTGGTTGTTCTCAACTGCATCCATGAGGAGACTGATCCAAAACATATTCAAGCCAATAATCATTGGTGGTTTCAAGGGTTTTAGATCAGCAACTGTTTAAATGAACTTGTTTAAATGAACTTGTTTAAATGAGATTTTTGCTCTAAGAATTGATCAAAAATATCTAGTAATAAAAGCCCAAAATTTTTAAGTCATTATGCAGCACAAGTGATTTTTCACTTTATCAGAAACTTTTGTCTGGCCCACACTTTTGTCTGGGTGAGCAGTAACACATCTTTGCACATTCAAAATCAAAACTCTTCTTCTACAAAAACTCTAATACGAAATAGCAAAATTTACTTTCTGCAAATGTTTATATCAGATGTGATTGCTTGACTGTTTGCAGAGTTAATGTGACAGTGTGAAGTAAATTAATTTTAAAATTAAAATGAATATTCATAGGAATTTTTAGTTCACGTTATTCATCCGGCTTTGTTTAATATAGAGGCCAAGGAACAAATGTGCAGAACAAAGGGAGACACAAACATAAAACCAGTTTCCTTTCTTTTGCCCCAATCTTTCTACTTTCTGGACATAACCTGTTACTCCCCAGCTCTGGCAGTTAAAATATATGTATTTAAAAAGAAAGAAAATGTCCTCATTTTGCTCATCCCAGAACATAAATGTGGAAAAAAACGTGGCATTTCTTAACTGTAGGAAACTGTACCAGGGATAACCTCCCTTCCTTTGCTTGAGTCTATCTTCAGAATTAGTATTAATGCCGTGACACCATGCAACAGACATATGGAAGTGTTATTTGTTTCTCATTTACCAAACAGATAAGAATATGGAAATAGTTTCAGTCCATTTGTTTGATGAGCTTCCTAAGCCAGTAATAAACAAATCAATACAATTAGTTTTGGCTCATCATCATTAGAAACCTTCACTACTGGGATACAATTTAATTATACCTCTTGTTCCACAGCAAAGAAAAGCCTTTGAAAATGGACTACTTTGCCAACGATCGAACCAGGAGGGAGGAGCAAGAGGATGCATCAGTGATGGAGGAGTTATTATCTAAGCAGGGTGTACAACACATAAAGCATATTGTGTAATACAATTTCCCTGATTGCAAGTCTAAAATATTCCTGCCATTAAGTGCTTATGAGCAACCCAATGTGAAATCCAGCTGTAAAATGACTGTGTATATGACATGCTTCATGTGAATGTTGCAATTAATACGGCATGCATCAATCACTCTTGGACTTGATTAAAAATGCACTAATCCTAATTGATTAATTAAGGTGCAAAGTTACATAGAGTAATGTAGGTTAAAAAATACTTACCATATGTGTGCTAATGTCCCAAAATACATTTTCTTTGTGGAGATTAATGCTGCTACTTTGCTCTCAGCTGTGCATCAAGGGTCTAACAAGTAGGGCTGCACTGAACACATACATTCCCCAAATTGGAGACTCTTCAATATAGGAATGCAGTGAGTATAACAGCAGTGAGGGAAATAAACATTCACAATCAAATTCGTTCACAGTCTGGATTACTTTTGGGAGGGAAGGGCTGGAATCTAAACCTGACTTTCCTGATGAACTCAAGAATCACAATTCTACTGTGGCAACACCAGCTGCAGAACAGTCCTCACCTCGGAAGGGGTAACAGGAAATCTCAAGTTTTTGGTGCACTGAATGCACAGAGTGGCAGCTCTCCAGCAGCACCAATCAAAGCCTTGAGGCTCTAATTGGTATTTGCACACCATCTCTTTGTGCCACAGTTGCAGTCACCCTTTTCTAAACCAGGTCTGACAGGCTTGAAAGTGAAGATTACCCCAGAGAGGAGACAGCTGGGGTAGGGGCTGTGCCAATCTGTGTGGGCCCAGATAACCTGTAGCTGGAGATGAAAGAACTACACAGGAAAGAAACCTCCCATGACCTCCCCATTGTGTCACTTCAGCAAAGGCCAGGTTTACCAGGCTTTTATTTACCATGGTTTCAATCCTCCAAGGAAATACCTTTGCAAAATCTAAGGTGGCTTGATGCATAAATAATGCAATTGGGATCACTCAAAAACCCATTACATTCATTGCACATCCAGTGCAAAGCTCACTATTGTATTTATAACAATACATCTTTGGATGACACATTTTAGATTGACTTGTACAATTTTTACACAATCAATAAATGTTATCTCCAAATTAACTGCTTGGATATTTAAAAGTGTATTTCTGCTAGTACCCAGCATCAGGCACTGGCAATCAATGCACTCCGCTGTATAATTATTTTCCTAAATTTAATCTTATTTTTGAGTGACACTAAAAGGAAAAAAATACCATGTTTTTAAAATACAGGAACTGCTGCATGTGTGTCTTGAAAATCTGGGTTATATTTTACATTTCGATATGAAGACTTAAGATGCTAACTTCAGACAGTCTTTTTGAGGCATCTTGCTGTAAATGGACACATATAAATTACAGCAGGTTGCCTTAGCTGAAATTCAAGTTAAGTGTCATAATGACAATGGGAAATGTTGAGATGTAGCCTTTCAAAATATATAAGGCTGGTTTTCAGTTTCAGCTGGTCCCCAGTGTTATCAGAAAGGACCAAATCATCCTGGAAGGTAGGTATGAAAGGAAAACTACCCCAAGGTAATAATAATTACCCCTAGTAATGCCAGAGTAACATTACCAATGCAGTATCTCAGTAGTACAGAACGAGAGTGAGCATTTGAACTTTTCCAGAAAATAGTAGGATTTTTTTAAAGCCTCTTGTACAGGATTCTATGTTTTGCTTGGAAAAGTCTGTGAAAAATAACATGGTCTATTTCATGTTTGTTTATAGTTATTTTTGTCTTCAGGATAGGATGCAGTAACATATTTTTCACTGCATACATGTATGCATTTGCCCTTCCTTAGGTTTAACACTTTAACTTCTATTTCATCAGGTCCCTGGACCACAATCCAAAAGTAATGGTCCAATATTACTTAAACTGCCATCTGAGTACACAGCTATTAAGCAGAGCTGATAAAGTAAATGGTGAAATGTATGGATGGCTGAGTGCTGGAACAAATTTATCAGCCTCCTCTATAATGCATGATCACCAGTAACTGGTGTGGCAGAGTGGAGAGGGCACCATGTTGAGGAGCTACTTAAAGTTCATCTTTCTCTGAGGAAGTTTGCACTGTTGAGATTGAAGTGTTCTCCTTTGCTGAATTGTCTTTGTAACACCTTCCTCAGCCAAACAGGACACGACACTGGCTGCAAGCCAATAAAGCAAATCCTGCAAGAGGCTGCAGTTCAAAGCAGGACGTGAGCTTGGGGGTAGAAATGCACATTTATTTGCATAGTCATGCCTGAAGAGCATGGGGAGCTGAACCTTTGGCACAGTTCAAGGATCTCTCAAGAGGACTGTGCCTGCCTCACTCATTGCCTCTGCTGAGAGTCCAAGGGAAAAGCCAGCAGTAATCTTAACTCAAATGACTCTACAAGGAAAAAAAGGAAAGTTAATCAAGTCTGGGCTGTCGTGTTAAAAATGTAGCAAAACCATTTCCCATGTCTTATCCTCTACAGTACTTTACATAAATACATGAAAACTTCATCCAAACACATCTTTTGTTTTAATGGCAAGACCCTGGGGCTGTGAGATGTCACGATTTTATTGTAAATTTTATATTATCTACCATTCTTTGAGCCCCACTTTTTGGAACCATTGACTTGATGGCATGTGCCACTTATGCTGCAACCAAAGAAATTTCCTAGCCATGACGACTTCAAAGAGCAGTTGGAAAACAAACTCAAGAATCCCAGGAAAAAGAAAAATTAATATAATTCCAGTTTTATCCTTCTTAAATCTCATCACTTCAGCTCCAGCCTTGAACACCTGTGAGTGATGGCATTGAGACCCTTGGTGACACCTCTAACAAGCTTCTGTTCCTGGCCAAGAAACTACACAGGGACTCAGAGGATAACCTCCCAGCACATGTCAATGCAGATGTGATGAGGAGCACAGGCACCATCTGCAAACAGACACTTTCTTACAGCACCTCATGTTTTTTCTCAACAGTACTGACTGCACCAAAGAGACAGAGTTCAAAAGGCAAGAAAACCATCACACTTTGGGACTTGAAGACAAGGCAGCTGACTGAAGCTGTGACCTTGCATGCCAGTGAAAAAATGCCAGGCATGTTACTGCATGTCTAGTAACCCCTTCTGAAAAGAAAACACAAGTGCATTTATTTCAGAGGGCATCAATCCAAAGGACAGCACTCATTGTTGAGTGCTTTTAACTCAGCATCTGATTATAAACATGCAAAAAAATATTTGATTCTGTCATCAAGTGAGCAATTTTGTTGGTTTATTGTTTCCTTTAAAACAGATGATAGCTGCAAACAGAGCAAAACCAGCCTAAAAGCCCTAAATGCACAAAAGTTTACTTATGTCTTTTTATGGTGCATCACTCTCTGACAGCTCTCTGCTGGTGAGTCATTCAGATCCATGGTTACAAAGTCCATTAGGATCTTGCAGTGAATTCTATTATCTGATTGTTCTAACATTTCTAAGAGGATAAAGTAGCATGGCCACATTCTCTATTTCTAGAGTGCAGTTATAATAATAGACTCAGAACTCCAGCAAGCACTTTGCAATACTCAAGTGCTGTAAAACACTGTGAAATCTAACAGCCATAACTTTGAGATCCCTCAAAATTGTTCTGCTTTTCAAGGTTTAGGTAATCTGATCTGGGAAATTCATGCCGATGGGAATCATACACATTCATATGCAGATTCTTGTTCAAAGGACAAGTCTTGTAATTTCAGAATATATTTTTCCATTTTAATTGAACCTAGGATGTTGAAAACATACTGTAAAGCTCAGTGTTTTTCCAGTATCATTGTTTCCTTTAAAACTGAGTGGTTTGAGTAGTCGATTGTTATGGAAATGAATGAAAAATGTCAAGAGATTCTGAATTTCGAGTGTTCTGTTCCTCATATCCGTCCAGACGGTATTGAAGCATGTAATTAATGGTGTATCTACCCAATCTACTCAATTACACTGTTTTTAGAAACTAGAATAAATATTTCTTGTATGTATACACCCAGATGGTTAACTTGCACTAGCTGTATGACCTATAACTTTGAATATCTTTCTATGAAGTTAGATACTGAAGCATACTGTTCCATCACCATAGTTTCACAAATTTAATACAATATTAATTCAGCAAGTCACTAAAAACACATTTGAGATGAGATAAAACAAACAGTAAGAATTTCACCTAATCTAAAAAGTCCAGTAACAAGGGAAACACATGGTTTTATAATCTTGCTTCAGAAGAGTCTCTCACATAATCACTCAAAATTTTAATTTCTCTGCACAGAATGAAATTCCAAATGGTTTTTGACAGACATAACTCTTATGTAAACCTATTTCATTTTAGTAGCTGAACATCAATTCGTACCATAATTAAAAGCAAATCTTCAAAGTTTTCTCTCTCCTCCCTAGCATTTAATACAAATCAATGACACAACGTGACCACTATCCCAACATCTCTCCATGCAGATTATTTTCTTAGCTAGCTTCACACATTTAATCAACAATACTAAGATACTAAAATCACTTTGCTGCCTTTTTTCAATTTATCAAGACTGAGTCTCCCTCTGACCTTCAGTTAGCATGTAAGTTAGATATTACTGGCTGAATGTGGACTGATTTGAGGGCAACAGTTATAAGTAAAATAGCATATATTGCATTTAAGTTTAGTAATCTAAGATGAGCAGTAGAATTTTTGAGTACATATATCACAGATGGTGTGGTATATTTCAATAGGTCTCCTGTTAAAAACTGTAAATTTCCCTCAAGCTCAGTAAAACATATTGCATATATAAACTGACTCCTAATTGTGTGCTGACACTTGTAATAGTGCAGCAATCCCACGGATCTTTCTATTTTGTTTGGCAAAGTGCTCTTTACCGTATCATTCACTTTCTTTCCCTCTAGAGGTATATAAAGGTTTAACTGGAGCTCCAGCATACACTGAACATGGTCAGGAATTCATCAACAACCAGGGAGCTTCTTTGTTACTCCTTCATTTTCTGGGCTTATGAGAAGAGCTGTTAATTCTGTGAGCAGCACTCTTACCTCTGTCCCAGTGCTGCTGGAGGGATCATCCTGATTTCTCCCACATTTGCACTGTTCTAAGTCTGCAATAACTCCAGTGACATCATCAGTAAAACTGGTCTTTGTGAAAGGAAAATGAAGCCCTTTATCTTTCTGAGAGTAAGAGTTCTTTTTTACTGTAAAGTAAGTGCTTTTTCTGTATTGAAGCTATTAAAAATGTCAGAGTGCATTTTTCAAGGCCAGAAACATTTTACTTTTATGATCAAGTTTGAATAATTACAAGAACCAGTTTGAACAATTACAAGAACCAGTTAAAAATATGTCTTCAACTAAAAGGGGCAACATTTTCATGCAAATGTTTTACTTCCATGCCACATTTTCCCCACTGTGTCAAACACACATTTGCTCTTTTCTTTCTCTCTTAAATGTCTACATGCTCTTTAGCAAACATTGCACTTCATCCTGGAGGTGACTGCATTACACAGTGGATAAGAGAGACTCTTTTATAAATAGTAAAGTTAATTATTTCTTGTTTCTTCATTTCCACCAAGATTAGCTGTTATAAATAAATACATTTACAGTCATCAAATACTACTGTCTAATTTCCCACTAGATTCATTCTCTACATTTCTTTTTCATAAAATCAGACTCAGCTTTTTTATAAAAAGAGGTCACATGATTTTTAATTCCACTAGGATTATGTCTTTGGGTCAAAGCATAATTGCCTACAATAAATAGAAGCATAGAAGACTTGGAAATGGAGAGACAATATGCTAGACCTGTTTAAAAGACATCTGGTGCCCCAATTCACTGATAGCAATGCTGGAGGGTATTTGTTTTCCCCTGCTATGTGAAAATTCAATTTCCTTTGAACTAGAGTGAAATCGTATTTTTATCGATTAAAGGGAATATAAAAAAGTAGACAGGTACCAAATTTTGTGGGTATCACACAGAGAATCTCTGGCCTTGCATATGGCATACTACTGCTTTAACTAAAATACTGTTGGTCTTAATTTCTTTAGACAGCAGACAGATCTAGAAGCCAAGTGTGTATCTATGGGAAGACCAGTGGAGAAACAATTCCAAATCTTTATATTTAGTTAGCCTCCGGCTCTAACTACTATTCCATCGAGCAGCTTGGCAGGAAAGATATATAATGTTTTGTAAGGTAAGAAAGGGTCTCCATTCCCCACCCTGGCACCAGATGGAACTAATGAACTACAATTAATGTAACATTTGCTTCATTCACAGATGAACTAACAGACTGAAAACTACAGGGGATGTATGCTCAGTATTGCTCTGAAAAGGAGGTGCAAAGAGAGCTTTTAAATACCAATAGTTGTGTGCTAAGTAACCTCTGCACCCCCCTCACCAGCAATAAATTCTGCTGAGTTGCTGTAGCCACCTGCCAGTCCCTAAAGCGCCAGCAAAAATATCTTCTAAATGTCAGTCACCTTTGCAGTGGCTCCCAGACACACATCTGGCACTGACTGTAGGTGCTTTGCACAACTGACTTTCTGATCCCTCAAGGTTATTCACATGAGGGGAGTAAATGCCTTTTCAATCAGCCATAGAGCAGCTGTGAACAGCTGGAACAATGAAGAACAGCCTGCCAGAGCTGGATCCTCTCCATTCAAGTATCCTACCTCTGTGGCAGCACCTGATGCTCTGCAAAGCACGGGAAGTGATGGAGATTCAAATATCAGCCAGCATGGGAAGCTGCCACAGCCCAGCCCTGGCTCTGCGTGGTGAGGGGATGGGGGATGTGGGGCCCAAGGCAGACATGTCACAAGGATTCACTGCCTTTCCTGAGGCCCCAGCCTGGCCAGTGGGAGCACTCTTGTTAACAGCAGCAGGAAACATTTGGAACAGTAACATCCAGAACTAAAATCTGCTCACAACCGATGGGAAAGGTAATTTACTCCTGGACAGCAGATGCCACAAAAGGTTAGTCAAAGAGACATAGGTCTGAGCAGGCACTGTAAATATAACCCAGCATCAGCTTAAGGTATCTCATTCCTTTGGAGAATGAGTTTCTCTTCTATCATTTCCTCCAGTGGATCCACTGCTCTGCCCTTTATCCCTCATCTCATGAAGAAACAAGTAACAACGTTAGGAGTCACACAACAGCCCATGGGCAAGTCTGACCAAGGTGCAGCTCTCAATGTCCCACAGGGTAAGATTACAGTGCCAGGAGAGAGTGCCACAGAGAAAGTAAGCTCTGTCCTCACAAATACTGGCAGATTTCCAATCTATTGGCGTGCTAAAGGCTTACAATGTGTGTTCCTAAACAAACACCTCTCAGTGTAGATACCTGTAAAAAGAAAAGGCATTCCTATAAACAATTAGCTCTTCCCTCTTCTCTTAAAAAAGAAAATGAAAATTTAGTGAAAAATAGTCTGTGTCCAAACAACGTTCTCAGAACTTAGAAGACCAAGTATTAATGTGCGAATGAGAGGAATGAAATTCGTAAGGAAAGGCAGTCAATTACAACTGCCAACCACACACACACACTTAAGTCCACAATTCTGTTGTCTTGACTGTTCCATCTGAGTTTAGTCATACAGAACTAGAACAAAGCAATTTCAGCCTCTTTGAAACTCAATTTTTAAAACTGGAAGGATTCCAGACAACTTTGGACAGTAATCTTACTGCAGTGAGAAATGTCAAGACTTTTCTATATCCAAGTGAACTCTAACACACCTTGGATGGTTGTAGGACTTCTGTATAACAATTAAAAGCTTCTCAATATTGTTTGCTATAACTAGATCTATGGAAAAATACTTCACAGCTATTCCAACACTTGCTATCTGGCAAAACTTCTTTTTTTAGTACCTTTCTCACTCATTTTTCCTGTCACCTTTTACCTCTGACCCAGGGTGGAATTAAATTTCAGACCTAGTTTTATGTTGCTAGAAACAACAAATTCTTGAGAACCAGGATGGCAACCAGACTGAAAAGAGTATGACAAAGCATTTGGACTTTCTTCTGTGATAAGAACAAATCTGTCATACCAAAACCTTGAACTAAGCACAACAGCAAATACCTGTTAGATGATACAACATACAAGACATTTACCCCACGTTCCTTTGCTAACCAAGAGCTAAATATCTAAATGACTTATCTAAACCATCTTTAGTCAGCTTAGAAGGAGTGGAAAATTTGCTTCACCCATCTTCAGATGACTCTTTCAGAAAAATACTTTTTAGAGATGCTTACTGAAAACTACCTGAATTGAGGTGAGCAAACTCTAAACCAAACGTGTATCCTCCACACTTCCAAAGTGACCCACTGAAAATCTACCTGCACTAGAGATTTTTCATCTCAGACTTATGTCACTTCAATAAACTTCTCCAGATTTTGTATTTAACGTGTTAAGAATTCAAATTCATTTATTTAGCTATGTTTAACGCAAGTCTTTGGTTTTCATCAGCTCCAATCTGTAGTAGCTATTGCCTTTTACATTAGCACTCTGTCAAGAAGCTGCACCCTATGACATTAAGGGTCTAAAAGTTTTATGACTGCATTCTGTAGCATTAAAATCAAAGAACCCGAATCAATGCTACAGATCACAGAATGCTTCATTGGGAGTTTCTCACCATTAAAAAAACATGTCCTATGATCTATGTTGTAAATACACACTCAATCAATTTTTAAAACATATATTACTCTGAGTGTGTAGTGATGGTAATGGGAATGGCAAGGATGTCATGAGATATTCCTGCTCAAATGCCTCCCCTGAGTGGAAGATGTTTTATTGAACTGATATGGGAAACTATCAAGACAGTCATTACAAATACAGATACACACAGTTTGTTAGTTATAGCAAGACTTTTGTAGAACTGATGCCTAAATTTATCGACACTAAAAATGTTAAAAACTGATTCTGGAAAGCCAGTACTTCTATAATCCATAATGGTTCAGATCACACAGTAAGATACAACTTATCTTCATATAATCTTCCACACAGTGGCTTAGAAATACATTTTCTCTGATAGATAAGGTAATGGTTCAGCAGAATTCTAACTTTCTCTTAAAAATTTATTCAAACAATAATGAAGATCAGGCTGTTCTATTAGCCTTGATATTACCTGTGATTACAGGCAATTATTTTAAAATCAGATGAGAAAGCAGAAAAGAAAATCCCTCCCATGAGCCAGTGTGAATGAAAACACACCATATCATTTTGTATTCTCCTCTTCTGTTGCCAGGCACAGACATGTAAGAAATGAAAGCATGTGTGAAATACAGGGCATGAAGGCTGCTGGTCCAACTGCTTAGTATTCAAAGGGCACAAAACAAAGTGAAAAGGGTCTAAAGTTTCTGCTTGCACCTTCAGCCCACTTGGTACTGCGAAGTGCTAGGCTGATACACCTCCTTAAACTGTAACATTTTAAAGTAATGTGGAGTTCAATTGTACTTTAAGTGAAGAGGGCTCCTCTAGGAATTAGAAGAATCAATTATTGCAGATCAGGCACAGCAGTTGTAACTTTTGTGTGAATCTTTCATTTGAAACCAATAGGTTTGGTCCTCAATAGAAAAGCATGCACTTTGTAACTCTGACTTTAAACGGTATTCTCTCAGAAAATTTTTCACTGAGATTCTCTATCACATTCCTATCCACTCCTTTCTTTTAGTTACTACTACTACCATGTCATAATGCTAAAACTTCTGCAACACTAGCAATCATACAGAATTTCATAATGATGTTTAGGAAAAACAGCAAAAGAAATTTAGACAAATATTACCAGAAAAACTCTGCTTCTTCAACTAATGTAAACGTCCTACAGTAATGTTTCCAGTTTTGCTTCCAGAAGAATGGGAATTTCAGATACTTTGGTTGGAAAAAAAATCAGGGCGCCTAAATTACTCAGGGAACTGTTCCATTTTCAGATGTAATACAGGCTATTTGGTCAGGGAGGTGCTTTGGAAAATGCTTTTCCCTGTATTTGTGCCCTGTTCATTGATAATAAATAGTAGTTACTGATGATAAAGAAATGTAAACAGGAATAAAACACTGGTAGAACTTAGCTGCCAGCTCTCAAACTTCCTAGAATGACTTGAAACATCTTTCTCACTTAGAAGAGAGTTCCTGATGCAGCATCCCATATATCAATCCTCTCTGTGAACAAAAGTGCAACACAACGCCTGACCTCCTGACTTTGGTGGGGGATGTGCACGTAGAAAAACAGATTGGAGATCCGCTGTTCAGGCCAGGCTTGGATTTACAGGGATTTGGTGGCAATGAGAAGAGAGGAAGAAGGTGGTAATGGCTGGCTGAGAAAGCTGTAACACAGCTCAATTCACAGCGCAGGTGAAGAGAAATCTGCAGCACACAGCAAGTATGGCTTTTCTGCCTTTTTTAAAACAGGAAGTTTGCATCAGGTTCTATTAATGCCATCTGGACACAAAGGCTTCCCAGCTTACAGTTTGTGTAAGAAGAATAGCAGCACGTTGTGGATTATTTACATGGGGATTTATACAGCTAATTTCTTTCCTCTCATGCTATAAGATCACTCATAGCAGCTCAGAAATGTCTAATGAAAAGAGAAGTAGCGTATCTGATTCCAGTCATACTGTTCTAAGAGAATTAATTGGAGTCGTCATTACCTTAAACACGTCCATTCGGAGTGGGTTTTATGATGAGCTCAAGAAAAGTAAACGCTGTTTCAAATAGGTACCTCTATATATTAAATCAAATAAATGAATGATACAATTCTGGCATTTTTGGCTGTAATCCTGTTATTGCTTAGAGCCATTTCTAATGCAAATGAAGAATGATGTAGCAGAGCTATTTAGAAATTTTCTTTGACGGGCAATGTTAACTGCTGGAAGGTGGCAGAAAAGCAACTGCTTGAATATGGAGTGCTCCAAGATGTCTTGTAATATTCCTTCCCAAATCTAATGATCACCCCCTCCCTCCTGCAAAGTGTTATCATTAAACAAGGCTCTGCTGAGCAATACAAGCCTATCTTTGCAAAGAGGCCAAGACACAAGAGCTGGGTCTAGTCATACAAAATTTTAGGAAGTATAGAATTTCTAGTGAATTCTTTTAAGAAATCTCAGTTCTTTCTTTCTGCCTATAAAAATGCACTTGGTCATCACTTGGTCACCTAGGATTCCCTTCCAACTAAGCATGAACTTACACAGGGAAGAATAAACACTCGTGCTTTCTGAATGCCAAGGCAGTGCATCAGAGACAAGGGGGAACCCTGATGGAAGGGTACTTTGATAGCTCTGCCACAGACTTTCAGGAAGATACCTCTGTGCAACTTGACAAATGACTCCCTGCATGAGTTTTACAATCAGGAAAATGGGAAAATTAAAGCTGATTTAATATCCTGCAGTGCTTTAAGGTCTGTGGATGATATGTGCTATGAAATGCTAAATAATATTAATGAAACCTAACACTGACTTCAATCTTGGGAAGAAAGATGGTCTTGGGAACTGTCCCTCTATTTAATAAAACTTTACATAGGGCCCGTAGGAGGCTGTCATCAAGTAAGAGCATACATACCAAATGTGGTATATTTTATGTCTACTGTAAATTCAAGCATAGAAAAGTTCAGAGACTGCGAACTATCTGGACAATGTGAAATGGTGCATAAACATCAGCTTTAAAATGGAACAGCATGTTCTCTCTTCTGGATATATATGGCAAAACAATAAGCCACATCTAACCTCAATTTCTTGGGCTTCTTTGATGTCTATGTCATAAATGTGAGATGTGACACTGACTGGAAACCCCAAGCTACCAGGATGCAACTCTGCTGGCTGCAGCCCAGATTGCAGGCATTCAGACCTAGTTACACAACATCAGGAGTGAAGTGCCACAGAGAGGTGGCAAGAAAGAAAGACCAGACTTCCCCTCTGCACAGTCACTCCAGCACACTGAACAGCCACCCTGACTGTGCTGTCACACTGCAGGTGGGGTCCTTTGGAAAGAGGGTCCCTGGGGGCACTCAGAGACCCCAAATGTACCTTCCCCAGCCCCAGCACATACTGCTACATATCTGGGGGGAAGTATTTATACTGCAGTGGCCTAGGGAAATATGAGGCATTCTGAAGTGAATGAAAAAATCAATAAAACCATTTCCACTAGGATAACACGTCTGGAAAACTGGGCAGACCTTGCTGAAGAGAATGGCCAAGAAAAAGAACAACTCAGAAAGGTGTTTTCCAGTCAGGCTGGCCAGGCTTGAAGGATGCTAACCAGCATTTCTGCAGCACTACATTTTTGCTCAGACTCCTCCATCTGAAGAATGACTTCGGAAATGGAGAAGCAGAGCTTGCTGAGACCCATATGTTGCAGTGAGAAGAGCTGTAACTCTGAGCATTTTCCACAAGACTGGGCAGGGCAATCTGTCCTCAAAGGGCATATTTACAGGAAATCATCAAAGATAAATTTGTGGTTTCCATGTTCCTGATTGGAGCAGATGATTGCTATTGCAGGTCCTCAGGTTTCCTGCTGTTTTCAATACTTTGCACTTTAAACTGTCTTACAACTGACTTTGGTCTTTTCTTTTATTTATTAAAAAACACGTCCATCCATTTAACTAGGTGATGCTTTCACAGCCCTTTGGAGTTGTAAAGGACTGCAAATTTAGAAACTGTTCTTAATAATCACTTGGACAAATGGATCCAGAAAATTGCATATTGATGGAAGGAGTTTATGTTCGTTGCAGTCAAATATTTCCTCACTCGTTTCATGCAAAATTGCTTGGCCAAACAGATTTTCCCAAGGCTCTCTCAATAATGAATGTAACTTTCTTTTGTTTCTGGCTCTTCTCCGAACCCATCAGGAAAGGGTAAAGCATAATGACACAGGTCTGTTGCCTCTTGTAACCCTCTGGGACTGTTTTCTCTAATGTGATTGTTTGAAAATCAGCAGTTTTCTGCCAGGAAATAAAATAAGCCACTTTCCTTCCAAGTAACACTGAAAAAATCTGAATGCCACAGAGCCTGCTCACTCATGCCACATTAATTTTTAAAATAATCAATTTTGTAATCTTTCAATTATGGTTTATTATATTGGTAATAATCACTGTGAAATCAAGTTTTTTCCCACTGTTAGTGCTGGTGGCTGTCACCAAACCACTTTCAGCAGTGCTGAAAACACCTGGACTAATAAACCAGGCATAATTTATTTATACTTTAGTTTTACTTATTTAGAAAAGTATTAAGCATCAAATCCCTTAGCAGTTGGTGATGTTACAAAAACTAAAAGCAAATAAATTATAACTGTAGACCTAAAAGTCACTGCCAGGCTGGCTATCTTGTACTGTTATAATAGAAAAGTGCTTACAAAAAGCAAAGCACATGCACTCTGCTCATTGCCAGCACATGAATTGAGTCTTTGTCTGAATACTCCTATGCTGGGAGCCCACAGAAAGGCTGCTCAGCCCCAGATCCCTTTGCTTTTCACCTGGAGATCACACTGTGCTGTGTGTTTGGCACACTTGAGAGCTGATGTGAAGCAATTGTGAAAGCTCCTATATTCACATATATAAAAATTGCCTTATAACAGCTTCAAGCCTTAATCAATACTCACATACACAGAGTTACATACCTGTGTGACAGGGAACACGCACTGTTCATACAGCAGGTCAGGCCAGGGCTTAGCATTTAACAGCAGGAGCACAATGGGTTTATATTATGTTCCCATTTTACAATAAAAAGTGAACAGAAAAATCACTTGGTTTCTGATCAAAATCTGAGCTCCCTGCTGTTTTAATTCCTGTAACCAACAATCATCAATAAATAATCATGCACAGCTTCTACACCCCACTGTGATATTTTGTTTTTGTTTTAAAAACTGGATGTACTGAGTAGAGATCTGCAGTTCCGGACCTGCAGACTTTCAGGTGTTCTGCACCAGGATTCAAGTGAATGAGGAAGCACAAGGGCAAGGGCAAGGGCACAGAGGGAAAAGCTGCTCTTCATCAGATACCTTGCAGGTCTGGGAGCTGTTTCAAAAGAGACTGTGTCGCAAACACGAGGTGTGTTGGAGGCAGTATGTTTCACAATAAAGGACAAAAGGCTGAAAGAAGAAAACTACATAGACGACATAGTTACAAACAATGAAGCAGGAAATAAAAGAGGAAAAAATGTCCAAAATATCTGTAAAAAATGTCAGAGAAGGAAAAAATATTTCAAGAAAAGCAAGGAACATATAATATACTTGTTCCTACAAGTATCCTATTGAGAAGAGTATGGCCAGCAGGTTGAGGGAAGTGATCCTCTCCCTTTTTCTCAGCCTTGGTGAGGCCACAGCTGCATACTGCGTCCAGTTCTGGGCTCCTCAGGATACCAAAGAGAGGGAGCTGCTGGAAAAGGTGCAGCAGAGGCCACAAAGATGATGAGGGGTCTGGAGCATCTCTCTTGTGAGGAGAGACTGTGGGAGCTGGGCCCATTTAGTCCGGACAAGACTGAGAGGGGATCTCATTATTGCATATAAATATCTCAAAGGTGGGTGCCAAGAGGACTGTGCCAGACTCTTTTCAGTGGAGCCCAGCAAAAGGACAAAGGAAGGAGCAATGAGCATAAACTAAGACAAAAGAAGTTTCATGTTAACAAGGGGAACGACTTCTTTACACTGAGGGTGGGAGAGCACTGGAACAACTGCCCAGAGAAGTTGTGGAGTCTCCATCACTGGAGACATTCCAAACGCGTCTGGACGCGTTGCAGTATAACCTGCTCTGGTGGCCTTGCCTTGGCAAGGGGGTTGGACTGGATGATCTCCAGAGATTCTTCCCAACGCTAACAATCCTGTGATTCTGTGAGCAGAACAAGTAGGAGAAGCATGGAGAAGAAAGAGTTTGTGACCAAAACACAGTGACAATATTACAGTTTGTGATTTGAGTTAGCTAATCCAAATGGAAGAGTCGGAGACAGGTGTAAAAGGAGACTTGAAAGATGAAATGCTTCTGGAATTACTTGGGACCAGGCCTCAGGACTCACAGACAACACGTGCCTTAGTATGACTGAGCTGTCCTGGCACCCAAACAGAGCCTCAGACAGTAACTGGGCTCTGAACACCCTAAAACCATGTACACTGTGGCTCACAAACTCAATCCACCATTTATCTCATTGGAACATAAATTAATTAAATATCACACAATTAGACCAAAGACATTTTCTATTGATGTAATGTTGTACAATACCTAGTAAAATCAATACAATTATACTTTTAATGCCTAGTTCATTCATAACTGCTTAATTCATACCTCTTAATTCTGCTTTGGAGTGAAATGGATTAGATTATGTAACTCCCACCTCCATGACTTTGGCATTCAAATAAATCATTATGTTTAAAAAATATGAAAAATATTGAAAAGTGGAGGGCAATCTTGCTGCATCTTTAAAAATCAGTGTAGTATGATCTGTATAAAAAACACCAAAATGTCTTAATTCTAATTAGTCTTCTTGCCATTAAGATAAATTGGGAGCTCTATGTATGCATTCCTGAACTAAACACTCTTCAGTCAGAGCTTAGTATCCCAACCTACAAAACAAGATATTTTTCTATCCATGCCAAAGCCCTGTTTCTTGCATGTTCCACCCCTGGGTACAATAGAAAAGGAACTTGCTCACCTGCCTGACAATGCCTTGTAGACAAAACTGAATCAAAATTGCCACAGATGGTAGGTAATGTACCCATTTGACATATCTCCTTCACCCAGAGAGAGACAGTATTCTACTGACTGACTCAGTGTCAAGCTGCCTTCATTTTCCTAACACTTCAAACCTGAAGAAACTAAATTTATTTTTAAATTTATGCTCAGCACAGTCATGTTGCAAATTTGACTCCCTCTGAGAACTTAGTTTCAAAAATGTTCTTTGTGAAGAATATGTATACTATTTGATAAAAAAGAACATGCTACCATTGGTCTTAAAACAGTTGTAATTTGAAGCACACAGAGAGTGGACACAGACTTTACTGAGGCATGCCAATCTACAATTCTGTGCAAAATGTTCTCTTTATGGGAAGAGCAAAGTATTGTAAAATGTAATTAGATATAATCTTCCCTGTTTTCATTAGCTATTAACTTTATGCAAAGATAAACTAAAGCATAATGAGTCCTTTCATTATCACGTAATTGTTATTTTAATGGTTGCATTACAAGCAATAGAATACTATACATCCACCTCTCATATTAGTGGTCAATTATTTTGAAACTTCATATTATAATCTACCCACAAAGACCAATGTACTAATGCAACCGATTTAGCATAATGATGACCGTGGTTTTGAAATCAGTATGATAGCCTCAAGAAAAAATGTGAAGTAATAATGAAGAAAATGTTTATATTACATGCCAGTCTCCGGCCTGGAATGCAGACTGAAGAAATTAAAAGAAAACATGTGGAGCTTCTCTTGTTTGTGCTACCCTGAAAGTGGTCAAATTTATATGACACTGGTGGTTATTAATTCAAAAGAAAAGAAAACTACCAAGTGATCCAAAATTAGGAGCTTGAAATTGGAAACTCGAATAAGCCTTCCCTCAATGTATCATTTCCAAGTGCCATCTTAAACCATATCCAGAAATAGTGCCTGAAATCCTACATTTCCCACTGATAAATACTGAACTGGCTTTAGCTACTCCTCCATTCCCTGCCTTCCTTCTAACCCAAGCAAAGCAGGGTGGCTTGGCAGGAAGTGATTAGACAGATCTAAGCAGTATATAAAGCTTGAGGATACCCTGGGGATGTCCTCTGTAAAGTTAAATGAAGTTTCATATCCAAGAGGCAGACCATGAGCAAGACTCAAAATAACTCTAGGAGTGTGAAGGCTCCAGGACATCGCTGCTGCTGCCGAGAGTCCCTGGCACATTCTGCACAGTGAAGCTGAAATCCAACTCTCCCAAACATTGTGCATTCTTGGAAGGGGAGGTAAAGGCAATTTAAGACCATGAAATTAGCCTCAAGGAGTTCAGGACCACTGCTTGCTTCTACTCCAAACACGAAACATATTTCAACAGTGTCATCACTTACATAAAATCAGAGCAGTACAAACAGATCGAGCAAAAATCCACAACCACTGAGCTCTGGCAACGACACAATTCTCCCTCGATAAAAGAAAAAGCTACACATGACAATAGTCACGTTTCCTAACGGGCTAGAAAGGTGTGTAAAGAATGCTGAAATGCATGGACAGAGAATATTGATAATATATGAAATAATACTTGAGAAAAATAATACTTAAAAAATATTTTTTTAGAGGAATACTCCTTTGCACATACTCTTCAGATTATTTTCCTTTCGTAATATTTTGATTGATTGTAAAATGTCAAGAGAATACTGCTAATTTCATATAGAAGGAAATGCTGTAATATTACCATGTTTGGCCAAAAACAGGTTGTAGAGAAGCAGAAATTTATTCCATACTGCACGTCCAGACCATTCCAACCCCAAATTAGGACTGTATGAGATTGAAACACTTTCACAGTAAGCATACAATATTCAAAAAGCTCTATGGGCAGGAATTTCTACACAGCAATAGCTTCTGCTTTCCCCTAGTGTCCTTTTCTCTCAGAGAAGTCAAGTTGTAAAAAGGGGACAAATATCCTTTGCCTCACAAAGCCATTTTGAGACTTAAGTGATACCTGCAACATTTTTCAGAAATGATCTCATGGAAAGTGTTTAGGGCACTTTTTGAAGAAAGGAGCACTAGAAAATCTAATGAATTTATTCAAGAAAAATCCTGAAACATATGGAGAGCAAACTGAACACAGAACACATATTTCTGACATTTATCTTTGTTTTTATTGTTAAGATAAAAGCATGCTGTTTGTTTCTTAGAATTTCATCTGCTAACTCTGTTCTCTCTGACTTTTTCTACACTAGTGACATCATCTGCAGCAATTTTTAAAGCTTTGCAGAAAATTCTGTGCTTGAAAGTTTTAATGAATCATGTAGAGAATGTTATTAGACAGGGAGTTTATGCCTCCTTTCTGTAACCTGAAGGACTAGAGCAGAGAGGATATGTGTGCTGGGACAACCTTATTTTAAAAATAAAAACAAAGGAAAAGAAGCCTCTAAATATAATAAGGATGAGATAAATGTATAAGGATGAGATACCAACAAGAAACTTATAAAGAAAAAATATGAGCAGTTAAAAACCTTTTCTTCTACTGCAATTGCATGTTTACTGAAGTCTAATGAACCAGATAGGGCTGCTCAGGTGCTGAGATGAGTGGTGTCTCTGGTAAGTGGTCCCAACTGTACTGAATGCTCTCACAATCAGGAATTGCAATCGAAGTCTTGAAAATAGAATGGCTGAATCTTTGAACATCTGTATAAAAAATTATTTCCCTTCACACTTAAACTAAGACCCATGCTGGTCAATATCTGAGACTTCACACAAACTGTCTGAAGACATAAGATTGAAGATTCAAAATAAATCCCCACTATTACAGTTACGTTTTTTCAGACTGTTGAAAGTTCTAAAACCTGCTGAAGATGTGAATCTCTGAGAAAAATTGTACATGCTGCTCTTGTGCATGTTACTCTTTACATGCAGAGTTGCCTCACAGTTAAAAGCTCAGAGAAGTTGAGTATCACAGGAACTGTGTAGGAGTGATTGTTTTCTAAACACAGGTTGTACCATATCCCAATAGTACATCAGGTTCCCTGAGAAGCATTGCAATGAATCCTGAGTCACCTTCAAAGGCATGTACTATAGATCCACATATTTGAACAGCTTCACTGTTCTGAAACTGCAGCCTAAATTCTTTATGTGGGATAACAGACACAGAAATTAAAAAACATAGAACATCTGCTTTGTTTTCATCTGGGTAAAAATACGTATTGAAGATGTGCACAAGCAAGCACCTAGTCAATAATGAATTCTAAATTAACGCAATGAGTCACAAAAATTCCCATCTCCCCTTATTCCTCCTACCTGTGTCTATGAGGTCTCACACAGGCTTGATTTCTTATTAATTAAATTTTCCATGAAGAATTTGTTTACTACTCTTTCTACATTTTAAGATAAAATACTCAAACATAAGTTCAGGCTAAACTTTTTCTACTTTCAAATAGATTTTCTTCTTCTATGTTGTTTACTTACACAAAGCTTTGAGATGACAATCTTTTCTAAATATTCAGTGAGATATGTATGAGAGTTCTCATACACCTTTTCTCATAAAAGTAGTTTCTAATAAATTGACTAGCTAGGGGGTAGACAGATGTACAGACTGTACATCTTCTTTATCCAAAGACAACTCTTCTTTATCCAAAGCAAGAAATTATTGTAGTCTTATTCCCTGTCTCCTAAAGTTGCTATCCTCACCAGAGCAGCAATTCTGCAGCACAAACCTCCCAGTGCATCTCATGCAGCTTGATTGCAGTATTCTTTTATTTTACTTAGCACTGTAAATTCAGCTCAGGGCTCTTTAGGGAGCTTCCATTAGAAACCCCACAGTTCCCAGTCACCAATAGGTATCACACTTAAGCAATAGCAACATTACATTTATTTTCTAATCTATTTAATATCTCTTAGAAAAGAATTGCTGTGTGACAACTGATAATAAGAGTGGTAGTCACTCTGTGTTTTTCAAGACAATTACTTCACCTGGCAGCAAGGCTGAATTTTAAAAAATAGATTAATTTTTCTTTTTTTTTTTTAATTAAAAAAAAAAATTATTTCTATTCCTTCAAAATTTTAGGCTCCTTTAGGAACATCAAGGTATATTTTACACACTGTGATCTGAAAAGTGAAAAATATTGAACTACGGAAAATGAACACCAAAGGCTTAATTAAAAATCTATGCTTCTGTTAACTTTTCTCTCCAATATATTTTTACTCTGGAACCATAAAATATCCTTACTACCAGCAGCAAAACCAGAATGCTACTAGGATTGCCAGCATGAGTCACTGACTTACATCATCCTTTCCAAAGGTGGATGTTCATGGGATGTGAGAATCACAGAATCACAGGACGTGCTGAGTTGGAAGGAACACTCAAGCATCAATTCCAGAATCCCATCCGTATGCACAGTTCCTTCTGAGAGGTATCAGCAACTCTCTCATAACAATAAAAGTTGCAGAGTATTTAAAGCACAGGATGAAAATGGTGTGCATGTAATTAGGGCTATACTAAACACTGCATAAAGATTTAACATACAGTTCATCAGGAGCAGAAAAGAGATCCAGTGGCACTTAAAGAAGATGCGACAAATTAGAAGAAATAGATGGATAAATTCAAAGAACATGTGAAAATGCACAATGATAGAGTAGATCCTGATTATATATTCCTTGTCGTTAATCATTAATTAAAAAGAAACAAAGCCCTGGCTATAGTCAGCAACCACTGCAGAATCAATAGGTCTCTAAGCTCACACCAATCTATATGCAGCCACAGCTTTATCACAAAATAATAGCTAATATTGATATTTTTTAATAAAGTTTCACTTTACTGTGTAATTAGTGTAATGTAGTAGGAGCTGTGTTTCTTAACAGAAGTGCTGGTGCTCTGAGCAGCATTTACTGGCATGTTAATAAAGAACGGACTTCTTCTATTGAGTTCCATCTGCCTAATAGAGAAAAGTGTTCATCTTAATTAGGAAAATCTTCATAAAGAATATAAATGCAGTTACTAATGGGCTGCAGGGAATAAATGTAGTACACTCAGGAACAAGTGGTGTTTTACCAGGAAATGGAAGAGTGGATATAAACCCCCAAACAGTTCTTAACCATCTGGTGATTGACCACAAATAGCAATAGATGCTGAGGTTTTAAGTGTTTTATAATGAAAAATCTATTTATTTCATTAAGGTTTCATGCTTTAGACCCTTGTTTTTTCAGGTAATAAAGCAGTCTTGACTGACAATGTAACTATTTATACCCTTTATGAATTAAGATGAACAAATCCATTAGCGTTTTTTGAAGGAATTACTTTATAAAAAGAAAGAATGAAAGTGCCAAGCAATAATTTAAGAAAGAGCCACTGTCAAGTACTTGAAAATGGTCACTATATCAAACACGTATTTTCGGGGTTGCTGAGATGCTTATAGGCAGTTAAGAACTTTTTGCTGACTTTATTGGTGCAGAAGGAGATATTACATCATCATGATGTAGAAAAGACTGTAGCAAAATGTAAACTACAATTAATCTTTGTCCTTAAAAACATTCCAACAGGCACTATGCATTTCCTCTGTCAGTCTGAATTATCCTTTTCTTCCTAGGGTTCTGTAACTTAAAGACACTGATATTCCCTAACTCTGCTCATTTTTATTCAAAATGAAATTAACTTTTACTCATCTTCCAGAAATTATATTTTTTTAGAAAAATCACAGTAATACAAAGCACCAAGTTCCAAAATTTAACTGTCTGAGCCAGACTCAGTGTCCATGTTCACAGCTTCCCAATGAATAACTGCTTTCTGCAAATTTTAAGCAACACTAGCTAGTCTTTCATATTTCCTCTGAATAACTTTGATTGAGAAACCAATACATATATGGAAGCAAGTTCAAAAATAAAAATATTACAATAGTATTTCATTCAAGCTAACAACCAGAAACATGGCACAAAACTCTGATATTCTGGACACTGACAGCTTTACTACCTCAATTCACAGAGAATACCACCAAACAATAGAACTTGCAGCTACTTGAACCTCAGAGAATGTGATTTCATTTATTCATTTCAATGACATTTTTACTAGACTATAGCTTTGTGTAGATTAGTCAGACACATGAAAAACTGCGTATTAGCTGAGGTGAAGCTGTGATGACTGCTGTTGTCTTAGCAGTGTCAATCCAAACTTTAGATGAATGTAATTTGCTAGCTCTAAGTGGCAGAGATACAATATAGATCTTGTATATCACGAAAGTAATAAATAATTAGTGAGCAGAACTGAGTAAAATGGCAGCTTGAACACAACCCCAAATTTTGAATCTTGATGCAGAAGTCAGTGATCAGAATCATACATCTTTCTGCTTTGAACAAAACAGCTTTCTCACAACCTACCACATAGCACCATCTGGCACGAACTGAGGAGACTAAGAACTTCTGGAAGAAAAGCACAAAAGCAATTTTGTTTCTTCAGAACTGTCCAAGATATTGACTATAGTCTTTCAGAAACTGTCATTTGACTACAAATGTGGCTCAGTGAACTTGCCTCCTGAAGACATGTGTGATTAACAATCTCCAAAAAACATTTTCAAATGAACTGATTGGTTATGGGATGGGCACTGTCAGAGTTAAGACAGTGTATGTGCAAAGTCCTGTGTCTACCAAACTGGCCGGGTTTCAGAACATCATCTCACATCTCTTACTGGGAATTTTAGGAGCTCAGGATACATTTCTTTTGCAGAGCTTAGCAGGCTCTTTTCAGTAGTTGCTCACAAAAGGAGAGACTACAATCTCCCAGTTTAGCTGTTCCTTGAGCAGTACCAGCACTGGCTGTTTTCTGGGGCTGAATGCCTCATGTGCAGTGGGACAGGAGTGGTCTGAGCCCACTGCCAGCCCCAAGGGGGCTGTGGAGCTGGGCCCTCACAGACACTGCTTATAGGTGCAGCGATCAGGGCTTAGCCCCAGTTGCTTGTGGTATGAACACAAATGGAGCCTGCAGCCCAGGAAACACTAGACTGCTCAGCTGATATCAGCACAGATTTATTTTAGCATTGCTTGTTGAAAGTGACTTTTAACGCAGACTGTTTTCTAAATGATCCTTAAAAGACACTCTTTTCTTTCTCATCACCTTCACCTAAGGCAAGAACATCCAGTAGCATTGATCTATTTGCTGCTAGTTTTCATTAATTTTACCCTCCCTAAGGGTGGTACAGCTTTGGTGCCAGCTAATTAAAACCTATTTAGGGATGCTCAGTGCACTTTATCAGACCAGAATTAGCTTTGCTGCTCTAATGAAGACTACAGTTTTCTCTGTTCTTACCAATTAAATGTTATTATATCATATTGCATTATATTTGTATTTCATGGCAAAGATATAGATGGCTTTAGAACCACTTATCTGGATTGAGGTACATACAAAGATGCCACATTTAGTAATTATCTAATATTTCTTTAAATCCTTTCACTTGAGTCAATATATATAACACACCAGCACATTAGTGAAGCACTGGAAGAAGCTGCCAGCTTTATGCTCCCTCTAGGGAAGTACCAAGTAAAATGCATTAATGAAAAATTGTGAATGGCTGGTAATGAATATTATTTATGTACAACAATTATTCGAAGTGGATGAGCATTCACCACCTTGAACTCGACTGCTTCACTAACAAAGACTCTCAGAAAGAACATATGTTCCTCAGATTCTTAATAGTCATGCAAGGTTAATTACCCAGTGTGTAATGCCCATATCAGAGGGTATTTTGTACTGCTGGAGAATTCAAAACTCCATCACAAAATAAAACACACGGTTTTTTGGAAGTTACTTAGAGGCAATTCTTGTTTCTTCTGTGCATCAGTAGTAAGTCATTTGTCAGTACCAAACCTGTGGGTTTTGAACGCACACCCAGTGAAGTCAGGGAAAAAGCTCCCATGTCAGTGCTGCAGGACCAGAGCTTTTCTGCAGTGGAGAAGGGACTGCAGCACATACCTGTGAGCTGCTTCTCACAACATCCTTTAAAAACTTGAGCACCACACGGATGAAACTGCTGAAAAATCCCACTAATTACCTAAAAAGATTGTACATCAAAGAGTAGAAACAGAAAACTCATTAAAGGCTTGACAGACTAGAAATCTGTTGCAATCTTACTACGCATTAGTAGCATACACTGTACAGAAAGACAGTATTTTAAGATTAAACTAAAATAGATGTAGTTGCAATCCACTCAGTACATTTTAAAATATGAGTTGGAATTGGTTTCCTTCCAGAAGTTTTGCTGGAAACATGTCAAACCAGACCTCTGTTCAATCTAATATTCCAAGCAAGGGTTGATGTTTCTCTGAGGAACTGAAGGAATATTTGGCTGAGGAACCCGAGTCTGTCTCAGCATTGTAATAGCCTGGCACAAAGTGTGAAAGTATTTTCCTCACCCACAAATCTCCTGTGCTCTCCATTTACTGCTTCCACAAATGCCACATACTTCTAACAGTCTCATGACCCTCCCTAGAAACAGAAGACAGGTCCTGCAAATTGAAGATGCTACCGAAAATGAAACAGTTTCCAAACGGAAGTCCCCCATTACTAGGGAACTGCAAGATGTTTTCTTGAGATACAGAAAGTGTTGGCTGGTGATGCATCAATCATTTCCCTTGTTTCTGGCTGACAAAAGCACTAAATGATGTTAAAAACATCACTAAGTATTTGATATGGAAAAGTAAAAAATGAAAGTTGCAGTAGATACAAGGATTTTACCTGGTTGCCACTGTGAGAAGTGGTGGGTTTTTCCCTTGGTGTGGAAGGGAGGCATGTGCACAAACAACGTGATGGGTCATGAGACAAGCTTGTAAAAATTTATTGTTGTCACAATGTGAAACTTAAGGAGAAAAGACATGGGCCACTTTGACATTAGGTTGCTTAAGAACTTTGTTATAAGCACTGAGAGAAGTTCAATCTGCTTTTGACATGAAAAGAAGCATTTGTATTGTGTTAATTGCATAACTATAAAAACTTGAGATGTGCTAATTTGTTGAAGAGGAATGGATTAGGCTGGAGAGAAGGATACTTTGACATTGAATGATGAGATATTTTTTTTTCCATAGGAAAAAGAGGAGATTTTTTTCAAGGTCTAACCTCACAAGAGGGATTTTGATAAAGTATTGTAAAGTCGCTGTGACCTGACTGACTCATAAATATAAACAAATTTATGTACAGCAATGCAATAACGTACCCATGATCATATTTAGCTTGATTAATATGTAAACAGGATGACTTGGATTATTAAAGGTCATTTTTGAAGAATGGATCTTGTGTATTAGTAGCCCTTGTTCATCAGTTTGTTCAGTAAAACTAAAGAAGCCATGATAACCTTGACACCTTTATGAGATATATGAGCTCACTGCAACTCCAGAACCACAGCAGCAACATGTGCATTTGCTGAACAGGGACAGGCTCCTCCTAATGTTCCAATAGTTTGAAAAATAGGAAAAAATCAACTGTCACCAAGTTCTGACAGCTCAGTAACATAGTGAAACAAGTACATTTGAGATAACAAGGTTTTCTACTTCAAAAGCTAAGTCAAAACTTCAGACTACGTTAAACTGTTTGTGAATATCTGTATCTTTAATTTGGTCAGAATAGCAACAGTCCTTCTCAACCTCAAATTCATGATGTGCAAATTTAAAAATTAATATTAAGACACAAGGGTGATCTGGAAACTCCTTCCTAGTCAGCTCAATTAAGTATGTATGACAGGTGCTCTTCCATGCCAAAACACAGGTGACCTGAATTTTTGCAGCTTAGTAACAAATTCTTGAAATTTGTGGTCTTAATTCCACAAATCCAGTTTCAGCTTTGAACATGCTAGCCCAAACAGTGGCACTCACACTTTCACCTCTTAGAGCCTCACTTGAGTAGCATAAATACACTTTAGCAATCATGGAAAATAGAATTTCAGCATAATACTGGTTCAAAACCTAAATCTATTCCAGTATCTCTGATAACCTGTTTTCACCAAGAAACAGAAATAATGCATAACCCTGGGGTCTGTGTTTGAGGAAAAGCTACAGTGAATCTCAACAGAGAAGAAAATGCAATATACAGAATTATCCTGAGGTTGTGCATTTGGAAATGTTGTTTGTGTAGGATTATCCTCTTCAAATAAAATGTCAATTTAATCAATAGTAAATTGAGCTGAAAACAACACACAGCTTTGAAAACATTTCAGGAAGACATCCAATATTTTTGGGATTCAAGCCAACAGAAATGGAATGAACAGAAGGTAGCGTAGGTGGGGTAAATGCGGCCTAGCTGCTGCCTCATCAAGTGCTTCTAACAGTCAAACCTATATAACAATCCATTAAAAACATATCTGGGGATTCACTTAGTAGCTGACATCCTGCATGGACTTTTCTCACGTATCTTTTGTCAAACATTATGACTGTTCACGTTCAAGACTTACCGGTCTTTTCCCGTCTCCTTCTTAAATACCGCATCGCAGTAACTCATGCGCTTCTCCGTTGTCACGTAGATTTTGGCAGTTGGGTAGCTGTCAACAGCTTTCTTCAGCATGTTGTACACAATGCCATTTCCATCCCTCCTCATGTTCCGAAAAGGACCCCAGATCACATAAACGGTGTTGTTGGTTTCTTTGAAAAAGTACTCGGGATTCTTGAGCAGGAGAGGCACACTTGTGTGAGAGACCACTCTTACAGTTGTCCTCTTCCCAACATCTTCCTCATAGCCCTTTGTGGGAGCATTGTTCATCCTCCATATGCAGGAGGACTTGTCTATCTCGGTGCCCACCCTCTGGCCAGCCATCTGTCCAGAGTTTGAAACAACGGCACAGAGGTCACAGTCAAGTTGTAGAGGCTGGAAGAGGGGAAACAATAATATACATTGTAAGTTTTTCTCTGTAAAACATGAAGACTGAAAATTCAGTTAAAAGAAAAACACGTACAGTACAACAAATTGATAGCAATGCTTCTCTTTAAAAAAAAACAAAATCACAATCCCCATGTGGCAGAGCTGCTTGAAAACTCTACCACTACAAAGGTCTGAATGCAAACCTTTCCAGTGAAATAGGCAGTTCCAATCCTTGCCTTTGTTCCCACCTTGCAAAGTCAACTATACAAATAATCATTCCTTTTTTTCCTCTAAATGTTACTCTTTTCACTAAAAAACAAGGAAATAAAGAAGCAGCAGAAAGCAATATTTAGATCAATGACTTCTCTTTTAACAAGGTGCTGTCAGCAATAGGAAAAAAAAACAACTGAAAAAGTAATGCTGGAAGTTAAACTGTACATTAACTGTGTTTGTGTCTGAACAAATAGTTCCCAAATTTGTGACAGAAGTTGAATGTGAGATGTAACTCTAAAAAGCAATCTAATACAATGAAAATCCTGCAGTTGGAAAGGAATATGTTGTTCTCTCCAAAAAGCGGTTATAATCCATGGAAAATGAGTGGCAGATGACACCTGAACTAGGAACTTAATCCTGAGAAAACTAAAGTCAAAGGCAGTATTTCCTGACGATGTTCTAGAATGCTATTACTCCAGTATGAATTGAAAATACAAAAAAATCATCTACCAGAGATATAAGGACCTATCTGATGTTCCCTTTGTCAGAGTATGAAGGGTAAATGTCTTTTCGTTCCCTTGTACCTACAGACTAAAGGGAAATGCCCCCTATTTAAATTGGATTGTATAAAGAGTTCACTTAGAAATTGAAATCAAATGAAAACCAGATCCATCAAAAAACCTCTACAGAAGATCATCTAGGTCAGAGATAACCTCCAATTTTTTGTATGGTCACCGACTTGATCCTCTGTCATGCTCATGACTGGGAGCCAATGACCTCAGTTTAGTATTTTTTAGGAAGAATTCCCTTCATGTTCTTTGGAAATTTACTTTGACAGCATGCTAGGTGCTTTTCTGATCGGACTTGTGGATATTTCTCTTCAAAATCACACCTCATTTAGCTGATGTGGATGAATAGCCTGCCTACATTAGACCACTATAACCCTACGATGCAACTGCTGACAAAAAACCAAATTCTTTGATAAAGGGGAATAATGCAAGGACAAGAGACAAACATCTGAAAAAAGCCACACTGCAAGAGCTAAAATATCTCATCTTTGGGTGACAAATATTGTACTGAATTAAGGTGCATCCTGCAAGACTTGTGCAGTAAACCTCACAATTTCAAAGCTTTGATTTCTCTATTGTGATTGATTTGATTTCGTTATGTGACTGGTTCAGGAAAACATTCTTTCCTCATTTCATCAGTAGCTACAGATTCCTGATTGAATGCAAAAGCACTGTCAATGTTTCCTTTACAGAATACCATGCAGTTTTTATAGCTGTTATAGTTTTAGAGAGCTGTCCTGCATGGCTCTCTGACAGCAGGGATGAAATCCCAGGAGATGCAGCTGAGCACAGCAGTCTTTCTGTTTACTGCTTACTTACAGAAATTCTCTCTAAGATACATTATGAGGACATGGCTGGGTGACCTAAACAAATCCATGGGCATAACTCATATCCTAGCATGAAGTGAATTGTTACTGTCCCAGTAGATTAATTTATAGCTTTCAGGGTGAACTTTCAAACTAACAAATGCTGAATATGAAACTGCTAGATAGGAAAAGCCAATTTGGTCAAGAATCTGGTTCCATTTAAATTTGTCTCATCCTCAGAGCTGCTTTTTTCCACTAAAGTCTTCCTTTCCATTAAAATGGAGCTGCTCTCTTAAATTTGGAATTGTTTGATTTTCTCACCTTAGTTAGAAATGCACTGCACATTTTCTATTCACTGAGTGCAACTGTTCTGCTTGAATGAACTGAGTACACTGACTCCTGCAACTGTGTCCCCTGGTTTTCCAGCTCTTTTGTTGTGATTCATTTATCTTGTTCCAATTTATAAAGTGCTTTCATAATACTAAATGTCTAGACTAGGTCAACATATAATCTGCCCTTCTTGAACAGGCTCAGAGGCTAACCCCCTCCCAACTCTACCTCACAATAAATATTTTTTACAACGCAGAGAGATTTTACGTATCCCAATATGCGTATTTCCCAACAAAGATCCCAGAGTTAGGAGACTGACACCCAAGATAGATATCCCACTGACTCCAGAATCATCCACTGTCTTCACTATCATTTTGCATCATATCTCCCTCAACATATGAGAAAACACACATCAATATTCACTCATTGAAGCCATATGGAGACAGGCCACCAGTTTGTGTTTGGTTTGTAAGTGTCACAGACAAGAAGGGTGGTTTCAGTAACACACATGAATCCACATACAATACAAATGGGTCTGCCAGGCAGCCCAGGCTGCCCTCTCATCTACAGAGATGGTCCAGCAGCAATGGGATTGAAACAGATTGGCAGGACCACGCAGAAACTTGTGCTGCTACTGCTTATCCTCTGCGGACCCAGAACAGCAAGCCAAGGTTCACCTCTCACAAGATCTTCATTCACTTGCATCATAGATGCATGAGTTAAAGACAAAAACATTAAGAACCACTCGCCTTTCCTTCTCTTTTCATGTACTTAGACATTTATTTCACCTCTAAACAACCAAGGAGGCTGAGCTATTATTTCTGCTAGAAAATTGCTCATTTTGTTGCTGAGCAGAAGGGTGGATGTAGAAGTCCTCTGCAGAGCAGCTAGGTATGGTTCTGACAAATAGTCCCATCTTTTTCCTGAATGATACATTGTAACTGTTGAAGAACACTTATATTTTAATCAGTAAAGAAAATGAAATGTCTGACCTTTCCATTTCCTGTGCAAGCTTACAGACAATAGAAAAGATAATTAAAACTGTGAATTAGAACTCGCAAAACAGTGCCATTTCTCTAGCAAAGAGAAATAGCTGTGTAATAAAGGTCACTTATCAAACAGTTCTAGTTATTAAATCTTTGCATTTAGCACTGAAGAGGCTTCATAGAATCAAAGGTCAAATCATTAAATAACAAAATCAGCCAGAATCAGAAAAGGTCACAAGCAAATCCAACTAAAGTAGGTCACAAAACATGATTCTCTTCCACACAGGATTTCATTATTTGGAAAATTGCTTACTTTCCAAATTTGACAACTCCCTCACCATTTCCAATGTTTCCACCAGGAGACAAATTCCAGCTACAGGAACCATTTGTATGGATGAGTTTCCCAGTGGCACAGATCTTGGACCACCAAGTTTCCTAGCCACAGCCCTCTCTGTACCTCTGCTGAGGTCCATGTGGGGATGATCTCAGGCCAGATCTCTGAACCACAAAATAATGTCTGGACATTATGCCAAGCTCTAGTGTCACCAGAGACTGCCAGATTCACTCCTCAGCTGGACCAAATCCAGCTCAGGAACTCTGCAGATGGAATTTCCACTAGTGAAAAGCTGAATTTCTCTTGTGACTTCTTAGCAGTATAGACTGGTGGTGTGCTCTCTCTAACCACCAAACTTTGTTCCACTCTCAATCCCATAACTAATCATGCAGATAGTTAGGAAACTCTGACTAAACTTTCTCAATTGTTACTTTAACAATATGATTGTAATTTTGTAAATTGGACGCAATGCCCATTCACTACATAATGAGGCAATTATTAGCAGCTTGCCACATATTAATTTGCTCCTTTAATGTTGAAACAAATGAGATCTTTTCTTATAATCATCCTATTTGAGTGAATTCTAACAAAGCCGATTGAACAAAGCTCCAGAGAGACTTCCTTTATTTCAATGCCATTTATTCTTCTACTCTTCTTGGATGCCTTTAGAGTTTTAGAGGATACAACATTTATAATGATGCCAATAGGGAATAGATTTTGCCTTTATTCTTCTTGATGTTCTTTTGAGGGCTTTGAAATGAAAGGTACAAGAGAGGCATTAACCGTCTGGCATTGTTTTTATTGCTTTTCTCTACTTTACAAGCAAAAAATGTATTTTAATTTTTCCTGTGTTTCAGTGATTAAACAAGCTGGTTCTATCTACACTTACTCAATTTCTTCAGACCTCTGACTGGGAGAAAAGACTTGCCAAGGTTTTCTAGGAAAAACTTCAGCACATTAAAAGAAAAGATAGTATTTGTGTGTTCACCCAGAAAGAACTACCAAATTAGTACAACACTGTATTAACTTACATTATATTACTAACATCAAGCAAAAAATTATAAAAGTTATAAAAAAGACAGGTCTGATTACCCTGAATTTGTGTTTGTTCCCTCTTCCCCCGTATGGCAGTATTGTGGTTTTTTTTTTTACCTTCAGCAGTTGATTTTGGTCCTAGCCCTCAGCATCACAACCCAGCAAACATCTCTGTCTTCATAAAATTTAATGTTAAGATTTCATAAAGATTTTAACATTTTGACATTATTTTGAAATAAGCCCAATGTCAACATGCATCCCAGTTCCAAATAAATAGAATATGATCTGCTTCTTCATAAGATTGTTCCTGAGACTCAAGTGCCTGGGATATTTTATTTAGATGAATGTCACTGATATGTACATGAGTTCTAGTAGAAAGTTTTAATTTAAATTGAATGAATTGGAAGGGAATGCATAGGAGGTACATAACGGGACTAATCTTACAGCAGGGGAATGAATAAATAACCATATTTGAAAGTCTATATTCACTGACCCAGTTGTTACAGAACTGTTTGATTTGCAGCTCTTGTCACAGCTCCTTAAAGGGGCTGTACCAGCCCTTTGCTTGAACAAGTATCTTGTGGATTCCCCATGTCAGTGGTAACGAGACAGAAAAATAAAGGAAACTTGGACTTTGGGCAGAGGTTGAAACTTGTGTGCCAAAGTCACCCACCCCAATATACTTTCAACCAGCAAGTATATTTTTGAAGCATTTTAGTTTTCTTTCTTATGGAAAGGAAAAGAAACCAAACCAGAAACTCAAACCTTCCAAACACGAACCACAGTGCAAAGTGATGCAGTGTCATCTTTCTCACTTTTGAGACAACTCCATGCCAGCTCCTACCTCTTTCAAGATATAGCAGAACAAATGTTCACCAGAATGTTATTGATTTTGCTGCTCCTATTGGAGACAATATAGGCATCTTTGAAACAAAGCAAGAATTAAGTATATATCATGACACTAAGAGCCAAAAAACCAAATTTCTCAAATATACTTGAAATAACTCTGAGTAGAGAGAATCAAGTAAATAGCCTATAAAGAACAATGCCGGGTCTTGTTTTGTATTTTAGGTATTTTACACTACTTTATAATATAAAAAAATTGAAAAGTCAAAGATAATATCTCTCATGATAATCTCATAAAATAAAATTTACTAAAATAGAATAAAAGCCATGTCCAGCTTGATCAAAGTATTTTATTTTTCAAAAACTGTATTTAAGTAATTTTTTAAAATAGAGTTAAAATGCTCCTCCAATTGAACACTTGCTTTATTATGAAAGGGTGAAAGAACAGAAGTTCACATTAATAAAACAGTCCCTTCCATTTTTTTCATTTTTCCTGACTTCCAGCTGAAACTTTATGGAAACTGACACCTCTTAAATAAGCCTACATTAGTATTTTCTTCTGGAATAATAAACTATTGGAACACTCCTGATAGCTCTATTGGTAAAAAATACTTAAAAATAGAAAAATGGCAGGGAGTAAATAAGAACAGGAGAAACTGTTCTGCCCTTGCATGGAGGGTTAATGAAGGAAAGAAGCTGCCAGATTCAGGACTTCAAGTACAACAGAAAGACCCAGGAGAGGCAGAGCTCTGGAGGACTGATGGTCAACAGCTCTGAAAGACTTTGGGCACTGAGAGAGTGGCAGGTGAAGAAAGTTTTGCCCTAGGGCATTTCCTGAAGGATGTGAAGACCTGTCCTGCATGTGCACGCTCAGTCAGTCTGCAGAAGACCCACTTTTATTTGTGTCTCACGTGCCTGGCAAACTTTCCTGTCCCTAGGCAGGATGGCAGAAGGGATGTGCTCTTTTATTTACATGAATGGATCTTGTCACAGAAGGGGGAGGAAATAAATGAAAGAACACAAAGAAGAGAAGAGAGAACAGAAAAAATTTCAGACGCCCACAAAAGAGTCGGATGTAGTTTAGTGCTTAAAAGGGAAATACATAAGGGGAAGAAAGATTTGAGACAAAGCAAAATACTGATATATGGCTAAGAAGATAAACCATGATGTTTGGGAATGCAATCCAGCAAAGAAGAACCAAAACTCCTAAAGGTATTTGTTAAGTTATAAACTAACTGTTGTGAAGAAAACATCAAACATGTCAATCAAATAATTTAGGAATGAATAGACAGAGAAAAAAGCTTTTGTCCTTTACACTGCAACTGCTGAAGTAGAAAACAGATGAAAATGGATTTATTCAGTCCAGTCTACAGAACTATAGTTTGTAGGTAACCAGAAACCCTGATATCCCCAAGTATGCAGATGTCTGCACCTTCAGATCCACATAATGAACACCTCTGAATTGGATGAAAAGCAGAATACTCTTTGGCATATATATATATATATATATATATATAAAATCAGCTTAAAAATACAAGTACAACGAAGAACATATGTGAAAATGCTCTTGTCAAGCACTGTTGAGGATTGAATTGTTGTGGAAGGGAGGCAAACTCCATCATGCACACCCCACGCAGGCAAGTTCACAAAGTAGGCACTAAAATAGCATTCACTCTGAAAAACAGCCTATGAAAAAATTGGCTTCACAGCTGTACGAAATGGAAAACCAAACAAACTACATTAGTTCTAGAGTATTCCTAACTTCATCCCAGAGGTTTAGCTGATGATCATAAACAACCAGAATGTCTGTGACACTTCATCTATCACCCATTTACAAACACACAGAGTTTAAAATATCATGACTGTAATAGTTCAAAAGCCGGGAATTCTTCCAACCAAATACTGCTTGCTGAATGCTGAATCCAGTAAGTCATTTATCTTAACATCCACCACACTGCTCACCTGCCCTCAGTACTACGTGATGACTCTTGAATTTTGTGCAGAAAAGTTACTGGAAAATACCATGTAAACCAGACATCAAACAGCATAAACAACTCAGAGGACAACACAAGCTGATCCTAACAACGGCACCCCTTTTGTCACTGCTGCAGAACAGTATTTGCAACAGTACGTTTGCTACCAGCAAAACACGTCACTCGATTGATTCAGCAGGCTACTGGTATCATAATATTTAGCTCTAATTAACCTTCTGCAAATCTCTGTCTGTATCACATTTCTTTTCTGCTTTTTACGTTTAGTAATAAGGAAGATAACAATTGTTTCTTCTCTATACAGACGTATTTGCTCAGCAAACAATACAAACCACAAGGAGGTAAAATGTCACAACTCAAGGAGACATAAAAGGGAGGAACGTCCTGTTAGCACATGGGCTGAATAGCGAATGAACCTCAGTATGAAAGGACAAAAACAATTTTTCACACCCAATAATGTGTGTGGCAGCAGAGCAGAGGTAACATGTAACACATAATCCTTCTTTACAGAGTGGACTCTGGAAAGATATCCTTGACAGCAATCGAGGCCAAAAGAACTCTGTCCACAAAACCCATTTTTTCTTTGCAAGTAATAGTAAGTATCTCTGCAAAAAAAAATTAATGGGAATTCCTACAGTGAAGGTGCCGACTGGAAGACTACATCTAAGGAAAACATGGGTTTCTCTAACCACTGACTTTAATTTGTATTTATTAAAAATACCCACAGATGGCGGTAAAGTATATAATGTATACAGCAGATTTGTTCCAAGTTTGCTTTCTCTAATAACCTCCAATTATCAGCACTCACCATTAATCATGGACCATTATCGAGGAACTTAGTTGGCTGAATCACAGATGCAGTATTGCCTGTTAGGCCTCTAATCTAAATACATTTGAAAAAATTAGACTCACAAATAAACTAGGGGACTTCTAATATGAAGTTCACATCTTATTTCAAGTCAATTTATTTGGGATTTGATATGGGGAAACAATATCAAGGTAGGCAGCAAAAGCTGTCAAAAAAACTTCCTTGTATTAACCCCCCCTCTTCTTTTCCATGAAAACCCACCTAAAAGGCTGGAAGCCTAACCTCTAATTTATTTTGGTTCCATGCTGTCTAGACCTATTATTTAATTTTGTCTCTCTTGGTGGTCTATCTGACAAATTATTTGTATGCATGGAAGGAAAGTGATAAGCTAAAATGCTAATTATCCATTTTTCTGAAATTAAAAAAAAAAAAAAATCCATGCCAGGAATAAGAATAAGGTTTATTACAATAGCATTAAAACCAGTGGCATTTTTCATTTGACAAAATAAGTCTTAAGAAGCTTTCTACGTCCAGTGTTTTTAATTGCAGGATGCCTTATCTAAAAGAGAATACACAGTTGCTTCTGGCCACATTCATTTACTGCCACTGGTACACTGGTAATATTTGCAGCACCACCCTATGACTACCACCTGTAAAAATGTTTAAAATTCTCTCTAAAATGTAACTTACGGGTTAAAATTTCACTTAGAAAGTGCTAGTCCAAAAATTTAATTGTTTTAAATATCTTCTATTTTAAGACCATAAAATCATTTCAGTTGCAGAAGGACACAAGGTTAAATCATCATTTTATCAGACATCTGAAATTTCAAACACTATGGCAATGGGCACTAGGACAAAAATTTAAACTGGATTGGAAAGGTCTGCTTAAACAATTAGGTAGATGTGTTTTGCATTTTTTTAAGTCATTAATGAAAGCTGTTGAAGCATAGCTGCTATTTTAAAACTTTGAAGTTAAAGGTCTGTTTCAAAAGAAAAAAATCACTGTACATATACTCTCTTCTGATCATTTTTGCATCATTGCCTTGGTGCATATGTCCACTAACCACCTTTTAATCAGTGCAGGTTTCATGCAGACAACAGTTTCTACCATGGACTAACAACACTGCAAGAACTCGGTAAGCAGAAACTCAAGTGGAAACCACTGGGGTTAGGTGACTTGTAAATAATTCAAAGATCCTTCTGTGTCGGTTCTCCTCACTCATAGAGCTTGACAGCACAGCTCCTGCTCCTGCCACATCCCAAACCAGCCCCATCCACCCCTCACTCAAAAGCCTCACTGAAGAAAAGCCCTCAGCTCAGTGGCCTCTGCCAAATCCTACAGAAGTCAAGGGCCTCATGCAGGTCTTCATGGAGGCTTCACCTAGCATAGGAATTTTGGGAAGAGAAATTTGGATTTGCAGTTCATGGATGGACAAGATTACAAAATCATGGTGCTACTCCTTTGCCTGGGCAACAGCAGAGGCCTTTCAGCTGTGATTCTGCTTCAACCAATGAAAAGGACGCAGAGTGTTTTCTTGATATAAGTTACCTACTCACAAAGCCAGAATACGGAGTTCTTTCTCTGTGTGTGAGCACACATGCTGATGTTCTGGGCTGGATGGACTTCCCTGGTCACTACTGAAACTATTTCCTGCTCCAAATCTGTCTCTGGGATGGAAACCTTGGAGGCCACGTGGGCTTCCATGCTGGCATCAGATTCTACATTTCCACTCTGCTTGTGAGTGCACAGAGTTTGTGTAGGGTTTTTTTTGTTTTGTTCTTTTACACTGTTGGCTTTAATGTAGCTTGTGATTCCTAATGTTTCCAAGGACTGTAATGACAGCAGGATCTTTGAAACTTGAAAAGCAATCTTAAAGGTCAACACCTAAGCTCATCAGTGGCTCTGTAACACACTGATACAGCAATGATTACCAAGGTTCAGACAAAAGAGGTTCTTGGGGACAGCAACATGAGAAAGAAGATCAGTGCCCTCTGAGAGCATCTGCCTGCTGTGGCTTGCTGGCACGATGAATACGGCAAAATACATCTCAGCTGAGGGCCTAGAAAGAGACGAGATCATGGAATACTGATAACTGACAGAATTCTAAGCAAACAAGCTGTGCCTCTCCTTCTGTCCTCCTTCTGGAGCAATGCTGCTCCATGCTACGGGCTCTGTTGCACCTCAAGCTATCAGCAGCTCACAACTGCACACTGAACTGAGAGGGTAAGTTCCACCTCACTGCCACAAAGCTGGTCTGAGGGACTCAGGGATGCAGCTGAGTAAGAAAAATAAAAATCAGCTGAAGTCAAATAATTATAAAATAATCAACCAGAGGAAATGGACAGGTGTCCAGCTTACAGCTTATGCTGAGGAAGAGTATAGAAATAACGTTTCTTCATTTTTATGAACAGTATACAATTGAAAACTTTTCCAAACTCAATGACAGTTCTATGTTCTTGTTCGCTTAGTGACTTTAAAAAAAGCGCATACATGTACATATGTATTAACAACACCAAAAGGAGCAAGCGAGAGAGATTGAGGGTCTAGATTACATATTAATTTAACTCTAAGAAAATATTTACAAACCAAATGTGCAAGTTTTGGCATCCCCTCTCTCTGAGTCATACAACTGTAGAATTATAGATGCAGCATGAAGAAGTTTGTGTGTGCCTGTGTTCAGCTACCCCATCATACATGGTGTCAGACATTCACAGTGCTCTCATGGCTAAAAATGACCACGGCAGATAAGCTGAGGAAAAAAAACCCTGATGGACTATATATATCCCACTAAAAAAAATCCTTTTTTCAAGGAACGCACTTTTATGACAGAGGGCAATTAAGCTTTGAAACAGGTGCCCAAAGGAATCTAGAGTCTCTCTGTTCCTAGAGATTTTCAAAGTTTGAAGAGGCACAGACCTGACCTAACCTTGATGTTAGTCTTATTTATAGTTGATATTGGACAAGATGGTCTCCAGAGGTTTTTTCCAACATACTTTTTTTCAGTAATTCTATAGTTCTATCACTATGAAGAACCAAGGGGAAGCTCAATGAATTTTAATGTAAAACACACTACACATTTTTAATAATGAGGACTATTCAATGTCCTGGGGAGCTTTTTTAGAAATAAAAGAACTCAAAATGACAACAAAATATTGAAAACTGAATAATTAGTGAAAAAATTATTCTCTTTTCCTCTTGTCTGTTCTTGCTTCCTTCTACTGCCTGTCACATACAAAATCATACAAAATTCAGCAGGAGAGAGAATCATTCCTAAAATGAAAATGGGCTAAAGATTTCATCTGCATGCCCTATGAGAATCCCACACAGAACCTACAGCTAATAAATCTTATTCCAGATAAAATAATAGGCACAGTTACAAGACTGGAATCCAGAATGACCACAGGTTCATTTCAGCTGGTTATGGCACAGGGTATGGACAGGCAACACGGTGCAATTTCCCTCCTGGCATGTGTGGACCAGTGCCTGGACTGCTGAAAGGACTGTGTCCAGCAGTTTAGACTCATTACTTTGAGTAATTACTAGGTGTTTGTAGAGAAAGCTAAGTTTATCGAGTCCTCCTCATAGGGGGACTTTCTAAGGCGGTTAGCAGTGAATAGAAGGTGATAAATACCACACCATACCTGGAGACTAGTGCTGGGAGTTTTTGTTACTCCTTTTAGCTCTACTAACAGTGGTGCCTTCCTCACCAGTACTGGAACGCAGCTGAGATGCAGAAGTGGTGGTTCAAATGGACTCCAGGGAGCAGAGGGGTAAAAAGAAAGAAAAACTCCCACTGATCCAGAATGAATAGTCTTTTTCAGAACAGAAATCTAAACTGCTGCCATGTGCTAGTGTCCACTGAGCAGTAAACTGTGCCTTCACAGGCTGAGATGGGGGAAGGGATGAAGAGAAATGAATGTATGTTCTAAGGAATCAAATGCACATTACATTCCAGAAAAATGGGGAAAACTCCCATACCATCAGACCTTCAAAATTCTGTCTATAAAACAGCAGAATTATAGTAGTAACGAAACACAGGACACTGAAAATCAATTCTGAAAAAGTATATCATAGGTAAATACTGTATTTATCCACTCCTCTCGGAATAACCTCACTGCAGCAGCAAAACAATTGCTGACTCTGTCACAAGACCCTTGCAAAAATCCTGCCGACCCTGTTTTTCAAAAGAGCAATAATTAAAAAATAAAGTCCTGTGGCGCTTTGCCTCCATAAGCCCTGTTTATGAATTCATAGCACAGCATGAAGGTTATTAAAATCCCATATGTGAGAACCACACACGGCACAAGGAGATATGAATTGGCATTCCACAGAGATAATGCTATCTAATGGGCAAAACAAGGAGCATGGCTCCATTCTTCTCCAGAGTACATTTGGAAAGGGCAAAGCATCTGGCTCATGGATACCTGACCAGACACAAGGTAAGACACATTTCTTCCTCTTACCTGTTGATTAACAAGTAAAATGTGAAGAGTGTGGCTGTTATCTTGCCTTGACATTCCCAGGACACCCTTCTACCCACAAACTATTTGATGTGAGGGGATTAAATGATATTTAGGGTGACCCACATACAGGGACTATTAAACACACTGCTGTTTACTTCCACATCCATGCATTTCAAATCAAAAGGTAATTAACTGTGGAGATAACCAGGAGTACTGTCTCTCCGATAATATAATTATTTTTCAAAAATTATTCATTTATTTTCCATTTTATTGTTTAAACAAAACAGTTAATGCTGTGCTTTATTTTAATGCCAAAACCGTTTTGATCCCACATAGCACAGAGCTATTTTGAACACTATCTGCAGCTGGAAAAACTTCAAGAAAAAGCGAGAACAACTGTTTTTGAAAAAAGGTTTATGAAAAAAACCCCAAACTGACAAACTACAGACACGCACAAAAAAATCTCCTCAGTTTTCAAATACTCTGAAACTTTCGTTAAAGAGAAAGCAGTCCATGGTTCTAAAATCCTTGAGTTAAATTTAATGCATAAAACATACTCTGCTTAAGGACACTGATCAAAGGTTTGTAAGACTGTTTCTCTGCCTTGCATGTATGATCAATCAGCCATCAGCAGTGAGACCACAGGTGTCTGATGGGAGTCATCACTAATGCCAGAGATGGAAAGCACTCCAAAATAGGAAAGGCAGGATCTGCCATGAAACAACAGGAGACAGAATCGTTTTCTGGCAGGATTAAAATCCATTAAAATCCTCTGCTGTCTTGCTAAGGAAGGGTTTCCTTCTCATCCAATGATCACACAGTGCTGCTCAGCCCTCACTTGAAACACCATTGCTAAAATTCAGAACTTGGGTGAGCGCTGTGAAACTTGCATGCAGACATGAACTTTCTCTAATTTCAGACCTGTTCAGACTCAAGACTCTCATCTATACCAATTATACACTCTTTCAGCTGCACCTTCCAATCTTGTCTCTACGTGATAGGCCCCATCACGACATTACACTGTTGGTTTCAGCTGTTGAATCCTATTTACATGTCACAATCAACATCACTGTCAGAAATTATAACCTCTATCAATATTTTAGAGATGCAAGGGAGGGAAGACAGTGAAAACAAATTAAGTTTCATAACTAAAATGAAAAATCCTTTCCCTCTAATGACTCCTGCCTTCCAAACTGTCTTTCTTTATGCATGAGACAATTTGACTTGGGATTTGTTCCCTGACTAGGCTTAGCTACATACTTTGGAACAAGAGACTCACAATGAGAAATACATAAGACATAACCATAAAATTCTGTAGCATGCCATGCCAAATAGAGAAGGTTATCTTTCCAATCATCCTCACAACTAAAGCTACAGTCAGGTATTTAATACTGCTCCACAAGCAAAGCTCTCTCCCTTCATCTTCCCACTTCATTTCTACCAAGTCAAAGAACAAAATAAATATCCAACAGAATAAAAATCTTCTATCAGTCTTTTGAATACTTTTGGGAAAGAAATCACTTAGAAGTGATGTGTCAGGGCACCTTTCTCCTCCTTTCTCAGTCGAAGGACGGTATTAAAAAAGCAAAAGCACTTTTAAGTGCTGTTTGGTGCATAAAATCCCCTGCCATCCACCTCTCACTAGGAAAAATTCTGAAAAGAAAAGCACTTAGAAGTCTCGTTTTGTCTCCATCTACATTATTCCTTCTCTTGGATGCGGTTTGAAATAAAAATAGAAATGAAATGCTATTTTCACTGTTTTGAAGTTCAAATCAGGCATGTCTCCTCTAATTTCTTCCATTTGCATTTTCTCTGTAACAAATATCAGTTTTGGTGTATACTGCATTCCATTTCTCTCTCTTTTTAATCTCAACATCCCCCTCCCAATTCAAGTAATGGGATTATGATGCTATAATCTTATTCTGAGTGAAACCTTTGGTTTCTATGGATTTCTATTCCAACAAAGATACATCCGTTCTGCTGGCCAGATGTCAGCAATACAAACATTTAATTTAATTGATGCTTTAACTTCCTGAAGTGGGGCAGCCTTCAGTGACAATGGCACTCATCTCCAGAGCTACAAGTCACAGTGTGCTCAGTGGCAGCAAAATCATCAATATAGGTTTTAGCAACTGAAAAAGCAAACATAATCCTGAGACATACATAAAGGGGTTTGAAATTATCTTTTTACTCTATACAGCAGCACTGAAGTAAATTTAGTCTGGGCATTTGACTTCAACACAGATTTGGATCTAATGCTGAAAGGCCAGAAAAAGCAAAAATAATAATCCACACCATAGAAAAATTAACCAGCAATGGAAGAACTGGGTTACTGCAGAGAAGAGAAGTCAAAAAATGGAGGAGCTGTGATAAATGTTTCTAAATATGTAAGATATGCTGCAAAGGATTCTTCTCATCTGTTCTACATTAGCAGGGTGGTAGCTAGATTCAGGTTAGACTTTAAGCAGCTTTCTATATGAAAACATAGTTATAAACAATCTTGCCAGGAGCACAGTTACAAACTTGCTATCTCCAAGAAGTCCTTTCTTATCCTATTTTCTGTAATTCTGTGCATTTTGGTAGGGTGATGTGCACAAGCACTTCACAACTTAGCCTTCTTGGGTGACACTAAAGAAAGAAGATACTGTTCTGTGCTGCAGTCTCTAGCCCAGAACTGTGCTCTGCACTACATGGGAAAGTAGCTATCCATGTATCTTTTAGCAAAAAGGTATACCAGGGCAGATGTGTTTGTATGGATGGAACTCTTGTTCCAGAAAAGCAACCTGCAATTTGACAAACCTTGTCCCCCAGACAGAGAAATCAGTAAAATGAGAACAGATCAGATTATCCATAATGCAGCAGCAGCAAAGGTAACAGCTTCAAACATTTTAGAAAGTCAAGAATATTTTTCTAATTACTAACAGTTGTTTTAGTACAGTGCATGCACTTCTGATTTTCAGAGAAATGAAACTGAAATACAAATATTCACTAGTCCATTGCCTTTTATGATTTATGCTGAAATCCTGCTTAAATGCAATAGAAGGACAGAAATCAACCCTTCTTTCCTGTAAATCTATTCAAATGTTACCTGAAGCATTCCCAGCAAAGCCCTGTTTCTTGACAACAGTAGATATGAAGCTGTCTTTGTGTAAAAGCTATATTTCTTCATAGCTTATGATAGCTCTAGATTTGCCATCCCTTTTTTTTTTTTTTTCAGCACAAAGAATAGGAGTAATTGTGGAATAAAGTACCACTCATCATGAGTAAGGATGTCAAATTCTTTTCTATTGTAAGCTCTGTCAAATGATAAGCAATTAGACCCTGCTTTCAAGGTTGCTTAAATAAATAATATTTTGTATGAGTTACTTTTTTAAAAAGCTGCCTGATGTACATATCACAGTCTGGAATACTGATATGTCTACACTAACTGTGGTTTTGAATGTGTATTTAAAGAATAAGAATTTCTATATGTGCAAAAAAATGTTGTTTTTAAATTCAGTTTGAGGGTGTGCATTTTCACATGTTTCTGATCAGCTCTTCCCTGACACTTTTCCAAAGTCTTTGCCATATTGTTAGCATCATCTTCATGTATAGCTGCCAGGAGAAAATGAATCAGATGCCACAAATTACTCAAGGGCAATGAAGCCCTAAAGGAACCTTCTGCAGAAAGTTTCTGACTACAGAGCATAAGTCTGCTGTGCTCTTAAGTTCCTTGGTGGAATTCTCCTGTGAAGGCAAATAGATGTTTGTTTACCACAGAGACACCCTACATGTCCTATGGTAAAGAAATGCCATTTTGTGGCTACTACCTTTGACAACAGAAAAGCACTTACGAATGTTTTAAGGCCATTGCTAGGTGAATGACCCTACAGGCCTAGGAAAAAAACCCAGGTTAAATTTGCATTTCATGTGTTGCTTGGTTCCAAGCTGTTTCAAGCTTATGTGCTAACCAAGTAACTATCACTTATCAGACCAGATAAGGGGTTCCACAGGCAATAACCCTTGATAAAATGCTACTGGGTGGAATCTCTGATGCTCCCTTGCATCACAAAGGTCTTGTGATTCATGACTTTCAGTGTATCATCAAACAAAACCCTCCACTTGTTGGAAATGCACATGTAGAGATCGTGCTACAGCAGATTTCCACATTCATCACTGCAGCTGAACTTGTCCAGAGATCTCCAGGCTGACCTCAACATTTGCAAATCAGTTACAACACTGAATGACTCCCTCTGACAGAGATCAGTCTGTTTACAACAGTTCCTGCATGGGAAGCAAACACTGCACTCATACAGAGCTCTGGAAGCAGAGCCACGTGCACACAGCTGCACAGTGAGAGCTCAGCTACAATGGGATGAAGAGGCTATAGGGCAAAATAACTGCAGGCTTCAGAAAGACAGACTGTAAATGCTGATATGCTTCAGTTATTGGGATGTGATTATTCAATTATTGGCATGGCGATGTGAGAATCAGATTCTCATTTTTTTGGGTGTACTATCTTTGACTTTACACTTGCAAACATTAAATGTAATAGCACAATGTTGCTCTATTCTGCACAATCATGCTGAGATTTTCTCTAAGACACAACCTTTTACAGCACTATTTTATTTATTTACTGATATCTTCAGCAGCACTATTCATATGACCAGAATCCACAACACTCACAATTAAAAAAAGAAAAAATGCCCAAAACCCACCCCCAAGTTTGCATGAGTCTGATAATGCAAAGAAAGGAAAAGGAACAGAAGACTTCATTCTCCTCTAACACTAATATAAGTTAAGTTCTGGATAAGTCATTTATGCCAGTGGCAGAAATAAGAAACCTTCACTGTGAATTGTAAACCACTACAGAGAAATCTGAACAAAGGAAGGTAAGAGACTACACAAGTTTCTGCTGAAAAACTGCTGTGCTGAAGGGAGATTTTACTTTTTTTCCTGTGCTGAAGGTTCTGGTATTTTACTTTTTTCCTTTTTGCTGAGCACAAAAATAACAATTCTGTTCCCCAAAAACATGATACATTAGAAATAATAACAATGAATACAGATATTTTCAAACCAAGTTGGATTTTTTAAAAACACCTTTATCATAAATATCATAAATAGGTGATATTGTTAAAGGGCTATGTAAAAGTACAGATGAGGAGTAATTAAAAAAATCCCCTGAAGAAGCAATAAACAGCACAGAGTGGGAAAGATCGCTGGGTGCATTGTCAAATTTAGGAGTCTGAACTTTGGTAACCATATCCATTTCTGAACTGGTGGAGTGGCCATCTAGGTTACTTCTGGTAACAAGTTATTTCTCAAAGAAACATAAATTTTTCTAGTCTTGGAGCAAATGGCTAAAAAATGACATGTAACTCGTGCTCCCTTGGACTCTAAGCCTAATAGTGTCACCTTAAATAGCACTTCCTTCTGAATAGACCTTTCACAATCAGTAGCATTATCCCTGGAGTGAGCTATTGCTTATGCTCATTCAAACCCAAAATACTGCAGTTTGAGGCAACATTCATTTTTATGCAATTTTATTTGAGCTATGTAACATTTGCTCTCTTCTATGGGGAGAATCCACAGACAGATGCAGGGAGGAAGGACTGGGAATAGAAGTTTAATAAGGCAGAAGGTAGGCAGGGACGGCAGGGAACATAAGGGGCCAAAGTCTCAAAGACAGTTAGCAATATACAGCAATATTTACCTTGTGGATCCTGGCTCAGGGGACAAAGTCTGAATTGACAGCTTTAAATGCCAAGAAAAAGACTTTGTCCTGTTCAAAGATTTGGTATAAATACCTGACTAGGGTGGGTGAGAGTTAAGGTGAAAGCAAACTCTTCTCAGTGATTACCCAGTGACAGACCGAGATACAATGCGTATGAACAAGAATACAGGAAATTCCAGTCAAACACACAAAAAACTTTTCCTTTTGAGGGTGGCTGGGCACTACAAAAGGCTGCCCAAAGATACTGGGAAGTCACCATCCATGGAGGCATTCAAGCACAACTGGGGAGAGCCTTGAGCAATCTGCTCCAGCTGACTCTGCCTTGGGGATGAAGGTTGGACTAAATGATCTACAGAGTCTCCAAACACAGAGACAAACACAACAATCAGCCCCAGCTGACCTGTGCTCCTGGGAAAGTCCACTCATGAGAGGTTTTGTGGTTTCTTTTTAAAAGAGGAAAACCATGTGTAAAAAAACCCTCTTGCTATTCCGCAAAGAAAAAGGCGTAAGAATAGACATATTTTTTCTGGATAGCAAAAACTGATTTGATACTGCTTCATCTAACAGATTCATTTCTAAAGTAGGAGAGCATGGCATTGAAAAAGACAGAAAACAGCTGGTTATAAATCTTTCCATAGACAAGGAAACAAGGATGTCTATAAATGGAACATTCCAAGGTTTTTACTGTAGAGAATGTGTAGTACCATATGTGTACCTACTAGAACCACTTGAGCTTTTTTTATACCATTTTTTGCCATTACAAAGAAAATAAAACAGGGCATCTAACTTAAGTAAAACATAAAACCAGAAATGGATAGTAAAAATTTTCTGCTAAGGAGAAAGAAGAGAGCTTGCAACTTTCCATGCTAACCAGTGGGGCTTTCTTACACCTAATGGAGTAATTTCCAGTATAACATGTATTTTTCTGTCAATGATAGACAATATATATCTTAGATATGCAAACAGCATGTAGATTTTTTTTTAAAAAGACTTCACTGCATATTTCCATTGTTGCTAAAATGTATTTAATTGCTCTTTATTGTTAGTATAAAACTAGTAATAAGCTGTATCTGCACAGATAGTTGAAGAGAAAGATCCAGGTCCACAGGAACTGATCTCAATTGGCTTCTTTTAAATGCAAGACTAGAGAGAGATGAAATCATAGCTTTGGGACAAAATATCAACAAGCTCTGTGTAATCATTACACAAGAGTGGCAAAGTATTATACTGCAAAAACTGAAACATTTCTGCATCCACAGTGTAGATAATTACACCAAATTGCACCAAAACAAGGAAGAATGAGGGATAGCAATTCATTCAGATTGACTTCTGCTATTTTGTTTGGTTGCTGTGGTTTGGTTTTGTTGGTTTTGGTTTTTTTTTAAATTATGTTTAAGTATCAGTCCATGTTCTGGGAAACTAACCAATCAATCAAAATTTGCAAATACTACACATATCCAGGTTCATTTTGAAAAGATTAAATCCATGTTTTCCGAAGGAGTTCAGAAAGAATAGTATGGTGAAGTGCAAGCTTCTGAGATAGAATGGTAGTAAAAATCACATAGACTGAATCATAAAAGGAAAGAATGAACAGTACAATATCCAGAACAAGGAAAGGATCTGAAGGTTACAATAAATTATACACTAAAGCCAACTGTACAGTATATTTTCAATTGGTGTCACTTGCTGAAACCATCACAGAGCAGGACCATGTTACAAATTGTTAAAAAAAAAAAAAGAAAAATGGAAAGAGAATTCAGGGAATACTCATGTAGTATAAATGTCTCCTAGCTTCACTGCCTTCAGTGTACATGAATTGACTATCTCCCTTTAAAATTTTTATCTATTACAAATTGGAGGTAATTCAGCCAATACAGAATTTAGCATGTGCTTAAATGCTTTGGGATCCCTTCCAAAACACATGAAAAATCAATGTTTTGATCTTGGTTGGGATGAGGCCCCTGTTAAATTTATCTGGGGCTAAGCATGAGCTGAGGTGTTTTGCTAAACAAGTATCAGAAAGAAATAAAGATTTCACAGAGCTCATTTCCATCTGTCTAAGCACTTAAATGTTACTAATCCATCCGAGACAGTGAGTTTTAAATGATGTAAGGTGGAAGCATTTGGACACTACAAGACCAGCTTCTTGAAGAATCCTAAATGTAGCAGCAGATTCTAAGTTCTGGATAAGTACTGGGCTTGACCCATAATCCTTGTTTGTCATCATCTGACTATCTATGTTCTCTGTGCTTCTGATTTTAATTCACATGAGCAGGGAGTGACAGGAAAATGTGACTACATTCAGCCATGGAGCTCTAATTAAAAATGGTTCTGAAAAAATTTTGTAGTTTTCATAAATGCCATGACTGTCAGAGCCCACACTAGCCTAAGTCTTAACAAAATATTCCAAAAAGCTACAAAATATGAGGTTATGCTATAATGTAATTCATTGCCAAATTATTTCCATACTGTTTCTAAAAGGAAAAGTTTGTAAGAATAGAAAGCTTGGCAGAAGTCTGGTAACACTGATAGGAAAATTGCAATAAAAGAGTAAATATAATTTTAGAGCCAGACATCTATTTTCACTCTAACTTTAGATATTTTGTGAAAGGGTAGATTTCCTGAATGCTAAACAATCAAAAGAAAAGGATACAACTAAAGACAATATGCATGGAAAACTAAAATAAATATTAAGTTCTAGGTTCAAGTAAAAGGTCACTTGTAGCTTATTTTCTGACATAAAACCAAAGTGATGCTATGCTTCATTTGTTCCATTACTTGCCTAAAATCCATTTCCTTAAAGGAGAAAAAAAAAAAAATCCCTTCATTCCTGTGAATCAATGTTTAATTATAGCACATTTGACTCTAAGTCCATGTACTGGTTCTGCAAAAAAATACAAACAGTGCTTTAAAGGTATTGTCAGCATGGCTTGACATATAATTTAGACACCTTCATTTGAGATTTCTTGTCACCATAATGATACCTTTTTATTTCAGGTAAAATATTAGAAAAGGGAAAGAAACTAATTAAGTTATGACTATCTAGACAGGGCAAGGTGAAAAAAGACTCAGCTTTTCAGGTTTTCTAATTCTGAATCTATCACCTGGGTTTGTATTTTTATATCACTAATGCTGAAGATTACCCAACAACACCAGTGGTCCCTTTGGTATGAAGACAGATCTAGCATAAGTAGAAATGTAAGAACGTAGTTTTACCAGGAAACAAGACTGCTTTAACTCTACAGGTTCTTAGGGACAGCCATGCAGGTGGACAGGTACTGGTGCAAAGGAGGTGCCTTCAGGAATGGAGGCTGGCAAAGGTGGCCCCCACTCACCCTGTATCCCTCCTTTTGCTGCTCTGCTCTGCCAGAAGGGTGAAGGGGACCTGATGTCTGACAACTGAGACATCCAGGCATCTCTCCTCAGCCAGGAAGCACAGGGAACACAGCCCTTGCTCCACCCTTGGCCATATTCATACTTAAGTGAGGCCGTATTTCAGAATATTGGAGTCTTACATCAGGCAGAGCACTTCCAGTGCAATTGTGGTGGAACAGCTCAGGAGAATAGCATCACTGAAGCATTGTAATAATTTATTTGCATGCACAAGACAAAATAAAGCTTATTTACTTTCCTGTCCCTCATTCTTTCTTTCCAGTCTCTCAATTTTTCCAATTCTATGTTTAATGTTCTTCTGTGATACTCTGAAAAGTTCCACTTCACCAGGCAGGTAATGCCAAGTAGAAAGCTGCACTTGAAAACCAGATTCTCTAGCTGCAGATCACAATCTTTCAAAAGAAGTGAATGAAATAAAACTTTTGTTTTAAATGAGGGCCATAGCTAAAGACTACTCACACCCACGGGAGAAAAGCCTTATGAGCACAAGTCTCATTAAAAATTGCTTCATCCAGACCAACATCAGCCATGAAGGCCTAGAAATAACATAACATAGTGAGTAAGGAAACAGACTGCACTGAAAACATACCTTCCTAAAAATAATTAAGCAAAGAAAACAAATCCATTACCACTGGTGTAAACCCTTCAAAGCTCTGGCAGCCTGTGGTTTCCTGCTCTGCAGCATGATATCCAAGGTTCATTGCAAAGCCCTGTTTATCCAACTGCATTTCTCAGTAGTTCTACCTAATTAACAGTTTGGCAATGAAGGAGGCAATGGGGGAGCGTATATATGTAAATACACCAAAAATATGCTAGGGAACATTAAATGTGTAAAACCAAGCACTGAAAATTTAGGGAAGTGTCAGAATTAGAGTTGCTGTGCAGCCTTAATTGGGCAACCTTGTGTGCATGCATTATGATACTATCTTTAATTACCCGACCACCTACTATTTTTTCCACTGGACCCCTGCCTGCACTGACTGACATAATGAGCAGCTACTCAATGCCTTTGTTTTCTTGTTATTAGTCAATGTGTCCCTATGCCTCATTTATTGAGCATTATTCACACCCTGCTCTGAGACTTATTAATTTCTGCCTGGGCTGTCATTCAGTACTCACAGTAGCTCCTCCCTTCTCAAATACCACTCTAAAGAGATACAGGAAAATATTGCATTAGTCCTCTTCAACTAAAGGGGTCTGAGAAATTTAAGTGAAAGTTATAATTTAAATTAAGAAGAATACACTCACTGGCATACTGAACCTGGAGCAATTAGAATTCTTTGGTAATTTATATGTTCAAATAGTTTTCATTACTTGAGCTATCTCTGTACTTCATAAATCAGACCCAAGGGTCTCAAACTAAGCATCCAGAAAGTAAACACACACAATTAGTAAAAACATGGCTTGATTAGATTGGAATCACATGGAAATTCTGTAACAGAGGCAAGAACGGAATATAGCAGCTAGCATTAACACTTGACTGTGACAGCCTTGCCTTCCATTCCTATAGAGTCCTGACTCCTTCACACCTTTTCATTTCTTCAGCAAATGAGGCAGTAGTCCTAGAAATTTCTTTATACATTTTTACCCAGCACCAAAAAATGTAAAATCTGGACAATTAATGAGGCTGAAGTTGTCCCATTCTGCAGAGCCATGAATACATCAAAGAATTCTGAATCAAAAATGTACCAAATGATTTTATTTATGGCATTCTCCAGTTCCTGAACCTTGACTTTGCAACACTACTAGAATTATGTCAGCCTCAAAGCTACAAAAGGATATTAAAAAAGCCAAGAAATCTGTCCACAGCATGAGAGTGACGCCTATGTTATCCAGCAGAGACAGAATGTGCCTATCCTCCACACAGATTTCAGTCAGTTGAATTATAACAGCAGTAATGGCAGCAGCAGAACACCACTCTCTATTTCAGTCGCCACACTATTTTTGCTTTGTAATTATAATGTCGTAACTGTTATTGGGAAGATATTTTTCCAACTAACTCTAGTGAAAATATGTCCCCCTGACCAACTAATATGACATTAAGAAGTAAAATATTCATATTAAAGAAGCATCCAAAATTTTTTGTCTAACAGATAGTCATGTTCCAAAATTCATTATGTAAACTAATTAAGTGGCATTTATCAAGACTGTGTTCTAAACTGCTTTTTGTGTCTTTCACCTAGCAGTTTTCCATTTGGCAATACAAATTATTCCCTGGACATACAAGCCCACCACCCCAGAAGCAAGGCAAAATTAAAGCCTGGAGTTTTGGACTCAGCTGTGGTCTGGCCTGCTCCTGACCTGCTTTATGTTTCAGCTAAATGACAACCTCAAGGTCTCACTTTGCCAATCTGCAAAACAGAACTGCTTTGCTATGTTAGTGCTACTGAAAAAAAGCCTCCCCACCTCAAACCTCTCCACAGGTAACGTTGTTTGTGAAGGTGAAGTATTCAGCATCGTCCATTTAGTGAGAGAATTATCACACTCCTGCAGGAGCCCTATCTGCTCCCTGAACATGGGGATCAGTGGAACGATCCAACCCTCCAGGTGTGACCCTGCAGGGACTGGGGAACTGGCAGGCAGATCAATTCCATGCTGGGAAGCCCAGCAGTGGAAATCTGAGGTATTGGCATGTGCTCCACCAGTCAAATTTAAAATTAACTGAAACTTCTTTTTGCAAAAAACTTGCAAAACTTGTTGTGGATTTAGCTACCATTCAGGTTCTAGACATTATGCAAGTAAATACAAAGTTCCCATAACAGCATGATGGATAATACCTTTCTCAGGTGCTCACTTTCTGTGCACAGCAGGTGCTGAGGTATTAGAATTGAAAAGTCAAAATATTTAAATCTAAAAATCTAAGCAAATATATGTTCCAGAGGAATGATTTCAACTGAGTATTCAAAAGTATAGTGAGGCCATCTCAATGCTAGTAAACATAATTAGCAAGTGACATAGCTTTTACTTATTAATTATATTTCTTTTGTACCAACGCTTACAGGAAATGCAGCAAAAAAAAAAAAATTATAATCAGGAAAAATCTTTTCTGATGACAGGTGTTTTCTCCTACTAGCTCTGCAAAACATACGAATCCTGAAAGAATGGTATTTCCTTTCAGTTTTGCCTAGCAGTGTGTATAAATAAAAACGTTAACTGCCAGGACATAATTTTCAGTATGCTTGTCTTACTTCAGATGTGCGTTTTCTGTTTGGAGCACAGCTGTTCATATTTCCCAACATGAGCTTCAGTGCTGTAAATATCTTCTCTATTGAGGGCTACTTTCCTAAACTACCGCACAGGGGCCACACACACAAATTGTGTTAGCGCTAATGTAAGCTGTGTGCATGCAAATCCATGCACAGCACTCAGAAAACACAGTCCACGGACCTTGACCCCAACGATTTGCCACTGAACCAGAATTGCTCTATTTAAAGCTGTGACTGTGACATAAATCAGGTTTTTCAAAAGGTTTTTATTCAGTTAAAAGAACTCATTCTGGGATAAAATGTAAATAGCTCATGCTGCAGAACTGCATTAATGAAGCAAATTACTCCCAGCAACCTGGAAAACAAAATAATTTGGAAACTGAAGGTAAGATTGTCTGGGCTTTATTGCTACATTTTTTTCAACAGTTAGAAGTCTGTGCTGTGTTTAGCTCAATTTCTTCACTTCTGGATCTCAAAAACAAGTCCTTTGCCTGTCAGCATAACACAGCTGGCAGCACTATTGCCTCTCCCCTGGAAGGTCAGGGATTCACATCTCTGACTGAGACATGGGCTTGTGTCCAATGCTGACACTGCAGCAGAGGTTTGGGGGATGTCTCTGCACAGCTCAAGCTGCCTGTGTCCAGATGAGACACCAGAGCAAGGTCACTGCTGCCCATCAGTGGGGACCACCTGGGTGAAAGGTAACAGTTCCATGGCAATTTTCCCAACACTAGGACATAACCACGATGGCTTTAAGAAATACTTGCTTCTAACAAAAAGCTCTGGGTATCTGAGAATCTTCGGAAGGAATTGTTAAACAAAATAATAGAAATCCATGGGGCTATCCAAGCCATGCCAAGGGTATTTCTCTCCTTACTCTGCAAAGCTTTCTTTGTTTAGAAGAGAAGGCAGTTTACTTCTAAGAACAATGAGAGCAAAGAGTTTAAATACACATTATAACATATTGATGGAGCATATCTTGTACATTTTTAGAAACACGGATTCATGAATTTCCAGTTTTCTGAAGGAAAATTAGCAAGAATAATTACCAAATTAGGTATATTTCAGTCAGTCTGCTGCTTTAGGAAGAGGGGCCAAATGCAAGAAACATGAATAAATAAATGAAAGGAAATAAAAGCTATTTCTGCGCCACTTTTCTTTGAGCAGTCAAGTGGATTCTATGGCTGGAGATGAAAGTGGTGCTGGTGGCCATCTACCCACTCTGGTGCCCTGGCTTTATGACTTACAAGGACACAATCTGATGAACAGAACAGTCATAGGCATTTTTTCCTATCTCTTACAGGATCAATCTATATTGTAAGATCAAGAGCAGAAAGAAAGAATGGTACAACTCCTGATGAATGTAAGGCTGTTGCTCTGAAGGCAGTGAAATATCACATCTTTGAATAAGACCTAGAACAATACAGAGATAACCTAATAGAGTGTCATGGAAGCAGGGTTACTGTGCCTGAGAACTTGGGCAGTCACTGAAATCTCCCTCAGTGATCAAGGATTTCATCTATTCCTCATGGACTACAAACAAGTAAGAAGATTTCTCTTCTTAGTTTGTTTTGGTTTTAAATCAGACACTGTCTGAAACAAAGCCTATCAAGCAAACTTGGAGTAAAACAAGAGATTTGACTCAAAAAAAAAAGGAATATGAATTGATTTGAAGGACAGAAATTATAAAACATGTTTTTCTTTCCAAGGAAGCCCTCACAAGAAAACTGAGAGGACTTGTATAATTTTATAATTTCAGGTATGGATAAAATAGAGCTCTTCATTGCATTAACTTGAGAAATCAGAGGGAAGTCTCAAGAAAGGAAATACGTTGCCTTATTCATTCATGTGACAGGAGAAATAAAAATAAAAGAATATCAGACAAAGATCAACTTGGACTAAAATTGTATTTGACCACAACTGGAAATGAGAAGCAAAATGTAATATATACATAGCAGACAGTAGAATAAAATTAGGCATACAAATTAAATTGGTGCTTCTATAAAAATAAGAAATACACATATACTTAACACCCATCATGGGAAAAATACCAGTGAAGTTACAATTAGATTTTGAGAGTAATTTCAGCAGCAACCTATTTCATTTCTATAACACCACAATGATTTCATCAGTAACAAATTCTCTAGGTAGTATCATACTGGAAAGTTTAAGGATAGCACCATTAAATAGCATCCATAATTGTTACAATCAACTACATATTACACAAAACGGTGCATTTCCAGATGACTGTTAAATGTACCAATTTACCAGATTAGCATTTTGCTGAAAGAAACACTCTGAGCCTTCAAGAACCTATTGCCTATGGACCAAAGCTCAAGTCAAGTCTATTTTCTGCTGCAAAAACAAACTGGGAATCCTTTCACAACAGAATTTATAGTACAGCCAAAAGTACTGCTGATTACCATGTACTGTTCTGTTATGGAGGGGCAAAATGTGGGGGTTTAAATGCCACTGAGCACAGGGCTGGGTACACTGATAATGCTGAATATATGCAGGTGTTTCCTCACCTTGTTCAGTCTCCTTTGTTCTTACAACTAATGTATGGAGCAGTGACCGGTGCTTTGCAAAGGCTGACAGGGCTGTGAACCTGACAAAACAGGGACCTCTTTAACAGGAAAGGAATCTTGCAGACACACAGAGGTTCCACAAAGCACGAGAACCTGAGGTTTTACTTCAAGTGGTACTGGGAGCAAACCTAACCACACAATCTAGAAACGCCCTTGCCCTCTCAATCACCACATCATTAAATAAGGGACACTGCCTCTGTGCTGAGCACTTTTAAAAATCATGCTATCTCAAATACAAAGCAGTAGAAGAACTCTTGGACATCCTTAGGTAGATAAATACTTCACTGCACCTAGAAATAACTAATGGTTGTATAGACAGATAGATACCCTTAGTGGAAAGAAACAAAAAAAATCTACATTCATGAATCCTCTAGCAATTTAAAAATTCAAACAGATTTTAAGATGCACTATGCAATAATATCAACTGGCTCACATCTAACATAGCAATGTCTCTTAGTGATATGTAGTTGCTAAAATTATATTTATGTTTATAAAGATCTTGCCAGACAAACTAGATTTTTCAAAGAAAAATTACATGCTTAGTGAGTGAAGGGAAATTACTAGAGGCATTCTTGCATTTACTAAAGACTGATAAAAAGACAGATTTTCAGGAATTCAGAATACCGCTTCCTAGATAATTGAACAATTAATCTGAATGTACAAGAAATACGAACGTAGATACAAATCAAGTGTTCTGAACATAAAATTAAGCTCTAATTTTTTAACAGATTCATTCTGTTATTCCATTATGAAAACTGTTCCTCTAATGAACAAGGACATTTAAACTTCAAGAATGCTACTGCAGACTGAATAGGAACAGTTATGACTAAAAATTCCATTTTCAAGAATAACTTAAACCACTATAAGATTTCTGATATGGACTGAAACAAACTAAGGAGGAAAACCCTAACAAACCACAAACCAACCAACCAAAAATCACTTGGCCGTTTAGTTCTATACCTTTTTTATTTGGCCCCATACAACACCATATTTGTTATCTTTTCCTTGCTAAATCTGCCTTATTTTTACAAACAATATTCAGGAGAAAATAAATTATATTTGCAGAAAGAGTGCACAAGCATGAGGAAGGTGACATGGTGGGCATCATCTTGGAAAACAATGAAGCAATTCATCTCATGGAAAAAGATACAAGACACACTGGGAAAAAATAAATCCAAGGTAATTTTGATATCTAAAAAGAGGGATCACTTTATGTCGTCTCCTCTCTTACAGTTCAATCCCATACTGAGTTCTAGGAAACTGAACAGCAAGAAGTAAGGAAAAAGTGGGCTTTATAGATGATTTAGGAAAAACAAGGAACCATTTTGCTTGATAACAAGGTGATAAAGGGGAAACTGCAAGTGTCTGTACACATTGGAAGAAAAAAAAGAGTAAGAACTAGAAACATCTATGATCTTTAAAGAAACAGGAAATAAAGAGATACCAACAGCTGTAATAATTGCCATGTCTCAATCTCAGAAAATACTCAAGTGGTCATGTTTTTCTAAGGGATGTGGGTAAAGGCCCAAGAATTGCAATTATAGCAACTGACAGGTTAAAACCTGAGATAATGTGGAATATGGGTCAATCACATACTAGCAGGATGATGAGTGGCCAATTGGCTTCTTTCAGCTCTAGATTTTAGTTTTTTGTATATGCAACTATTCAGCACACACTGAAACTAGCATAAAAATAGGTGCATTATTCATGCTGTTTGTGGCAGATGTGCACTGTAGTTTCAGTGAACAGGACTGGAAGTAATACCAGAGGAAATAGAGACCTTAGAGGAAGACACTAATCTCAGAAAACTCAGAGAGTCACTGTAATTTTTTTTAAGGGTTCTGTTACGGTAATAGTTATGTTTGCAGAAAATTATTTCTGCACTATTCTGATAAACAGCTTCACAGAGGGCCATTTCTTCCCCAGGAAATGAAGAGTGGATAACACCCACCAGAATGGGAGCAAGCCATTTAAGAGCAAGTGGAGGGAGCTGGTTCCTGTGTTATTATCAACAGCCGATACATAACAAATGATCAAATGATTTAGATTTTACAGCAGAACTTACCTTGCACTGCAGCCAGCAGAGGTGGCAACTAATTTTAAACAGGAAACAATATCACCTGTCTATTGCTTGAAAATGACTTCTCATCTACAATTATCTGTCAGTTTTGCCTTCTCGTTTTCAGCTATCACCAGCCCCCATACCTGCAAAAGTCCTTTCTCCTTGATGCTTATACTCAGCTCAAAAATAATTTATTAGGAGTTACACATGCTTATCAAAGACAGACAGGATTCATGCAGAAATTAATGGCAGTCTATGGAAGTTGCTATACATCATTATATAATACATGCCAACACTGCTGTCACAGTACGTGGATTGCCTCATCCTTTGTCAATCAGAAAGAAGCATTAGTGCAGTGCAAAGATTATTTTTGTTGTTATTCTGACAATAAAGTTCTGGCTGTAATACAATGGTAGTAAGGGATAATCTATCTGGGATAGTAGATTCACAATCATTTTATGACAATCAATATGACTATAACATTTTAATTTCTGAACACAACCACAAATAACTTGATCAAAAAATGTTGCTTGCCCTTTATAAACATGAATCCTCTACAAACACGATGATCCAGAAGCAGTGAAGAATACTTTGGTCCACATCAGCAGTGGGACAGAAATTGAGGCAAGCTCATAAGCGTTCCAGCCTGTTCCTCTGCCCACTCCTTTCTGAGTAAAAGATCAACACTAATCATCACTATCTGCCTTGCAATAGTGTTATCAGCTCCATCTGTTGTCAATGATACTGACAATGACAAGGCACATTCAACACCAAGGGCCGACCAGCTGGAGCAGAAAGGAACAGGACAGCTCCAGAGTGACCTCACCAGCATGAAGAATCCCAAAGGATGATCCCACCACCTCCAAGGCACTCCTGTGGGATTCTTTGAAGGTCTGCCATGGAGGCAATGAAGCATCATCTGCTATGTGTCAGAAAATAGCATTTCTCTGGCTTCTTACCCAAGAGCTGCTTCAGCCCTGGAAACACTGAAAAGGGCCTGTACTCAGCCTTTGGGAAACACTGATGTAGCTTCAAATAAACTATTTTTGGGCTCAGTGCATTTGAAAAAGAGGTCATTCTAGTAACAACATCAGAAAGAAACTTCAAAAGAACTCTGACCTGAGACACAATTTTTTCACAGTTTCGTCTGATTTGAAATCTATTTCCAGATGCTCTTCCAAAGCCTGTTACCAGAAGACTGGATCAATATACTCATCTTGAAGCCACATCCTGACTCCATCAAGAATCAACCCTTGTGCAGAAGGCAGCAGTAGGTGGCTTAAGAACAGCCTCTTAACTCATGAGTCTCCAATCTACACCTTCAAAGCATAAATAGTAATATATTTTAGGGGAAGAGGAAATCTGATGATCTAGTGAAAGAAATTTTTGGCAGTAAAGGGCAAGACAAACTGGAGGGGAAGCTGAAGAAAAATCAGCAGTTTTGGACAGCAAGGACTGGCTCTAAAAAGGAAGAGATAATAGGAAATAGGATCAACATTACAAATCTTTTACATGTTAGTAATAAAATGACACAAGAAACTGAATTGCAAGCTGGAAAATGTTGATAAATCAATAAAATTAATTACACAAAAAAACACCTGAGAACAAAACTGTCATTCATTGATCAATTCCATAAGACAATGTATGCCATCAAATACAGGGTTATTGTTTTTACCTATAGATCAAACTTTATCCTTCACCTTGGTATTTAATTTCTGCTGTAGGATATTTGCCAGTGCTGATCTAAGCTTTCAGTATACTGCCCGGGAACTACTTTGGAATGAGTCCTGTGCATGCAGTCAGGCATTTCATAGGAGTCTGAAGACATCTGTGAAAAGCTTAGAAATATACTTTTTCAACTTGATGCACTCCAGAAATTATATTTTTCTCTTTACAAATGTGAATCCTAGGCAACTGCTTTTCCCTGTTCACAGCAAGTGTCCACACCAGCACAGAAACAGGCAGAAAGGAGGGAGGGTGGTAATATCACTGAACTAGAACCAAGGAAATCAACCCAAACCAGCTTGCACTTTGGTTGGTGTAATACTAATGCGAGACCCCTGAGTGCTCTTTTCAGTCTCTAACTGGAACAAAGCAGGTTCCGTCCCCTGGAGAAATATCGATCTAAGACTGGCAGCATTTTCATCAATTTCAAATCCAAAACTCTGGGTCCTAACTCCAAGAAACTCAAAGACAAATTCAAGAAGTGGTACTTCAAAAAATGATGCTGTTAGTTGCAGAAAAGAGGACTCAACTGTTACAAAAAGGTAAAGACAGTAATGCGCATCCCTGGGGTTGGGGATTAAAAAGGAGGATAAACTGTTGTCATTAAGAGGACAATCCCAAAATCACTCCAGTAATTTCTCTGCACTCGCTTGGGGATTTTCATTTAATGTGGTATTTATTCATCTAATGGGCCAACTGCTTTTCTAAGTGACAGGGAACAAGAGATTACCATAATCTCCACTTAGCTCAATGTGGAAAATATATCAATTAGAGAGAGAGAAAAATAAAGATGGAAGTAAAAATTATTTCAAGTAACACAGAACTCCATTTTTCTCCCTCCCACCCCTCCCCAGATTTAATTGGTCTTAATTTTAGGGTGCAGCTGTGTGGACACCATTTGCAATGAACCTTCCAACAATGGTGGGAATACAATTTATTGGTTTAGAGGCAGTTATAAAATTATTTGTTATGAGTACACAAAATTCATAGCTACACCCACAGAAAATGTAGCTCCTTGTAACAAATACTGTAAGTCTATTAAGTAGAGCTCTAAGATACACACGCTGGCAGCATAGTAATAACCGTTAATGGGCATGAAGTTTTTGATACAACATTCATACAGGTCTCTTACAGACCAAATAACACATATTTGGACTAATGTATTCAGCCAGACAGGAGCAACTATCCCAAGAACAGCAATTATTGCTGGTAAAATTTGCATCTGCTCCAAGAGGGTCTCTGAGCTCATTTTTCTCTATGCAGCACTTACACCAGTCCACCTGTTCCATCCTGGTTTGAGAGCAGATAGCACAGATTAACAGCTCAAATACGCATTTAAGGTTCACATTTTAATCTAACAAAAAGCCTAAGAGAAAAGGCTCATGTGATAGAAACTTTCCACCCACTCAGAGAACAATAAAAAAGACAAAACTCTGTGCTCCATCCGCAGAGCCTCACAGCAGAACCTGAAGCTGCCAAACGCAGGCTGTGACAGATGGCCATGGGAGCAAACTTGGAAAGCAAAGGCTTTCAAGGAAGATGGCTGTGGCTTTAGAGCTAACTAGTAATTGGCATGACTGCCAGTGTTAGGAGTCTGTCTCTTGAGCGAGTTCTAGCTGCTGTGTTTACATGTGCACCCACACACGTCTGTGCGTGGCTGGCATGAGGCTCCCTGCAGGAAAGTATTAATAGCTTTGGGTCAGCCCTGTGCTGAGCATCTCTGCCAGAATTGCTGTGCTGGGCAAGAGCTCAAAGAGCTAAACTCACTGATTACCTTAGCCAGCAGGAAGCCCTTGTGCAGGAACGATTATAAGAGCAAAACTCCATTTTTAGTGACTCTCTTTACTCTGTGGTGTTTTTTACACATCAGTACAAAGTGTACCTCTGCTGCCATCACCAAATCCAGAACTAGTGACACTCTGCTGCAACAGACACCTTGGATCTCTGTGAGAAATGGACTCCAAGTATAAACTCAGGAGAGTGATACAGGGCTTCTTGTGATGAAGGCACCCTCATTTTTAAACAGCAGTAGTGGGAGGATATTCAGGGAGGAAATGACAGGGCACTGCTCTCCCAGCTGATGAACTGGAACACCAGGGAGGCACCTCGCCTGGCACTAATGCATCATGGTAACAGAAGTAAAGAGTAAGTTTACTTAAGAGAAGTAATGGGTAAGTTTACTCATCCAGAGTAAAATCAGTAAAGTCCTCCTTCCTCCCTTTGACAAGCCCCACTCTCATCTGCTCATTACATCTTTCCTATTTTCCCCAGAGATTTGATCTTACTCAAGAAGACATCATACCAAACCTCTCTTTTCTTTACCAGTCTGAAGAATACTCCATTCACTTTTCTGGTCCACCAGCCATTCAAATTGAATTTGCTTAAAGAAATTTGCATATCAAGCTAGCTAACTGCAAAAGTCAGCTTTTCTTCTGCTTTCTTCTGATCTCCAGTCAATATTCTAGGTGCTGTGTCTCTCATTTGGGGAGACATTGTTCACACTTTTCACAACTGGCATCTTCTCAACAGAGACACTGACATTAACTACTATAACCCTACCCTTCAGCAGCAGTAAAAAAAAAAAAATAAAATCCTCAGGAAGGTGGAAGATATCTCTGAAAATTACATATAACCAAGGTGGATGGCAAATCTTTGATACCAATAACCTTCTGCGATATAACCTCTAAGCTCCATTCAACAGATCAATCCAGCCCACGACTGCATCGCAGACATTATTTCTACCAGCCCAGGTTCTTTAGGGATTGACTTTTGAAGGCACAGCTCACGGGCTGATAGTAATCTCTCCTCAAGTCCCTTAGTCTTTTTTTTTTTTTTAAAGCAGAGCTGCCACACAGGCAGCACTGCTTGACTCATCACACTGAGGCTCTGTGTGGAGCAGATTTAATTCCTCTATATAGAATACTTGATATATTTATCCTGGCACTTGACTTTTTCCTCATGAGACACCATCAGAGTTGTGGCAGCTTTAAAAACCTAAGCTGATTCCATATATACAGAAGGAAAATGGCTGAGCTGGCAAGATTTGCTCCACTGAGGACACACATTATCTGTGCTCCCTTCTCTCCTGTAGGTTCATAACAGCCTGAGTGGTTTCAAGTGGACCTTGCAGCTTGTTTGGATCATTCTCTCTTCTTCCAGGCCAAAAAGAGGGTTGGAAAGAGGAAGAGGGCAGTGAGGATTCCGGTGAGGTCTATTTGTTTAGTGAGATCTGTTTCTATAATAGAAGATGTGTTCCTGGAGTTGCTCATTTGGTGGTTAAAAGTCCTTGGCAGGAATTTTATTTCTGAATGTGTGCCTACAGCTCCCAGAGCCAGGAATGGGAGTTCTGGTACAGTTAGGAAACACAACAGGGGCGGGGGGACAGGAACAATCAATCCACCATATGAATGTTTCTCAGAAGTTTAACATGCAATGTGATTGTCATTTAAAGTGTTATGTAACTAATCCTTCTGCAATGCTTCCAAAGAAAATTGTTCATCAAAATCCATAAAATGGAAGCAGAAAAATATCCAGAAGACACTGCATGCTTAGTTGTACTTTCATTATTATTATTATTATTATTACTACATTGTTTCTGAGGTTGACATAATGAGTAACTGCAACTAATAAAAAAATATGTCTTAGAAGGGATATAAATGACAAATTACTATGAAAAAATGACCTTTATTACCAAAATATCCTGTGAATTCTTAAGTTGTAACATAGAAAAAGATCCCAAAGGAAAAGACAGGATAGAAGTCATCCTGCCAGAAACTAAATATTAATGTAACTTTCTGGCACAGGGAGTTTTGGCTGATGTAGCTTTTTAGCCTCTCTAGGACACAATTTTTCCCAAGAAGAGTAGGAAACAAACATCTCTGGAGTCAGCTGAACACACTGTTCAAGTTCAAAGTCTGGTACTTTCTCTTCTAACATGAAACCCAAGGCTGTTCTCCAATGGCACTCCAAAATTCTCCACTTCACAGTGGCCTTTTCATCCGTTCCTAACAGAGGCAAAACAAACCTTTCCAGGTTGGTTGCTAGCTTCACATTTTTTATAATATTTCTTATAAAACTTCAGTCTTTAGGAAAAATTTTTCTAACCTCCCATATTGGGAGAGGAACTAATATTAAAATATCAGCCCCATTCTTTGCTTTCCTTATGCATTTTTTAATTTAGTTTCTCAAGTTTTGTAAGAAGGTGGTATCTCATGGTTGGTGTGGGTCCATCTAATGATTACTTACAACATGTTGACAAATATGGTTTTGCTATTGTTGAAATCTTATGTGCCTTATCTTACAGCCAGAGACTACATCACAGCCCAGATTTCTGCATGTTGTGTTAGTTTTCCTCTACATTTCAGGTAATTTTCAAGTGCACTTCATTTATTGTGTTTAAAAAAGAATAATAAAAAGGACAACACAAATATATGTAAGGTCTGTAGCCTCCTGTTAATATTCATATCTGGGGTATTTCATTTGTGGAAACCTCTACTAATTTCAGCCAAGTTCTACTACTTAGAACTTCTGGCAAAAAATGAAAAAAAAAGGGAACCAGATTTAGGCAGTCCAGTCACACATGTTTGTAGCTGTGTGTGCCACAAGTGGTGAGCAATTATTAATGCTTGTACCCAGCTCTGTTCAGGTTAGGGACAAATTGTTACGGGATAATATGATCCAAATGTATTTCTTCAATATCAATACAGTACTGATGAGTTTTTCAGTTATGACAGGATTTTTTTAAAGTCTTAAGTGCTACAATGCAAATTCCTTTTATCTACTGCTCATCACTGTAATGCAAGATTCTTCAATGTTCACGACAAAAAGGCTCTTTGCTCCCTCAGAATTCATTTCAGAGGAAGCCATTAGATTTCACAGTTGCAGTTTAATGTAGGGATTTTAGGTCATCTCAGAACTTACCCTTTTCCAAGAACAGTTTTAATCTTTGTTCAGTACTTGAATATACTTTTATAATTATGCTTCAAGTGTTATTGCAGTTATATTTCAGATTTTAGGTACGTAGGAAAATGCTATATTATTTTAATACTGACGGTAGAGTAAAAATCTATTCAATATTCACCTTTCAGGAAGCACAATCAAATATCAAAGAACACTATTAGACTTGCCTAGCATAAAGCTTCAAACTGCTAATGGATTTTAAATTGATGTCATAATGCTGCAATTTAAATACATGATGTTCATTAATTTTGCCAGAACTCTTTGTAGAGTAGGAGTGGTATGAAAGAAGGAGGAAGGTTATATTTTCTCTACCTGCTTCTTTTTATCGGCTTCCCCATTTTTGATATAGAAAAAGAGTCATTACATCAGCTTGATGTGGGTGGGGGTGAAGTTTATTCCAATAGGTTTCAGTTGGGTAACCACTGTGGAGTTGTATCAAATTTCTATGAAAAAAATCTCCAGGAATAGGATGAAAATAACTAACACATGATAGGCATGACATTTCCTAACGACAGATTTCATGAGACCTCTCACCAAAAGACCATAGGCACAAAGTGGAGGAAATAAGGGAAAGAAAGGTCATCTTGTTCATACACCTCCTTCTCACTGAAAGGTCAAAATCCATGTAGTGAGCGAGACAGCAATATTGCAAAATAGACAGGCATAGTTTCCCAAACATCTCAAGGAGTCACCTCGGATATAGATATTGAAAAGGGAAAAGAGATCACATCATGGAAGGCCACTACAAGATCCCCTCCTACTGAGGGGAGTGAGGGTGGCCTCTGGATACAAATTTTCTAGGTGAAGAATCCTCTATTTAAGAATTATCTCCAAAGTGAAACTAAAATGTGTCTAGACATAATGGCCCAGTACAGACAACACTTCACATCTATTTGTATTTCAAATCTAATATATTTACTGTACATAAAGACAGTTTTTCCAAAGCTGTTGCTATGGCTACAAATCAAGGAAACCATGGCAACAACCCTGTATTATGTACAGCTTTAATTGCAGATTATGTCTCTCTTTGCATTTTATATTAAACACTCCAATACAATCTAGTTTTAGTAATCTTAAATTTTTCTCAGACTTTTTAATAGTGTCAAGTCAAATGCACAACACCCTTGAAAAATGTCTTTACAGCATTATTCTGATCAAATCTAATAAAAGCCACATCATTGTTTCTTGGTTTAGATAAACATTAATGTTTATATCATGATATTTACTGATTTTTTTTAATGCAAATGATTAATCACTACCACTTGAACCAAGTAATTGATTTTCCATCATCTCACAAGATTTTTCAAGTTTCATCCCACTCAGCCTTACCCCAAAAAAACCCAGCTCCTCCTAACTTAAACTTTCATTGCTGTGAAAAAGTTAGGGCTTTTTTTTTGTTCTGTTTTCCTTTTTCTTCAGAAAGTAAGTATGCAATAGAGAGAGAGAAAAGGCAGAGAAGGAGGTCATTCTAGATTTTCTAGCTTCCCTGTCACTTCAGATGACTGATGGGGTTGGTGGCAAATTACCCTAATTCCTCTGGTTTATTGACCTTGTACTTCTAAGTATTTAAGTACACTAAGGAGCTGGCATGCAGCCAGACCTTGGAGTGCAGCCTGAGAGGCACAGGTAAAGGAGAACAGAGAACAAATGTGAAGAAAAGAAGAAGGATGTTAGAAGTGGCTGAGGAACAGGAGGGATTGCTATCAGACAGCCTGAGACACCAGTGGGTGACAGGATTCAAAGGACACTCTAGGAGAATATGAGCACATTCAACAGGTGTAAAAAGATTCCTTCAATAAAAGAGAAGAGAAAAAGCCAATATTCACATCTCTAAAAGCCTTCTCTCCCATCTTCCCTTCCATCACTTTATTTTCTGATAATTTATTGCAGTATTGTTTCCTCACACCATTTGGTCCTTGACGAGACATCATGTGTCCCATTTTGCAAAAAACTTGGCCACATCTGTTTGGGATATTAGCTTGTCTCACAGAGTAGACTTTTCTGCTTATCTTGCATACCAAAGCAAAAAACCTAGAAAAAAATCTTAATTTTATGAAGTGAGCAGAAATTCAATGTATTTGACGCAATAGAGAAATTAATAATTGAGATTTTCTGGCTATATTAATACAAATAGTACTCAACTGCTTATTTGACAAAGTAATATGTGTTCTAAAAAAAAAAAACCATAGCCCGAGAAAGCTATGAGTGTGAGTTAGGAACGTGAGCTATGCAAAAGCTTTTCAAGTGAGCATCACAATGAAAGTTCCCTTGCACAGGGAATAATTAAGTCAAAAGTTAGTGCATTTACAATAAGCAAACCATGTTCAGGTTCTTCATTATCATTTTAATTAGCAATTATTAATGTAATCTGCAAATACAACAGGGAAAACAACTAAAATTACTAAGTTTAAGGAGTCCTTCGTGACCTAAGCTAAATTGAGACAAATGTCTCATGAATTGATACCGGTCACCAGCCTTCAGGACATTCCTTTCCATTTACTGTTAGAACTTCCAAGCGTGTTATCAAACTTAAGAATGAATTAAGGCCCTCACAAACTACTTTTAACCTCTGATGAAGGCAATGGTGAATAAGAATGGATTAGCATGCTCCTCTCCTCTCCAGTTATCAGTCTAGACTGATAGGGATCAAGTGACCGTGGCAGCTCTGCCTCATTCAGATTCCATGCCTGCCACTGTGGCAACCACCCAGGGACATGCAGAACACGCTGCCCTCTCAGTTCTAGAAGGATGAAGATGCTGGATGAAGCTTTAACCCTTCTGAGCTCAACAGCACCTCCTATTCCTTTCACTGGGACTACAATTCACATCTGACCAGTTCTCCTTTCAGGTGCTTGTCCTTTTCTGCTCTGTAGATAACATACTTTGGCCTCCTTGTGCTGCATCTTACAGGAATAATGATTAGAAGCTATATATGTTTAAAAGAGGCTGCCTCCTAAAAACTGCCTCTCTCTCATTCTGATTTTCATATTTAGCCCATTAAAGATAGGATAATAACTAACTAGTACACTTACAGGACTAAATATAGCGAAGTGGTGAAGTATTTTCATATATAAAAGCTGCTATGTGAATGAACTTCACTCATTAATAACTGTAATTTTGTAGAAAAAAATAACCAGCAGTTAGTGGAAGTCTGATAGTAATTCTCATGACTGACATTACTATAACTGATCACAAACTATAACAAGAGTTCATTTTTTATGTTACCTTGTTTTGAAAGTTTCCATTTTACAAATATTATAAAGAGAGAGGGGAAATCTGAAGAAAATGCACCACCACCACCAAAACCCAACAGTGGCTCTAGAAATTTTGACAACTAAGACACTTGAAAGCAGAATTCCCAGTAAAACCTAATTTCATCAGACAAGTATTTTTATTACACAGCAAGTACTTTGCAAAGCAGATACACATCAGTGAGTTTTAAGGTACAGAATGCAAATACATACCTAGCTTTGAAATAGTGATCAAGTATTAATGCTGTACTTTCAGAAAAATTCAGTAAATCTCTAGATTTATATATTTACTAGACTCACATATGCTCATTTCACAAATCAGTCCCTTTTCCTCTTTCAGGTCCATACAAACAAGAATAAGCTACTTCTTTGGGAAGCGCAGGCAAAATGAAACATTTTTAGGACCTTATTAAAATAATCACAAGAAAATTTCCTTTGGCATTAGAGGGATCAAAGGATGGAAGTTAATCTGAAAGATCTTGTTTGTGTAAACAAGTTTTCACTCAATCAAGGGTGATTTTGAGGCCAGTTCACTGCTCTCTCCACTGCAGACATGACAGAAATTTTAAAAATTTCAAGTCATTTAAGTGGTAGCACACTTCCAAAATAGTCACTTTGCTCAGAAACACCCTTGTTCAGTTTTTACACTGGGCATGTTGTAAAAATGCATTAGACAGGATCAGAGAAAAAGAAATCTGGTCCATTTTGCCAGGCTGTTAAAACCAGGTCTTACCTCTTGTGTTTTTACATTTATATATCCATAATGAGTTTTCAGAGGCTGCCTTTGGCCATTAGAAAATGGGATCCACTTGACTCTGGTTTGTCCAAAGCAGTTTAGGATCAAAGGGAAAGTTACTTCATTTGTGAGACGAACGATGATCAGACAGAGGAATGCTGCAATGAAACTCACAGCAACAATGGACTTTCTCTGTAATGAAAAGAAGAAAGGAAATAAATTATTAAAATTGAGAGTCAGTTTTAATAAAAAAATACATATCTTCAATTGGAGGATGAAGGAAAAACACTTGAGAAAGCTTTATGTGAAATTATTCCTCTGGTAGTCACCTTGCTGCAGGAGCACAAGGAGACAGGTGACTGGATTGTTTTATTTCAATAAATTTGCATTTCAGAGGTTTGCGGAGTTTCTTTTAGAACTGGTTGCAAATGAGTCAGTTTTGCTCACAAAAAAAAAAAAAAGGTTCAAAAAATATCTATCAACTTTAAATTTTATTTTTGTTTGGAATAAAGATTTTATGCAAACATCCACACCAAAGTCTTCACTCAAAATCATCAGTTTTCTAGGACAACAATACACAAAAGAAAAATGTCATCTGCAGTGACACCACACAAAGTTCACTGGGAAGACTACCATCACTACAGATCATTCCATGCAACAGAATTCATGCTCTAACTTTAAATACTTTAGAATAAATTGTTGGTGAAGTCAGCACCACATTCTACCTTATTCCAGGTTCATGAATTTACAAAGTAAGGCATTATTATTTCAGAGAAGACGACCTCCATTGTTAATAATTCAACCAATCTGAAGCTTGTGTCTAATTATTCCTTCCCTTCCGCCTCTACCCTATCCTGTCAGTTGGACTGGAGAACGTAATCACAGAAAGATCACAACTTTTTCCCTGGGTAACTCCCCAGTCTACAGGTGAAAAACTTGTAAGAAAGTTAGATGTTCTCCTTAATTTTAGCTATTTTTTTTAAATACTGCAGTCAATTACTTCTAGATAAATTACTTAAGGACAAATATGTCAGCTGACGTGTAAAGATTCCAGATATGAAACTCTATCAAAAAGACTATTTTTGCATTTTCCCTGAGGGAATGGAACAATTATCACTTACAGGTGTTTTTACTGTACTTTAATTACATTCTAGGTTTACCTGATTTGCCACAGTTTAATTACCCTACTAAAGGTAATTCTATCATTCTAAAGAGTAACATTTATAGAACATTTACAGGGAAAAAAAAAAAAATCTTTTGCCTAAGGGCCTATTCATAAGTGCATAATAACATGTGATTCTGGATGACAGAATCTGATCATCCCAATTCCTATCTACAAACACGACCAACTAACCAGCACAGAACACATTCAACACCACTTATTTTACACGATGGCAATAAGATCACATGGTAAAGGCAAGCTCTCATTGCGACCAGGTAAGAGGAATCTGTTCTTTGCACAACAGAGAGAATCACAACGAGCCCACAGCAAATTGGAAGGGATATTATGATATTCCCACAAAAAAGAGTTAACAAAATAATCCATTGCAGGGGTCAATTGCATGGCTCTGTGTTCTGATGTGCTGGGAGGTTACAATTTTTAAGATAAAAGCAATGAGAGACTGGGATGGAAACCTTGGGTGAATGAGGTCACTGTGAGGCGAAAAGGAAGAGGAGGATGAAGAAGTATTGTGGCAGTGTGATTCAGTGAGGAACCTCAGTCAGCTAATGGCTGTGCAATGTAAAATTAAACTCAGCAAATCTTCAGAGGGCAGCGCAGCAGCCACAACCCAATCCAAAGCTTTCAGAATTCATGGAAGCCACTGCACTTTTCATCATCTGCATTATAACAGATTTACATTAAATTGCAATAAAATGGCTGGGGAGCACTTCTGTGTCACTTCTCCTTGTAGCAGATGGAGTCAGAAACATTTAGCTATACATCAGAGCCTTATAAGTGCTAAGAGCAGCCAAGATGTGCAGTGCAAGTGATAATCATAAAGCAATGAGAGGGAGCATGGATTAGTCATATTATTTATTGCAAATCAGAATTAAAATATTACAAATATTTAAAGGGGAATCTAGAGTCTCATTCCTTGAGCACTACAGGAGCATGCTTCAATCAGAACATCCACAGCAGGAAGCAAGATTGCTTGTATGATGCTACTCCCTGATTTCCACGTCTCCTATCTTTCTGGTTTATTGAATATCACTTTTTACTTCCTTTATTTTGTGCAGATCAGTTCTGAACTCGAAAACAGTGCAATCAGCTTTATGTGCTTCTCACAAGGAGATGTTCTAAACAGCCCTTGTCCTGATAAGAATTCAGATTGTGCAGCTAAATTTCTTGGCCTTCACTACGAAGCCACCTGACTTTTATATTTCTTTTCTTTAAATACACTGTACTACCAGATGAAAGAAAAATTGTGGCCTTCTGTTTTTTTAAAAGGAAAACATCAACGATTTTTCTCTGTGTGTTGCTTAGCCAGAAAGAATTTGCACTAACAAGAGCAAATGAGAGTAAGGAATTTTTACAACAGAACAGAATTAAGGCATCTGTTGAAATTGTTTTGGAAAAAAAAAAATCTAGCCATATGCAAACACAACGTTTACTTATCAACTTGTACAAAGGACGTTTGTATTATGTATTCAGTTGCCCTGCAATTTTTGTTGAAGGCATGAGATCCAACAATAGGCATTCTCTGTGGGAAAGACTACTGCAAATTGGCATTTCAGTGGCTCTATAAATTTCACTGTAAAAATACTGAAAAACACCAAAGCACATACTTTTCATAATTTTAGCCTTCTTAAAGTACCAAGTAAAGAAGTCTGCTCAGTGGCCATGAGTATTCTACAGAGCACTCCTATAAATAATTTGATTCCCTTTAGTCCTTATGTTCTTTACCTGCCTATTAAAAAAACAAACAAAACAAGCAGACCCAGGTGCTATTTATCATTAACAGCTTCTTATAAAATTTCTTTTACTGCAGATAAATGGATTTTGTTATTGGTCCTCTGATAAAACTTAAAATTTAGCATTTGAGAATCCAGAAATTCTAAATGTCACTAGGATATGACAGAGAAGTCTGAAGCTATATACAGGGATGAATATCAAATTGTAATTTGTCTCAAAATTTGTCTGCATCAACATTTTAAATACTTGCATATCCTACCATTTGGGAGAGCTAAACAAACACACTAATTAGTAAGTCTGCAGAGAAACAAATCTTATTCCTTCTTAATTTTCAGTTCTCATGAATGCAAATTGTCTCTTAACAAAAGGAATGTTTCTCTAACATGGACATATCCTGTGCATAAATCTCAATCAATTTTTTTTTTTTTTTAGCTAATCTCATGTAGACATTTTGATATTGACAACATTTACATCAGAAAGGTACATTCAGTTATAAACATCTTTAAAATGTTTCCCATTTTTTACATACTCAGTGAGGAGTACACAGTAAGACATATGTTAAAGAGTTTCTTAGCAGGATGACTTGCATGGTATATTAGCTTTTGTTACATTTTATTGCAGTCACTATAGTACCTGACTAGCCTAGATGGCAGTGGCAAGAATAAAATTACCCTTCTCATGAATACAGGATCCTACAGTAGAAGAGTGAATGAGTTTACCTTTTGTTAATGAGACAAAGTCTACCTATGGGCTCATTCCCAATTTAAAAGAGAAGAAAAAACGTAGAACAGGAAAAACTTGAGATCAGAGTACATGACCTGCAATACCTGGGACTCCATTGGGCCAAAAGCACTCACTAGGACTAAACAGTTTCTTCTAATTCTTTTTACTCAATCCCCTCAACAGCAACACCCACTTTTGGTGTCAGTTACTTCTCACATACCAAGTTCATTCTGTCTAGTATGTATATCACAATCAATAACTAGTAGGCATGAATCACATTCAATTTATATCTAGGCTGTTAAAGTACGAATTGAAATAAAAACAGGAGTGTCATATTACTCTGCTGGATAGAATTTAATTAAAAACTTCATGGGAATAAAAACAATAACTACTTCCAGGGGTGTAAATATAAGTGTTTGGCAACATGGTCCCTAGCACTATTTAAATGCTTCATATCATCTAGTTTTGGCTAATTACCAGAGCCAGGGTGATTCATTAGTTTCAGTTTGGCAGGAACTTGACAGTCTGAACAAGTTTTAGTCATTTTTCTTTCATAATCCGTTAAGAAGTGTGAGATGACAAGATCATATTTTTACAGTTCAATAATGTCTGACAGAATAATAGGACACAAACATTTTTTGTGTGGTGCATACAGTTGTCTAGGAGGCAGGAAGGAAGGAAATATTTTCAGCATAGGAAGATAATTTCTTAAGTTGTAAATTTTACTGAGATCTGTACTAAGTATCTTTATTCTACTTTCTAGCAAGAGCACAACATCTTGCCACTTGGCATGTATTATATGGCAGAGACCATCAAACCACTTCACAAGCAGAAATAAATCCCCATCCTAGTGAGTTTCACAGTAAAAAACCATTTCACAGGTGCATAAACTGAGGTTGAAATCAACTTCCCTGAGATCATGAAGAACTCAACAGAAGATTTTTACTCAACTCCTAAACTTTCATTCTAGAACTATTTTGCTTTTCAGGCTTATCATTTCTATCACAAGTAACTGCCTAAATTTGTTAAAAGACAAAGTTGAACATGATATTATGGAAGATTCCCGTAAAGAACCCTAGGAACCATGCCACAAACAGTAATAGCAAATAAGCCTGTTTTCAGAGATTGATTTTCTTCAGTACTCATTCTTTATTTTATTTTATAGATACATGGCAGCACCAAGCTTGGATGGACAAATGAAAGGCAAAGACTTATGTGAGGGCTTTGGGTCTCTTAGACAACACAATATGCAGTAATATTGTATTATTTTCACAATACCTACCTTTACAGGCACAGTGAGTAACTCGATCACTTTTTTAATATCTCTGCACACCGTAATACTTTCCCTATAGGACTGATGCAGGGTTTCAGCTTTTGCTCAAGTAAATACCAATTGAAAACAATAATGGCTGCACTTACTGAATTAGCTCAATTTTGTAGACCGCTATATGTAAAAAATAGTTTTATTTCATTTTCTCTTTTATAGTCTTGAGCATCCCATTTAAAAGCTACTTTCTATTACAACAGAGCATTAAATTACATTCTTTCAGCACTCCAGTTCAGTATACCTTACTGATTTCACCATTATTGGAAGAAAACATGCCTTCCAGCTATTTCTTTTGTCCTGAAACTCCCTCTAACAGGACTGCTGAAGAGATAGTCAAGCAGCGGTCCTAGAAGCTTTCACAGAGAGTAAGACTATATAACAAAGATCTTTCTAGAAACATTCATGTGTCAAACATCACTTGCATAAAATCAGTAGCTGAAGATTTACTTTCTTCACTTCCAGAAGTGAAAGCTAACCTGAATATGTTCAAAGACTCCACAGGAGATTGCTTTCAGTGTTTCTCTCTCAGGAGAAGAGAACAACAAAGCCTGTAGGGGTTCTATCACCAGTAGGATCTGGTTTGGGTTCAAAAACCAGTAAAACTAAGATTAAATCAACATTTTTTACATTTTAGAATTTTTTTTTCCTGGAAAAGGACATCTTTACTAAACTGGAATGTAAGCAGCCAGCAAGCTGAGAAATAAGAGCAAAAATGAAGTTCAGTGATGAAGAAGTAACTCAAGAAGTGCAGCATACCTAAAAACAGGTAGTTACAATGAGAAAAACACGTGGGTTTTACCCTAAAAAGTGTTTCCCTCTTGTAAGAAGGTACCCTGAATCAGGATTGTGTTTGAGGACTATGGTATTTAAGCAGGGACAAATAGAAGACACATTACTTCTTGCATGCCTTCTCTGTAGGAGCTCTGGACTTTTCTATGGCTAAGGCAGCTCAAGGGCTCTCAAAACACAGCTCATTGTACCCTTTGTATTGTTGTCATTTGTTAACACCTTGTTACACAATTCAGTTTTCATGATGATTCACAATTCACAGGTGGTGTGTCTAGGTTCATAGCTGATCAACATATTCAACCATATCTTTCATTAAAACCCAAACCCTGCAGAGCGGGTTCAGGCTTACTGGGGTACGATCTGAGCAATGAACAAAACAGTAATCAGCACAGACCAAATAACTGATGTAACAGCAGCAGTCAGTGTTAAAAACCTTATATAAGAGATAATCCTCCTATATGTAAACTCCTTTTATTAGTCTCAGGCAACTGCACAACTTTATTATACACAGAATTCCCATCAGACAGAGCGCACTTATTTAAATAATAATATGAAATTATGTAAGGTGAAGAACTTCCAAGTTTCAAGGAGTAACTGCTGAAGTATTTTGAAGGCTTCCATACGCTATCATGCATAAGAAGCTAGTACATTTGAAAAGCCCCAGTGATTCTGAGCCCTTCAAATTGCAAAGCTTTGCCAGATTTCAGGCATTATTTTGTGTCACTATCCCCTCTTGCCCTAAACTCGATGATAAGAAGGAGCATTTATTTGTCTGGAGATATTCTTATCCCTTCAGGCTTCCCAGCACTTCAAGCTCCCCATATCCTATAGCTCCTGCTATTTGTTCCTGCTTACTCAAAGCTCAATCTGTACTTCCTTCAGCAGCCTCCTCCCAGCTCAGGGTTCCCTATGCAAACAGCCCCTCTCCACCAGGCACAAACACATCAAACACATCATTAGCACAGCCCCAGTCCCACACACCACAAGGTCACAGTACCACCAAGGCAACCCAAACTTCTGAGCAAGGCATGCCTTTGGCTAGTCTGCTACTTGGTTTTATACTGTAGCTGAAAGCTGTCCAGTAATTTAAAAGATCTATCCCCATAAAATCCCCATGGCAGCAAAGCACACTTTAAATAAGGTTGTTGATTTTTCATTCTATAAGATCTGTTAAGAATATTTAATCTAAAACTCCAGTTACTGATTCGCTGATGCCCTTCACAACTAGGATGAACCTCACCAGTAGCTGTAGATGGATATTATAAAAACACTAATGTAGTCTCTGCATGATAAAGTAGTATTAAAAAGGAGAAAAAAAAGAAAAGCCTCTGCAGTACAGCTCTCAAATGGTGATTTTTTTTTTTTTTTCTGGTGCTGGATTATTGCCCAGCTCTTCTTATCGATACCTTGGCAAGCTTTCCGACACACACAGGCTGACATACACTTCCCTATAATAGAACTGCTGGTACAAGAATTTGTGATCTCTCAACCTGGCAGTTGGTTGTTACTACTTATTGAAGTAGTACCTGATTGTAGCTATTTTTCACCTGCTGAGAAAAGTTCAAAGAAAAAAACCAACCACCTGTGAGTATTAACTCTTATCCTGCCAGACATACCTCACTTAGATGACCTCTCTTTCTCCTCTATAGAAATATATAAAGATTCACGATTACCAGCATCCTAAGACTGAATCTGTAACTGAAGGATTTTCACAAACATTCTGAAAGGTACTCTACAGCTGCCAACATTTTCATGAAAATCCCCTTCAAAAAGTTGATTCTTTCAACCAGAAATACACTTAAAATTAATAAACCAGTAGAAAAACAACAACAACAAAAAGCCCTACAAATACATCAAGAAAAATTCGTAGAAGACAATGAAATACCAGCAGACTTCTGGTCAGCAGATCTTTATATTTGAAAAAAGAGTTATTAAAAGTCTTTTTTATTTCTTTGCTATTTTACATAAAATACCTTTCTTTACACAGAAATACTCATTTTTTTTTGTTTCAAAAACTCACAGGAAAGGTAATGTGATAGCTTCTAAAGTGAAAGTGAGATAAATTTAATTTTTGCTCGCAGCAGTAAAATCATTAGTGTGATTGGTATGCAGCAGGAGAAATGGATGTTAATCACATACCTATATATTTAGTAAATACTACACTGGGATGTAACCTCTGGAAGTACTAACTTCTAGATAAGAAAGAAAATAATCAGACAAATAAAATTAAACACTTGACAGCAGCCCAGAGGCAGAAGAAATGAAAGTAAATAAAATGTTGTAACAACCCCACATTCTCAGGCTGCACATCTGTGAAGAAAATGCCTTTTTGCTGGAAACCTTCGCTTGCCTGCAGCTCACTTCTGCCTGTGGGGGAAAGTTTATGCTACAGAACAAAAACTGCATAACCAGAAATTCACACAAATGAATTGTAATTGCCTACCACCATCTGGACAAACCCAGACTATCTCCACTGAATTCGCTTCTGTAAAGATCCCTGACTACCATGCTGGACTTGAAATTAACAAAAAACTGACACCATGCCTTTGTTTCCTTCTAAAAGTCATTTAACACTGGAATACAAAGAAGACCTTGCCCCAGCCTGTTACTTGTCAGGACTCCTGCTCTGGCTGTTCACACCAGCTTCATCCCACACTATTCTTTGGGAGGACAGCACTTTTTGGAAAATTCCTCTGGATGTTCCCTCTGCCAGTCTATGCAACGTACATGCTGTTCATAAGCATGAAAAGAAAAACAGAAGCAGGGAATAATTACTGATTTTAGTCTTGCACCCTCAGCCAGCCAGGGCACCCTAACACAGTGCAGGTGAATGCCTCATTCCAGAGGCAGGGATGCAAACCCTGTTTAGTGTGAGAAGCCATATGGGCTCTTTATGGCTCTTTAAGGTCCAGCTGAATAAAAGGCTGATTTTGCTCTGAAATATAAAAATATTCAAGTGACAGGTCCTTCACCAGGCAAAGGTCCAAGTTCAGAAAGGAGAAAAAGAAGATTTACACACTGGTCTTTTTATTTATTTTGTTTTAAAAAGGGAGGGTAACTGAATTAGAAAGAAGCTTCTTAAGCAGAGACAGTGCACTTCAGCCAGGCTGCAGGAGATCTTTTGTAGTTTTTTGGTTTGGTTTTTTTTTTTTTTCCTTTTACATTTTACCAAGAAACTCTCCAGCACAGCTGTAGGAATGCTGTCCGGGACTGGCAGGAGGCAAGAGCAGCCTCTGTGGATGGCCTTTCACACAAAGCAAAGAAGCCTTGGGCTCCAAATTCTTCTGGCAATTTGTGTTTTCCATCAGACATGGAAATCTCCCTGTTTACTTCGGATAAACCTGTTCCAGCCTACTTCATCCATACGTAACTGCCACATACGTCATCAGAAAAGCAAAATGTATTATTCAATGCCTCCAAGCATTGTCTGCTTCTGGCATGTTGAGCACCATTCCAATAGGCTTAACCATTTATAGCCGACAGAAAGCACAACCTAATTACAGAGAAGTCTGGGCTGAGATCAGCTATTTTGTAACGGGAATTTGAAATTTTCTGCCATGCAGCTGGGAGCATGCTATGTTTAGTGAGGGGAAAAAAACCACCTTCCCAGCTTAATTCTTGTTCTTTTCTGTATGCTGTTTTCTTTGTTGGAAGCTTAGAAAAAGGGGCTGGGGAAACAAAACAAAACAAAAAACCCCACAAAGACAGGATACTAGCATGGCAGAATCCTCTCTGAAGAGAGACTTTAAACGATTCCTGTGTCTGACCTTCAGGGCACCAAATCTTTGAGCAAATGGAGACACATGGAGGATGTGGGATTTGCTGGGATGATCATGTTCGGGTCCATTCTAAGGAGTGCATATTCCAGCACAAGAGCAATATGCCACAGGACACACATGGAATATGGTGGGGATTTAGGGGGTGTGTTTGGATGAAGGCAGAACCCAGCCAGGCACTTCTACTGGAAACATTAACGATCATATCATTATCACAGCACTAACAGAACAGAGCTTTTCATCTAGGATGCACATCAACTGCATTAAACACTGCATGCTCCTTCCTAGCAGCATATCCAACTATTTTATGATAGCAATGAAAAATAGGAGGCAGGCCTACATTTAAAATCTTCTTTTGGGAGGGGCTGCACTGAGCAATGCCGTGTCAATACTAACACACAGGGGCAAACGACCCGTACAGTTTTTGGCAGAGAGACTTCTTTCACTGACATGATCTGACCCTGCTTTGCTCACTTCTGATGAGAGATGATGTTGTAAAGTAGCAGGAGCTCCAACAAAATTTCTTACCCATTTAATACAATTGTATTTCTTCTACAGGTTGAAGTCTGTTCATTATTCATCCCTGGATAACACGAGCAAGAGGTTATCATAAACCACCACAAAGGAGACTCTCCAGATAGCAGAGAATATGCACCACTGCAGTTAGAAAACACAATGACTGCTCACATACTGCTCAAGCAGTTGATGACATATCCTTTTGTTGGCTGGGGAGCTCCTTAAATCAGGACACTGAAACTCAATAAAAGCACTGATCAAGGTAGTGCCTTCAACTTAATTATGAGCTTTATTGATTCATGTCTTCTCTTTATAAAAATTAAAAAACAGTGGGGCATGGTGAAGGAAGGTAAGCACAATGCATTGAGCTGCAGTAGGACTTGGCAGAACAGATTTCTTGGAGTGGGAAAACTTTGCCTTTTGTGCTGACCTTTCACTTCTCGGAATTAGGAAACCGTTTTTTACAAACCTCTTTTCATCAGAAGAAGGCAAAACACAAATTCATGTTTATAATAAAATCCATGATCTGAGACTTATTTTGTGAATACACACAGTTGAATGGGATACCTGCAGTGGAATAGCACCCAAAAGCCACAATCAGGAGTTAATCTCCATTGTGATAAAAGCCATAAATTCTTTGGATTCATTATTTCTGCACAGCATCTCAATAGGAGCTAGAGAAATTCATAAAAATTGGTAGTTTTCAAAAAGAAATTCTTCCAAGCAGTAAAGTTTAATCTCTCACTGATCTGTTATCCTGATAGAATAGTACAGGGACAGTAACATATATATCCTGCCTAAACACACATTCCATCATCGTATCACGCTCCTCTCACGCTGGGTGAGCTAACTGAATTGAACTTGACCTTCAAAGCCCTTGGAATGCAACAAAATATCTCTGTTTTCTGACATTTATGGGTGGCTTTTCTGCATGGCTGCTTTTATTGCCTGGAAAATAATGGTGAAAGCTGTGTGTACAAACCCACTACAAACACTGACAAATCACATGAAAGGAAGACAGATTTATACAGTGTAGATTACTCCACAGCTAATCTAATCAAATCCAAGTTTTGCATTTTTAAAGCAGATCAAAAATTCATAGAGTTAGCATTTCAATACAATAGATATATATTACAGCTTTATTTTAATCTGCAAGTGTAATTGAACTGATTTGGATTTTCTGTGCTTTTATTTTTGCTTAAAAAAGCTTTATGTGTTTCATATGAAAATGCATCAATGAACCAGCATATGCACAAGAAAAAACCCATGAAAAATTCATATAGAAGATTATCAATTTCTGTCTAATAAGGCTTATATAAAAACACATTTGGACACAATTCTATATTAAAAACTAAAAGTGTTACATGTGGAAATGCAAATATATCCTATTTGTGGCTTTCTCAAACTTAAAAGAAACCACTCCTAGCCACTTTATCAGAGCTGATCTAGAACATTTTGATGGAAGAAATACAACACAATTGGGCACCTAACAGAGTTTTCCATCCTTCAGTCCATCAAACAGAGAGATCATCACGTGTCAGAAATTATTTCAAACCCCTGGTTCCTTGCATCCACGTTCTACTCATTTACATACAAGAAACAAACAAAAGTAGCACAACCCCCCCAAAACATTCAAATTGAATTTAATTTTTGTGTAAGACATAATCTACTGTCCAGGTACTTGGTTCTACGACAGCATATCCAGCTACTTGCACCAAACAAAGCCAACTGTGGAATTCTGTCCTACCTTCATATAAAGATACCTCTAACTGATTCAAAGGAGGGCAAGAGAAAGCCAAAAGCACAATGAAATTTGAACAGGAACAGCAAGAAAAATATTTCTTTCCCAGGGACTTTGTGTATGAGTCACTCAACTTGCAAACTCAGGATCCCTCAACTCCCACTTGAGTCATGTCTGGCATCACCAAGCCCATCTTGTGAATGCTCTTGACATCTGTGGGACCCAGTACTGCACCTCTGTAGCTTACAGCCACAGGGGAACTTCCTAAGGTGGCAGCTGTGCAAGCCTTGGCCTGGGTATGAACAAGTTCTCACCTTCATTTTTGCAGCAGGCGGAGGAAGCAGGTTCTGTCCACAGCCCTTCTGTAGGATATGAATCTCTCCCAAACACTAACAGCCCTGAGGCCATGTATTTTCAATTCTCTTAAACACCAATCAGGTCTGAAGCAGGAGAATAAGGCCACCAAAACCTTAATGAGCTCATCACAGTGTCCCAGAGGTTACAGAAGAGTTTTTTCCCTTCCAGCAGGGAAGCTGCCAGAGACACTGGTGAGATTAAATAATGCACGCACCCCACAACCCTTTGGAAAGGGCAAAGATGAGTTTTCCTAATGTTCATTTAGAACCAGAATCATACTCAGTTACTTCTAAAAACAGATCCTAGACACTTCAACATCTACGATATTCAAAAAACCATGTATAATGAATGCAGAAATGTTACATTTACTGTTCCATCTGTTTTCAGTATTTTCCATTATTCCTCTCAAAGGTCTTCTCTTTTATCAGTTTTTATGTCTACCTTTACCCCAGTGCTGGTTAGGCAGCAGTTACCAACACAAGAAGGAATTTGCATAGGCCACAACACCCCACTGCCCTGTGGCCACATATTACTGGCCATCTTTCATTGTGCCCACATTCTCTGTCAGAATACTTGGCTCTGTAGTAGTTTGTACAGTCATTACAAGTTGTGAGAGTTTATGATATGTTCCACTCACTAAAAGTCATAAAATCTATCCCAGTGTTCTGAAAAGAAAGCAGCATAAGATTTTCTCAGCGAACCTCTAAGTCTTCTAGCCATAAATCTCAACAAATCATGCTGTTTGTTTAAATTAACACCACTATGCAGATTAATGAGATAAGTTGTCCACCAGTAAGAGGAGGAACAGAAAGATGCATCCTAACTTATTTAATTTCCAGGTTTATTCATTTTAAGTGTTATATAATGTGACATTCACACATTACTGAAGAAGTTAAAGAAAAAAATGCACATCACTAATCAGCTGACCATTTATCATTTCATTTTAGATGCCAAAATTAATGATTCCCTTCCTTTTTTGTTAGACTTTTTTTGCACTTTTTTTCATTAAATCAGAAATAGAATTTGTGAGTAATCAGAATATTTATCTGCAATTTCCTTGCTTCTGCACATGTAACTAATCCCAGAGTACTGGAAAATAGATCTAATTGGTTGAAACCTTAGGTCTGTTGGGACTCCCACAACTTAATGCCTAAAAGATCCAACTTCAGATGTTAATGTTCCAAGACATTAAATCCTGATATTTTCAATTTCTCATTCTTAGTTATTCAGCATTCACCACAAATGTCACTGGTCAAATTTCAGCCCGTCTTACTCCATTTCCTTTTGTCTGAAAGCTACTGCCTCAGTGAGTACCACAACATCTAATTTTATACCCTCTGACTATGCTTAGATACTCTAATCCTCCAAAAAGTCACACAGTACTTCCTCTTTTGCCAGATAATGACTCTACTGCAGCAGCTTCTTACTACCCCACAATACTGTTGCCAAATTTTCCTCTTTTAATTACCTTAAGGAACTGCAATATTTAATTCTTTAATCCCTTCTTTTTGCAGTTATGCCCCAACTTCCCATTTAAATCAAACCTCCCTGTCAATTTCTCCTTTCGTAACTGTTTTTAAGTATCTTGGACTTAACTATTCTTCATTCATACATAGTCCTCTGTCTAGCTAACTAATTCGATGCTAAATTCCCTCTGAGAACATAATCTTTCACCTCATAATAATTCTTCTTTTTATCCTACTAAACAGCCTTTCTCTTTCTGGAAACTGAGTCCTCTGCAGAGCAGCGCCCCTTTTTCCTGTAGCTGTTTGGCTTTTGTTTTTTGTTATGACACTGCTCCTGTGGTGGCTGTAATGGTCATGTGCTGCTGGATTTCAGCCCTGTAAATAGTTTTAAGACTTTGCTACAGAGATCCAGATGTTCTGATTGGAGTGGTATTAAGGAAAAGAAAATGCTGTTCCACTTAGGCCATGCAAAGTGCCCTCTATGACAAGAGCACAGTTGGAAGTTTTTAACACAAGTGAAAGAAGGTGCTTTGGGGGGTTACTGGGGACATCACCTTTTTGGAAGTATTTACCTAGAAAGGACTAATTTAAATGAACTGTCTGCATTTAATGTATCTAATTAGTCCTGTCCATTCTCAGACACAAACCTTTGATACATCTTCTCTCAACTGCATTTAGCAAGGTAATTAAAACAAACTATTCAATCCTCCAGAAAGGAGGTCCCCCATTCTCCAGATACATCAGCTTCTCAACCTCTGCTCTTCCGCTTTCAGGTCATCCTCCTTGACCACAGGTAGTAAAACTCAATCTTTCAAAAGGGACCTCACTCTGTGTGTTCAGCTACAAAACTTCCCTGACTGAAGGTATTTCATGGTTCAATTTTATTTAGATTCATGATAATTTTGTGAGTGATCAGCATACCCATAATAAGTCCTAAGTCATTTGCTTCTAGCTAATGAGCTGTCAGTATGTCAAGCACCATGGTTGCTTGATCCTGTTTTTGTAGGGCTTGTCTACTTGTCTTTCATTTAGCTATTTATTTATTTTTTTAGCATTGCAGAACATCCATAGAGTCTTCTGTTACTTTAATTTTGGTATCAGCTGCAGGAGACAAACGATCTCCAGAAACCTTTTATAAAACAACTTTCAGAAATGGTCTCTGTCATGCCAGGCAGGACAGAAAAGGCTGCAGCAGCTAGAATAATAGGAGCTGTTTGGCTTAGGGTCTGATTTTTGGAAAGCACTTTCCATTTTCTGCAAGGAGCTTACAGAAATGGGTCTTGAAAACAGCATCTCAATCTATTTTTAAGCCTTTAGATACTACTTTAAAAAGTAGTTTGCGATGATTAGCCTTAACTCAAATACTTTGGAAGTGTCTCAAGAGAACACATTGTGCCCAGGTTGTACCATGACAGAAAACTGCCACAGCCAGGTCACTTTACACAGGAATATTCACTATAGTTTTAAACGAAAGTAAGAGAAATTTTGACACTAAATTATTTAGCCTCTCATATTTTGACCAAGATTGTACCAAACATATCATATATTGTCCAGTGAAGAGTAGAAGTGTACAAAGCATTAGAGGCTGAAGTAAGCTACTATGGTTACAAACATTTTATTTCACCCTTCTGCCTTTCTACACTAAAGCTGTCATCTCCTAAAAGCCTCATACTGTCACCTCAAAGAGACAGCAGCTGACACAACCCTTTAAAGTGAAAGGAAAAAGAGATTTTGTGATATCATAAAACTGGGAGTGATAAAATAACAGTAAGTACAGCAAGATATTTGCTGCTCATCTTTCACTTCCATCTTTTCTTGTTACTGGACACTCACAGAAGTAATGCAGCTTCTCTCGTACACACAAAGCGTTGCCCTTTGGTGATCCAAACAATGCCAAAACTTGTAGCAAAGCTCTGCACTGATTAAAGTTCTTTGAGTTTTCTCAGTCTTCCCTGAACACAGGATAGACTGCCTATGTGATACTAACACATAGAACAATCGTGCATAAATTGCTGGACTATTTTACTGCACAGAGAGGGAGGAGGAAGGAGAATCAGAGAGGTTTTGACAAATCAACTGTGAGGCAAAAAACACCCAGTCATGGTACACAAGCCAGGTTAAAGAATCAAGTCTGCAAAAAATGAAGATCTTAAAAGATCCCTCTTTGCCACCTGCAGCAAAAGCAGACCACAGCAGGCAACACTGCAGACTAGGGGAAAATGTTATTATTCTATTGTATAGGGGTAAAGGATTTGCTCAATAAGCTGAACTAAAAGCCCATTAAAAATGTCATCAGAGGGAAAGAAATTATACAATAATAGTCCACTAAGGCACAAATTCAAAATGCAAAGCAGTTCAAAATTTGTCAATTATTCTGTCTAAGAATCAAAACAGGTAAGGTAGTGACACCACTAAGAAAGAAAAATTTGATTTTTTTTCTTTTTTATTACACTGTTGTCTAATAATAAGTTCAGTTTGATTCTTTTAATTCATTCCTCCTAAGCAGCACATTACAACAGTACTGAAATGAGATTTTAAAAAATTACTATTTCATCAAAGGTTTTTAATACCCATCTATGATTTAATTTGATCACCAAATTTGATCTATAATGATATTAATAGATAGAAAAATCCATAGTAGAGTCCATTATTGTTGAACTTTATCATCTTTTTGAAAGTACAATGGTAAAATTATCTATTAATTAGATTAATTTCAAGGAAGCTTAAATCATCCTGACCCATGATACTTGCTTGCAAAGCTTTTGTAAGAGAATAATTAATAGGCAATAGTCCAGGAATATTATTCTGAGCAGATGCGAACCTTGAACTTCCAGTCACTAGACTTAAATTCTAACTAGGAATACATCATCTCATGGAAACTCCAATACTCTGGAGGGCTGCAAGAAGGGAGAGTAGAAAAAAAAAAGACTGAAGTAGATTGCTGTTGTTACATACAGACTGTATTATTGCTTAACATGAGCATAAGCTAGAAGTGGATATAAGTAAAAACTTATGAATTTTAGCAGTTCAAGGAGAGAAGGACTGTGCCACTCAAATAATCGAGTCTCGTTTAAAGAACATATCTTACAAGCCATTTAATTTGTCACCTATTCTGCTGGAAAACTGTATGGCCTCGAGCAAATATCTAAACTTAAGCAGTAGCTAGCAGTAAATACATACAGTAAGGAAGACAAATACAAAACTTAAACATGATTTTGCTATTCTTCCTCACCCTTCCATCATAACAAATCAATTTCTACAGATTTTAGATAAGGTCTCTTCCAAACATATATCTGATTCCCGGGTCCTAGGTTTAAAAATTTAATTATAAGGCCTTTATGGCAGAATAGCATCCACCAAACAATGAATTGGAAATAATCTAGATTAGAATCTTGTATTCACATGAAAATTTTCAACAGAAATTCCTTCTTATGTTTTCTCATCAACTATGTCACACTGGACTGTCTAAAAAATTGTAAAATTTTTTTCATGTTGATGGATGGAGCTCTTACCTGTAAATCCTCTTTAGAATATACTGAGAGATTGACAAAATGTTGTGTTTCAAAAACTGAAGAGAGGACAGAATAATTTCCCATGCACAGAGACCCCCAGAACACCCTGCAAGCAGGAGCAGGTAGGAAGTGCTGCTCTGCTGTACGTTTTTTATAACATCTAAGCTTTTAACACCAACACCGCACAGAACAAAAGCGGATCACTGAGCTGAGAAACCTAAAGCCATGCTTCCAAGGCTTCAGGAAAGATCAAACTGACTGGATGTACATTTATAATATTGTGACTAAACAAGGAAAGGCTGGAACAAAGGAAAAGAACCTTCTTCCCATTCCTTGAATCCCTAGTTAAACTCCTACATAGTGCACGCTGACTAACACATGATAAACTCCACTGCCTTAGCTGTAATTTTATGACATTTTACAGCACCAAGCAAGAACACTTTTTCTCAGGGAAATACTGTGTGTTTCTGGTGAACTATTTAGCAGATGTAAAATGTACTGAATTCAAATGGAATGGTTGCACCAGAGGGTCACAGGAAGAAGGACCTCACAGCATGGCCCTTGATCTCCTGTAAGAAGTATTTGGTGAGGCACTCAGTAAGGCCTGGAGTTCTTTTCTAACAAAGTTTCAAGAATAAATTCCAGCAATAACACTCTCTGCTATCTCTCTGGGAAATCTAGTGAAGTGAAATTGATTTTCTTTTTTTATTAGCAAGGCTATTAAGCATGAGGCACCAAGAGATGAATGGAGAGCAAGCAACATAAAGAGACAAAAGTGTCTGAAAATGCCTTTTATTTGTTGCACAGTTTCTTTCTGAGAAGAAATCACAGAATCTGAGAGTACGTAGAGGTGGAAGTGACCCAGAAAGATCATTAAGTCCAACTCCTGGCCCTGGCACAAGACCATCTCCAAGAGTCACACCACATGTCCAGGAGTGTTGTGCAAATAGTTCTTTAGCTCTGTCAGGCTGATGCTGTGACCACTGCCCTGGGGAGCTGTTCCAGTGCCCAACCACCCTCTGGGCCAAGAATCTCTTTCTACCATCAAACCTAAAGCTCCCCTGGCACAACTTCAGACCACTCCCTTGGGTCCTGTCTCTGGTCACCACAGAGAAGAGATCAGTGTCTGCCACTCCTCTTCCCCTCACAGGGAAGCTGTAACTGCACTGAGGTCCCCCCTCAATCTCCTCCAGGCTGAACAAAGTGACCACAGCAGCCCCTCATACAGCTTCTCATCAAAGCCCTTCAACATCCTTGTGCCTTCCTCTGGACACTCTCTAACAGTTTCATGTCTTTCTTATATTGTGGCACCCAAACCTGCCCCCAGCACTCGAGCTAAGGCCACCCCAGTGCAGAGCACAGAGGGACAATCCCCTCCCTGCCTGGCTGGTGATGCTTCTTGGGTTTCTGCGTGTTTTGGTGATTACCGAGAATGCAAAAGTCTTTTTTTCCCCAGCACAGAGATCAAAGAAAAGGTCGAGAGCCATCTCTTCTGTTTTTTCAAGGTTGCTTATTCTTTCTTATCTATACATTCTTTTCCCTGACTCACACAGATCTGTGCAGCAGGTCAGTTCACAGCAAATAACACCGCCCCTAAGGTGACGAGTATCTTTATGCTAAAAATTACGTCCACTTTGTTTACAAAAGATTCCCAAGACCTATCTTTCATGTTAGAAAGTCAAACTCTACTCTAAACCAACCAAAGATGCCACTGTCATGGCAGAAAATGGAGCAGATGAAGAAGAAGGAAGAAGTCTAAAAGCCATGTGGAACCTCCATCTTGTCTTCTTCTGCTTACCAGTCTAAAAACCCCATAAATCTGTTTTTCACCCTATGACTATCACTCTACTTAAACTCTCGTGGTCTGTAAAACCTCACACAGAGATGGTAATTTCTCCCAAGAGCTAAAATCGAAGGCACAGGAGTTTTTGACTCCTTGCCAAGGTCTCTCAGCCTCCTGTCCGGGTCTGAAATCATCCAGGACAGTCAGAGGAGTGTTCTGGAATCTGACAATGCTGTGCCCGATGTCCCCAGGACACACTTGGCCCTCCTGGCTGCCAGGGCACTGCTGACTCATGTTCGACTTGCCATCGATCAGGACACCCAGGTGCTTTTCCATGGCACTGCTCTCCAACCTCTCATTCCCCAGTCTGTCTGCATCCAGAGTTGCCCCATCCCAGGTGCAGAATCCAGCACATTTCCTTATTGAACCTCATACGGTCAGTGATTGCCCAGTCCTCCAATTTGTTACAGTCTCTCTGCAGGGCCTCGCTGCCTTCAAGAGAATCAACAGCTCCTGCCAGTTTTGTATCATCTGTAAACTTGCTCAGCATCCCTTCCAGTCCCTGCCCAAGTCATTCATTTGTGAAGCTGTTGAAGAGCACTACCTGCAGGGGGGCAAAATCAGTCTCTGTGCACACAGTGACCCCAGGAGCCTGCCTGTGTGTAGGAATCTGCAGGTGCAGCAAGCAGCCACTACAGAAATCTGACCCTAAATTTGTCAAAGGAACCAAAAAATTTCTTCTAACTTCTGAGAGACAACTGAACTCACTAGAGACTGTTCCAGTAGAAGTCACATATTGCTGATAGCCCACTTCTACTGCTCAGTATAAAGAAATTGAAAACTGGGGCTTGCAGATGAGGTTAAGAAACTAATTATCCATACCTCCCATTTCCATCCTTTTCTGTTAAACTCATGTCCCTCATTGGTTTTTCTTTGATATTTCTCCTGCTTTGATCATCCAGAGCTGACCATATGGGTTTGTTCCCTAGGTCATTTTTCAACAGAAGCATAAGTGGTAGGAGAGCTGGAAAACAGACCTAAAGGGTATAGGATAGCAGCACAGTGCTGCTGTAAAACAACTGGCCCTTATTCTGATTTTGTATCTTCCTGGTGCACTGTTTTCATGGCTTGTCTTTTATAGATAGCATGATAAAAATATTGTAGGCATAATGTTCCATTCTGTGGGAGAAGAACCGTTTGGTACACAGTGACAAAGAGAACAAAGGAGGATACTCCCGCCCCCAACATGTGCAGTTTACAATGCATTTATGGTCCTATGAGAGTGGAATGAATTCCTACAAGCAGAATTAATGATACCTTATTCTTAAAATCTGAAGGAGGCAGAAATAAAGGAAAAATGAAACTTAAAGTGTCTTTTATTTCAAACAAAAGGAGGATATTTAAACAGGAGAGTCTCAGGGGAAAGATTTCATATCACCACAAACCGTGCATTTGTCCAGAATGTAATGGCAATGATAATGCTACTAATGGAAGTAAGACATCCTCACAGGTTTCCTGTGGATTGCAAATTAAAGAAACAAGTACCAGAGCTGAGATACCCTTGCACGTATGCACGTGCACATGAGTGCCCACATACGCTGCTCACCCTTTGCAATTACCTAATTGTAATGTCAGATCAAAGATAGAGTACAGATGGATGATTTCTCATCAGCATCTGGCTGTGGACGTTCTGTTTGTCATTGGGCCTTGGTGAGAGCACGAAGCAGCAATGCACTCATTAGTCCCTGGAGGTTTCTGCAGTTTATGATCAAACAGAGATGAGTTTTCCATCTTCCCGCTGCTTGTATATCATTTAGCACTACAAGATGTTCCATGAATAATGGAAATAATGAAAATATGTCCTCTAAGACACTCTCCCCAAGCCAGAGATCACATACACTGCAGTTATTAACAAATTATTTATGCATTGATTAACTGGCAGCTGCTGCTAGGCAGAGTATGTAGAGTGTGTATTAGAGCCCAGCTTTGCCTGCCTTTCCTTAGCCTGGGAGCTTCCTTTGGATCCTCAACTTCCATTGGAAGTTTTGTGGGAAAAAGGTTCTTTCTCACAAAACTCAAGGGAATGTGAGTAGCTCAGACAACCAGAAATACAAAAGTTATTTGGAGCAGAGGACTGGACAGACAGATAAACAGGCACAAAAGCATGGCTGTATAAACTTCAATTGTGACTGTTCTTCCAGTTATTTCCTTGTGGGCTTGCACAGCACAATTTTAAAATACACGATAAGTAAGGACAGACTGAACAGTTTTTAAAGTATGGATTTTCTTTATTTACCATCAAACTTGAGGATAACAAAGAACATCCTTGCTCCTTCACAGCTCCAGCAGTTCTTCCCAGGCATTTCTTGACAGTCTTCATTTCATAGGAACAGTAAAACAGGATTCAACTCAAGAGTGTCAAATTATTTTTTTTTTGTAGCACTTAAGTATAATGTAACTGCAAAGACCCTTAGAGACTTATTTAATTGAGTAGGCTGAAATACTCTAATTCTGGATCCTGCTTGCTTTAGTAAATTCTGTAACAAATCCAGGACCATACAGAGATTCACAGTTGTAACTATATTGAGCAGCATGACCAGCAGAACATTTTAAAGCAACTAAGAGAAAATTTAATCCTTCCAAGGCAAAAAGAACTTTCCTTGAACTGTTGCCAAAAATGAGCGCATGTTACACAATTTTAATTCCATTCGTTGGAAGCATATAAGCATTAAGTAGTTCACTGTTAGATGAAGAGTAAGAACTACAGACAGTAAGCATCTTTAATCTAAGAACTCACTACTGAACACATGTTAATATGAGGGTGTGGGGTGGTGGGGAGTTTCTTATTGGTTGTGGACAGAATAGGTTTCTTCTTACAATTTGAATGCAACTTATCTGTCTGCTATTCCTTCTTTCTGCCCACAGTTAATATGCACTTGCACATTTTGACAAAACAATAAGGAGCGCTAGGCTGGTCTTTTACCTCAGACTTAATTAAATTCCCAAGAGAAAAAAACAGCAGCACCCACACTTGAGGTCAGATAGGCAAAACTCAGCTATTCAACATTCTACCTGACATTTTGCTGGCTGGTCAGCACATGCACATAGCTCCAGACTTGACAGGTCGTTTGCAATCTCACATGTCCAGAGTACAGAAAAAGAGAGCAGAGGAGCAGGAGAGTATAAAGAGGATAAAGGGCATATGAGAAAAACCACACATGGGGAAAAACCTGCTTACTCAAATATCAGCAGTGTTGTAAAGAAATTCTAAAATTCTTTCAGAAGCTCATCAGACATGACCAGCTGAAGTCAGAAGAACCCTGACATTACACACATTTACCTCAAATTCATTTCAGAAGATGCTTTAACACAACTAAGCTGGAAAATACAAATATTTGTTAAATCACACATGACAATAGTTCCACAACCACACTGCACTGACAAAGCCTGATTTTCTCTCACACACTCCAGCTAATGTGATGTATTTACGCCAATTGAATTATTTCTGCTTTTCATCACTTAAAAGAATTCAGTTCAAGATTAAGAAAAAATTGAGGTTTTTAAATCCCATGAACTAAATGAGAGGCTGAAAGATGCATATACTACAGCTACAGTAAGTCACAGATCTTAATTGGACTGTGTTATTTTTATATCAATGGTAAAAGTTACAAACTGGTAAGTAGACAAAAATCTGTCTTGTCAGACAATCTTGCTGTTAGCATCTCACTGGAGATGAAGAGCAAAATACACTCAGTGAGGTTCAAGTGCATGGGAGGCTTATACAAAAAGCCAGGGATGGGGTGGAAGTGAAAAAAACAAAACAAAACCCACAAAATACAACCAGTGCAACAAAAAAGTTCTGTTTGGGGATGTACAACACAGGTGGATAGAACTACACAGCTTCTATTCCCAGGGATGCGATTAAATACATGCTCAAGGCAGCAGTATGATTAGAATGAATTGGTGCAACGAACTGTTCTGAGAATGGAAGCTGATCCAGTTCAAACAAGTGAGAAATGAGGATGCTACAATGTCGAATATTTAATTAACGAAAGAAAAACAGAGAAAATTCACTAGAGACAACTGTTCTGTATTCCCAGACATTGGCTAGCTGGCTTGAGAAACATTTCTATTACTAAACTCAATTTTAAGAAAGGAAAAGAGATTCAGGAGTGCAAGCATCTGATACTGTTCAATTAACATTTTGGTATAAGATTTTAATGATAATATCTTGAAAAAGCCCATTTAATGTGTAGGAAAAATGTCTGCTCCTGATTGGTTTGGCAGGTTCCAGAAATGCTGTCTGACTATACCTCAGCCCAGAAGACTGAGAAAGCTGTCTTAAAGGATTACAACCTACAGACTTACATTTCTGATTTGTACAACTGCTGGAGGGCATTGTGGAGTGAAAGCATTTTCTGAGGGTATTGTGCAGCATGTGCATCTCAAGTGTTTTACACACATGGACTCAGCAAACTTGCCTTCCTGGACAGCAGTAAATCAAGCAGCCAAGCATCTTAAAAAGAAATAGAAGAGAGTAACACATTATATAATTTTTCTCTATTTTGTCCTGTGAACACACTCTTCTGATAGTGCAGAGTGCAGAGGTCTGTTTGATAAAGCAGTTTGATTGATAACAACTGTGCCATTCCTCTGAAGAATCCACATGAGTATCACAGATGGTGAGATAACTTGCTGTAATTTTTCTCAGCAAAGAACACTGAATCAAGCTTTCAGCCTACATAGCAGTCAATAATTTCCAACAAAAATCGCTAAAGGAGATTTTTTTTATTTAAGTAGAGAAGGAAGTCTGTACATGCACCTCTCTAATTTCCATTATCCTGGCATCCATGTCTCTGCTGTGATGCTGGAACGTGTTCTACAATCAGCATGTTGAATATTTCTGCCCTGGTGATTCTGAGTGCACATGTAGGTTAATGTCAGACTTTGACAGTGGTAAGGAAGTAAAAATATGGGAAAGCAAAAGCAGGGGGAAACAGGCATAAATAATACTGAACTACAACTCACTGAACTTAGATGCTTGGAATTCTGTAGCACTGAGGGTGTGGTCAAGTAATCACCTTGTACTATCTCCACATTATACTATACTTGCTGGGTCATGCAGTGTCCTTGTGTCCTGCTACTTGGAGCCTAACTAGAATAGCTGCATTTAATTCAATTTAGAGTTGATTCATGGAGTGAGGCATCTAAATCTACACATAAGCCAACCACATTTAACATGCTTAAGGATTAGACAGACTGAAGAGGGAAATACTAAATATGGCATTTCTATGATCCAAGCTACTCAACTGCAGTTATCCCTCAATGTTTTAAATTATCCCTCAATGTTTTAAAGAGTTTTTATTAAATACACTGACCACAGGATGGAGAAGCACAAGGTAGACTCTCAGTCTGCAGGTGCACCATGGACTGTAAAGAGGTATGGGAGTGTTCTGCAATATCTGACTGGAAACACTGACAATAATGGGCCTTCAATGGAGTTCAGACAGACTTCTGCAAATTGATTAAATAAGCCTTCTGCTTTAGAAAGAGCTTGTTCTTATTTCTCTAATAAGCAGGTCTTCCTTTTTCATTCATAATAGCCAATGTAAGACAAAGTCATATCAAGACAAATTTCCATTTCCAGTGACTCTTCAGTCAACAGGTGAAATCACTATCTAGCCACTGAGACAAGAGCCAGCACACCTGGATTCTCACATCTCCCTGGATGAGGGAGTTTACTGCAGTGATGGAACACTAGACTAACCTACCTAGCTAGTCCAGGTTTGTTACTTGGGAAGCAAATAAAGAAATAACTCGGTCCTTATAACTCAAATACTGCAGCAACCTTGCTCCCATGAACCCTACAGTTTTTCTGTATAGCATAGAACTTGGAGGCACTGGAGTCTGCCTGACAGAATTTACACTGAAGGTTTACCCTCCATTTCCTCTTTAGGTTTCCCAAATGTTCACTCTGCACACAGAACCCTGAAAGCATTTCCTGGACTGTCTGCACTCCTGGAACATGCACAAAACCACCCACAAACCTTCTTCCTCTGCCATTGTATCTGAGCTCTGCCTGAAAAGCCTGCTTTGATTCCAGTTCTCACACCTTTCATGTTACTGGCATTTTTTTCCATTCTCAGTGGCTTGCCTTTGGAGAGTTCTTTCCTTTGGGAAGAAATGCCACAGCTCCATTGATCGGCCCATGCTCTGTGTACAGCAATTTCACAGCAGATGATGTTGCTTGAACTCCATGACACAATTTCCACTGGTTTACAACAGCTCTAAGGCTCTCAAAGTGGCCTTCTCATCATCATCACAATTATTTGTTTAAAAGGCTCTTCTGCTCTTTGAGTACTGTCATTCAATAAGCCCACTTGCACTGGATGGAATAGCATCCTTGTTCCAAGTCTAGATCATATTTTGGTTCTTGAAAAACAAACAAATGCTTCAACCCAAATATAGAGCTTCAACTAAACCGCCAAGGCATCTTTTTACCCCCTGCTGCTTTTGATTGTAGCTGATAAAATGCCAATTACATCTCTTTCCCAGAAATACAGCCTGGGAACTTGCTTCTACATTGACTTGTTCAAAATAGTTTCTGCTGTGACTAACTCCTGCAAAGAATCCTCTGATTCAAATTAAGATGAAGAGCTTTCTAGCTACTTCCCATGCAAATCTCACTTTCAATTTTATTAATAAAATTAAAAAGTTGTCTTCTTTGTACAAGGAATTGTCAATCTATAATTTTAGAATCCTTAAAAATTCTATTCCCAGGAGCAGGAATAGTTCATCTTTCACAGAAACCTGGCATTTAATTTCCTTTCTGCTTTCCTGCAGTTTTATTTCAGACACTTTTCTCATAACACAGCTTCTGAATTGTCTCATTTTTACTTGTTACTTTAGCATTCTTGTGCAAAATACATGTTTTTAAACTCTAACAGTACCCTGTCTCCTCAGCTTCTACCACTGAAAAAGAATACTTCTGTTTTTTAATTCTCTAAAATAAATAGAGTCAAATAGTATTTTGCTGTGAAGTGTCTAGAATTTGTCCCTTGGCTTTTCTGTCATTATCATCCTTCAGAGAGAACAGAAATCCTTCCCTCACAAAATTAAAGCTATTAGTCCTTTTGTAGCTATAGCACTTGCCAGACAGAATCTTCCATGGCAGTTGCAGACAGCTCTAGCCTGTTAATTGACTACCTGTTCAAGCATTTCCCATCCCAAACAAAATGCTCTGGTACACTTTGCAGCTTGCCTCTTTGAAGCACAAGGCTTCCCCTGAGGCCTGCCCACATGGTGGAAGAAAAAAGACCTTACATCTCCTGAGGAAGGCACTGACAATGCTGAGACACCAGGGAAGGGATGTCTGGCTTCTACATTCCCATGGCTACTATGTCCTGATGCAATGATCTGCTTTTTAACAGCACTTTCTAAACCCTTACCAACAGTTCTACCCCTACAGGTACAGAGTAAAGAAGTTCTGAAGACATATACTTACTAAAAAGTCAAAACTGCTACCAAAGTCTCTGTGTGAGAGTGGAAAAACATCACCCATCATGCAAGCCCAAGCTTTTCCCAGGTTACTCATTAGGAACACAAAGTAATCCTATTTCATGTTTCTACACAGACACTCCAGATTTTGAGCCCAGTTCTTATGGCTAACAATAATGGCTGACAGGCAGTGGAGGCTGGTTCCATTATGAAGGAAACCCAAAAGATTACAGAGTTAAAGGTTTTACAGCTCACCAACTCTGTCACTGCTTGATGTTTCATCTTTTGAACTCCGCTCTTTACCCGCTCCTCTTAATGCTTTTCTACAACTTTCTTGCTGGACTGTTTATTAAAGCAGCTGTGTCATTTGCTGGATAAAAATAATAAAAGAGTTCCCTCCTTAAAACAAAAGTAAAAGCAACAGATGTGTAGCTCTACTCTTGGCTATTGATTTCAAATCCCACAGTACTTTCACTATTTTATTATCATTTACATGATAACTCAGGGTAGAAATTGTTCAGCGAAATGCACAGAAATTCACTTGGGACCTGACCCTGTTGGGTTCCACTCTCCTGAATTTTCAATTTGCCTTCAAGTTGAGTATTCATTTTTAAACCACACCAAAGCATACACATGGCTCATGATAAAATTCTCAAGAGGAGGCTACTGGTTTCAGGAACAACAGTAGAAAATATGAAGAGAGTAGTGTGAAAAAAAAATGTCAGCAAGGCTCTGCCTGATTGAAGTCTCTTCTGCATTCAATATTTGAATTTCCTGCATTATTTATTGCCACCATCAAGAGTTTAATCCTTAAGGGATCATTCTGCATGCAGTTTCCTTATAAGCACATGAAACCCTAAGTAGCTTAATTCCAATACAGTTATATAAATTATTAACTTCATCTCCAAATACGATATGAATTTCATCTGAAAAATTGCCTGAGATCCAGAACTTCTGTGTGGAGACCCAATTTCCTATATTCAGACTTTTACAAGAGTTCTGTGAAACTATCTTTCACTTGAAGGCTATACTGCAAGCAGGGCCAAAGAAATATTTCCAAACCCGAACATTTACCCATAAGAATCTTATTCCAACCTATATTTCTAAATTTTTCCCTCCAACTGACTAAATATAAACACCCCACCACCACTACTCCCACATGTTTTCCCCGAAACCCCAAGCAGATTAACATACAATTTGGCCAATTGTAAGGTATCTTGAGGTAACCTACTATTCTGAGTGCATCAAACATGATAACCTAGGACATGGAAAATCTCACAAGAGAAAACTCTGCAAGCACCACTTCTATTATTCATTCCCTACTGTCACCCTGAGTACTCTCAGAAGGGTTCTCCAAATGTCACCTTCTCACTAACTTTCACATTGCTTCATACACGTGGCTAGAAATACTGCTTCAAGTATATCCCAGTGTAAGTGTTCCGTTCCCACAGACACAGAAAATGCATTAGTTTCTTCTAAAAAAAACTTATATGGAAAACAAAGGGAAAAAACCCCAAAAACAACAAAACCCAACCAAGCAAAAACCCAGAAGTTGTATCCACAGAACTGGTATCTTCTTCTATGTTATCCTCAAAATTAAAAGTAGATAGGATGAATTATTTTTAACATCACTAGAACTCTAAAGAACTTCCTCCAAGAGTCACTGAAGTTCACAGAAGATTTAATATGCTGATAACATCTCAGCTGAACCAATTTTAGGATCTGACCCAAAATTCAGTAGGCAAAGGACATGATGAGCTTCCAGAGGGCATGAAGCTGTTGTTTCCACAGGCAGCCACTGCTGCTGGTAAGCAGGGAGCGGTTGTGAAGCAGGCAGCACATACCTGGGACATGCACTCCCAATATGTGTATTCAATTTTTTATTGTATATGCTCCTCTGGACACAAGAAGTTCTAAGAATTTCAACACTACAAGCATTTTAAGTGGAATTCTGGGTTTCTTGAGCTAGCCTATTAAATCAGTGGTGTTCCTTTCGATCCAAGGTCCCTTGAAGTCAATGAGTTTATTCTGCCTGAGTAAAATGTTTCACGTCCTCCACTATGTTCTTTTCATCTTTGTCTCCAAAGAAAAGCTTAGATTCTATCTGGAGAGGTAGAAAATGCTTCCCACAACCAAAACCTTTATGAACATCTTGAATTCTGCTCCATTCCAGTTTTAGTGATGTGTGTGTTGATATTACAGTCTGTATTTTGAAATGAGGGAAACTAACGCAATGCAGCTAGGTCAAGGAACATTAGGGTGGATGACTAAGCACATCAGATTCAACACATAAACCACAACATTCATTACAGTTTATTTGTTTCATATTGTTTTTCAGCACAGTCTTACCTACAAAACAGTTTTGTAACTGTAATGCAAAACCATCTGATTTCTCTTGCACAGTTTCTTATTTTTTAAAGAAGTCAAACACCTTTTTCCTTAGAGTGTAAAAAAATGTGTTTCTTAGAGTCTGCTTTCATTAGAAATCAGGAGCAACATCAACTTTTCTACAAATTACCTTTGGAGGCCACATCTGGTTAGCTTAATTCTTCAAAGATTGCCTTGCTCCATCTCCTTGGCTCTTTCTTCCTTTGTCATATATTGGCTCGTTTTATGTCTGACAGTTCTTTTATTACCAGATTTCATTTCGAATCCGATTTCCCCCCTGTCTCATTACTTCTGTCTTGCTCTCTGTTTGTTCTCTATTTCTTTTTCCTGTCTGACAATTCTCTTATTAGTGGATTTGGTTTTGCCTTTGTTTCATGCTTTCTGCTTTTATTCTCTTGTGTCTTATTTTTGCTTTTTACCTCTTTTTCTCCTGTCAATGACTCCTTTTCTTTCTGCCTGTTCTTTCAAAAGGTATATGCTCAGCTTTTGTTAAAGGTTAGCAGATTTCAGCTTGCTTTGGAATTAGTTTATTGTTAGATATTGCCATGCAGAATGAACCAGGTTTAAATCAGTTCCTTTGGTCTACAAGCAGTCGCTAATATACATACTTATATAGCCATATTTATATAGCCATAAGCTGTGGTTCTCAGCTACTACAACACACCCTAGAACAATACCTTCTAGTTTAAGAGCAAGGACACTGCTTTTAAAGTTCATTACTTTCCCCCAGCATTCTCCATAAGCCATTAGGTTCCCTCCAGTTAGTACAGCGAGAAGGTGACACACAATCCCTGCCTCCCCCTGCTCCTTGCAGGTTGTCCCAGCATGCTCACTGCAGTAAATCCTCTCCTGATGCACGTTAACAGGCATAATCAGTGTTACCTGCAGCTCCCCGTGTCTCAGCTCCTCCCCAGGGAATCAGCTGTGTGTGTACACCACGCAGGCTTGCTGTGAGATGTTTCAGAGAGAAAATGAGAGCTGTTGTGTGCTTCATCGGGGCTAAGGTAGAAATAGTGTTATTGATGAGCTTCATCCAGCTGGCCTCCTAATCCTTTAAAGAGCTCCCTGTACTACCCAGATCCCATGTGTCCTAGGGACTAGCACGCACCCACTGGAAATAGTCCTCAGTGAAAGCCAGGGGACCTCAGTTATTTTCCATTTGCATCACTCATTCATTCTGGCACTCAGGTGCCAGAACCTGAGGCAAGACTAAGAAAGCACTGCTGGGACAAGGGGCTGATCTGAAAGGAGATGTTTGGCCTATACTGATTCTTCAATAGGATGTTTATTTTTATAGGAATAGAAAACACAACTGAGTGATCTTACTGCCACAAGGAGGAGAAGAATACTGTCTCACTGCCCTTTCAGATTGTTGTTCAGGTGTTTTTTCAAATTAAAAGGGAGATCTTGCAGTCATAAATTTTCTCCACCTTTCTTGTGGATGGAGAATTCTTCTTCCAAAGGCACCAACAAAAGGAGCTTTACAAGATTTCTAGGTGAGAGCTCAAACTGATTTATTATTTGTCAAGAGACACATTAAATAAACTTGGCCTTTTTTGCTGTCATCAGCTGTCTGAAAGACAAGCTATAAGCATTAGAGTTTCCTTTAATGCCACAGCACTTAGGTTAGAAAAAGCACAGTTGATGCATTTTGATGCATCTTACATTTGGAAGGAAGGTGGGATGTCAGGGATGAATATTGCTTGCTGGGGCTGTCTGTTCCTCAGTGGGGAATTAGTTCCTCTGCAGTGTTTTCTGTGTATGTTTCCACTGGAGGTGAACAAAGTTGGAAATTGCCTTTGGTAAATTAAAATTTGGTGAATCACAAAGAGGATGAAGTGTCATGTCCTTCTCATAAACTGTAACAAGGATCTCTGTAAAGTGATTCATCATTCCTTTAAGGATCATTATTGCCAAGGTGCAAGAAGCAACCTTCTGTTAGTTACTTTCAGAACACAGCCTCTCTATTGCCACTGCAGAAATTTTCATGTTTGTTTTTTGTCACAGAACTCCCTTATAGCTTCTGATTCTTTAGTCTTAAAAATCAAAAGCAGTACTCTATACAAATAGCAGTGCAGACTACCAAGGCAATGATTTCTGCTTAAGCTTCTGAAAACCAAAGAGAAAGCAATTGGTGTGCCATGCACTGTAGGCTAGGCATACTGGCACCCTGATCAATTTACTACTGAAAGCTAAGAAATCAAAGGGATATAATGCATACAATGATGTGGGACAGTGCAACATAAAACGTAAAGGCACGCAGCCATGCAGAATTATTTGCTGTATTTAAATCCTGCGGACATACCAAAAACTGCAGCTGTGTGAACCAGACACCAACTTGCTATACACATTCTGTGTCCTTAGACCAGTATCGGATCCTCAGATTCATCAAACTGAAGATGAATGAAAAAGACAATAAAGAAATTAGTCAGAAACATACTGATGGTGGTGCAGGCTTTTTTTTTTTTCTTTAAACAGATGCATCTGCACGAATTTCTCCAGACTAAATGGTATTAATCACATTACAACAGTAAGTCCCACAGCAAAGATTCATCTGCTCTGCTGCTAAGGAAGGCCATCTCCATTCCTGCAAACCAGACCCCTCTCCACATCACTTAGCTTCCTATCTTGTGATTTAAATAGAAATGGGACTAGACTGCACACCCTTGACACACAAGTCCCACTAACATTTCAATAACTGTTCACCACTATGCATAAAAGCCCTTATTAGCTGTCTTTGAGTGCTGCTGAACCTGACACTGCACTAAACGGTGCCAAACAGACTGGGATTAGAAACTTCAAAACCATTTAGATGCCTTAAAGATGCACTATCATAATCTGCCTTTAGGAATGATCTGCCCTCACAGCAAAAGCTACCACATTATTAATGTACTCCAATTTCCACACACTCTCCTGCAGCCCAGCTATAGCTACCATAAGCCCTGTTTCAGCATTCTCCACTGTTTATGCTGGATTTAATCACAAAAACCACCTCATGCACCCTTTCCAGAGAAGCCAGAATCAGGTACTTGTAGACACATGCTGCTTTTAAACTAAATCTATATGACTAAGCTGTCTATATGACCAGCATCTCAGAAATTGGAACACTCCAAGGGCAAATAATGAATTTCATAAAATACAACTGCACACCATAGATATTAGAGACTGATCTGTGTTTAAATGCAAGACACTGAAGACCTGCCCACAACTCTGCTGTACCTGTTAGTCTCGTTCTCCAAACTAAGACTGGCAAGTTACCTCTGCACTACAACTATTAGCAGAATTCAAACAATCCCAAATGAAAGATACATAAGGGATCCAGGGAACACAGTTTCTCAAATTCTGTGGCTTGAATTCATGCCAAAGCAGTGACTGTCTAGAAACTGAATGCTGATCTGGAGTGAGGAGCAGTTCCTAAGTTTCTGCCTGGAGCCCATCTATACCATGTTCAGAATAAACAGCGTCTGCCATAACCATCGTGGACCCGTACACTTCTGCCAAAACCATACCCTCCTTCACTGAAACCTAATTTGGCACAGAGTCTGAAATTACTTAATTCTAACAGCATCCTGTTTCTAAATCTGCTGGGAAATATTCCCTAGTTTTTTATCAACAAGATGACAAAAATGTAAAACACATTTATATTTTTATATATGGTTTATATTTTTCAAGGCCAAAAATTTCTGGCCTTATAATAGTACTGTTGACTGGTATATAAACAGAAAAGAGGAGGGTAAAAATGCATCATGCAGGATAATATTTCTTTCATAAATACTCAAATTATATTCACCTAGCAAAGACAGAGCAAGGCAAGCTTCTGAACCACTTAACACTTCAACTGTTTAGAGAAACCCTTGGATATTGTTAGCAGATAAAAGATAAGTTCTGAAATTAATATCCTTTCATTTCTCTTTCACATACTCCACATTACTTGAGATAAGAGCAAATTACCTGACGTGCATCCCTTATTAACTAAGTAGGGATATGTTTCCATACCCTTAAAACATACAGATTCTCCATTTTGATTTCTTCCATGTTTGTTAAAGTTGCACATAGTGCCAGTGTTTTTCCTCCTGTATCCCGCCCTCAAGAAAAGCCTATGGTATACAGAAAAGAAGTGTAAAACAAGGATAAGGTTTGGGCCAAATCCACACATCTTGGTTTTTTAACCTTTCACTTGATCCTATTTTGTCCAGTTACAAAGTATTTGGATGCAAATGTCAAGTTAATGCACATGAACAAAATAGTTCAAGCAAAAAGAAAGCAACCTGCAAGTAAAACACACTATTAAAATGTGTACATACTTCAGACCATAATTCAAGACAGCTCTCCCTCAAAAAGGCTTGAGCTTGCCAATAATAATAGCATCTTGGAAGCAAACAAACTCATTTATTTCATAAGTCAAAGACCAGTTCACCTTCCTTGTAGAAACTCTCATGACTGAAATGATTGCTAATTGATAGTGAGTATTTTTCTGGTATAGAAGTATTTAATCTACAAACATAAAGTGAGCACAGCAGGCTGACTCTGAAGATGTCACCCTGAAATGGGTTGACTCAGTTGGGCATCCCTTCCAACCTCATAAAAGCACTTTTCATCACTGTAGTTTTAAAAGCTGTTCCAAAACTTCAGCGGTTTGAAAATACATACTACAAGACAGAAATTGCAGGGGAACTGAGAAAGGCTATAATATTCCTATAAAGCAAGATAAATTGAAAAAAAAAACGCTATCCCCTCTGACACCTTTTTTTCTTAATAATTTTGAACAAAACCCTGTCTTTTATGGACAATAACTTCTGATCAATCGGTTCTAATTGTTTCAAAACCAATCACTGAATTTTTATAAACCACAGGAAGATTGCCAGTGAAATCCATCTCTCACCCCTACTAAGACTGTTTTATGAGCTGTCATATCCTGCAAATCTAATTTAAAACTGAGCTCTGTCTCTGAACTATTTAACAATTAGATTAAATGTTTTGCTACAATTTCACTGCAATTCAATTGAGATGAGAGTTCAAGTGAAAGAAAACTTCGAAATGCCATTCAATTTATACCCATCCTTATATTGCTTAAAATACCCAAGACCACTTCCAGCAAAAAATCCAATTGCTGCAAAAGCCTAATGGGCCTTAACATTACATATTCCACAGGCCCAAACACGGACAGACAAACTACAGGTTGATGTTGTTTAGAATACTGTAGGACACCAAAAGAGCACTCCAGGGTAAAAAGCCCCCTGCTGCAAATGGTCTGTGTTCGAGCTGACAGCAGTGACACACACGCACAGGGTGAGAACTCCTGGGGGCAAAGTCATGATACAAATAAAACATCATCTTCAGAAGGAAGGGGAACAGATTTGCTGGTCATGCCTATTGTGAATTTGTGCACGTACATGCAAATAAAAAGAAAGGGCAAAATGCAAACCAGGCTGAAAGTTAGCTTGAGGAATAAAGAAACTGACTTGAATTTAGGATATCATCAAAAAACAGCAAAGGAAATACATGCATGCAGTAGGGAGAAGGAAGGGATGCCTGGAGGGAACAACCATTATTTGCCAATTGACTTATAGAATCACATCAATGTCTCAGTTGGAAAAGACCATAAGATCATCAGGTCCAACCACGTATCTGACTCAGTCAAGACCATCATTAAATCATGTCCCTAAGTGCAACAACCATGACTTTTAAAAACGTCCAGCCCCCAACGACTTCTCACAGGGATCACTCTCTAGGCCCTTCACCAGCTTCATCCCTTCTCTGGACCCAGTCCAGCCCCTCAATCTCTTTCTAGTAGTGAGGGACCCAAAACTGGATTCAGGATTTGAGGTCTGGCCTCACCAGTGCTGAGCTCAGGGTAACAATCCCTGCTCTGGTCCTGCTGGCCACACTGCTGCTGACACAGGCCAGAGTGCCATTGGCTTTTTTGGCCACCTGGACACACACAGACTCATGCTCTGCTGACTGACAATCAACATCCCCAGGTCCTTCCAAATCAGGGACCTTTCCAGCCACTCCTCCCCGAGCCTGCAGTGCTGCATGGGGTGGTTGTGACCCTGTGTACCATTACATTCACATCTGATCTGTCCGCCTAAACACAAAGGAAACTTGTGAGCCCTATCTAGGCCTGTCCTTGCTATGAAACCATCAGCTGCAAAAACAGATCTGCCACTAAAGCCTTGATTAGTACAGAAGGCACTTAATATTTGCATGAAACAAATAGGAACTGACTGAGTCTCCCCTAATGAGATTCAGCTGAAGGGCCACTAGGAGTAGTGAGCAGCATTCCAGTATTTTTCCAGCATCATCCTTCTCATTTGTTATTTTTAGGTTGCTGTTCTAAGAAAAGAAGTTACAGATGCCTCTAACCTGCCTGTCTATTCACCACTTTCAATAGTCAGATTTCCTTGCAAGTTTCATGAAAATCTTGACAGGGTATACTCAGAAGTTATGTACACCCACTGCACTTCTGGTCCATACCAATACACACAGACTAGCCAGGCAAACAGGCTTCCCAGAGCTCAGGATCTATCACTGCAGTGATTTGAGAAAGCTCAGCTCAAAGGAAAAGAACTAGACAACACCAAGGAAATTGTCACAACTATGGCAAGGAGATGCTCTTTTGTAAAGGCTATGAGGAAACAGCCAGAAAAGCAAGAGATATTGTGGTGTGGAAGGAGGGAGAGGAACATAAAATTACACAAGAGTCCCATCCTGAGGCACGCTCATTGTGTGAATTCGATTACTGATGGAATGAATTTTTACTCATTAAGAAACACACTTTAGATAGTCTGTTGGTATCTGCTCTCACTGCTTCCAGAACAGAGAGATTTGTTAAGAGGGTCAGGCAGTGAAATGTCCATGGGACAAATGAGTCAATGAAGGGTGTTTGAATGCCTTCAAAGGTCACAATTAAAGTGCTCTGACTCTATCCACAGTGGCACAATATAGCCACCAAGTCCAAGCCTTATCATGGACCAGCACAAGTCAGAAACCAGTAGAAAGACTTTTTCATAAATACGTTTCCTGTTATCAGGAACCAAATGTTTCCACAGGGAAAGTGTAAGGGTTTTGTTTACAGCAACAACTGAGACACAACTGCAAATTGACAGAATTCATATTTCTGACAATCGTTTTTGACAGAATTCATCAGCCAGCTCATGAGTGCTGAAGTTTATTCTGATTACAATGGGAAATTTATGATAGAACTAAGTATCTCAAGCAATTCTGTCTGATAATAAAAAAACAGGAAAAAAACAAACCAAAACAAAACAAAAACCCCAAGAACCGTGCCAATCAATAAAACAAAACACCCCTCCAGAGAAAAACTCACTATTTGCCTTGAATGCAAGAGAAATTAAAGTAAAAGGATATATTTTCTTTACTCAGAGTACCAAACTCCTTCCTAGCTAACACTTAGTTCAGAGGATTTTTTTGGCTTTTTCTCTGAACTTGAATGCCAGGGATTTTGTGACAATATCCAATGCTTTAAATACAACCCTCTCTTACTGCTCCAGTACCCCATCTACTTCCTCTCACCTGTATATCCAAAGCTTCATAAAGTCATTTGCAACGAAACCTTCTGCCCGCATGCACCCTTGTGCCTGCTCGTGTTTGAAGTGGAAGCTGCAATCACTCTGCCATCTGTTCTGTAAAAGGGCATCTCTGTTTCATAATGGTATTCCCAGACAAAGGGCAACTTCTGCTTCCCCGCTGGCAGCAACAGTTTTAGTCCAATTCAGAACAATATCTATTAGCAAAAATACAGGGCAAAAAATACTGCATTCCAACATAAAAAGAAAAAAATATATCTTTATTTAAAGTCACCTGAAGAGCAAGCCAAAAGGCACTGAAGAAGTTAAAAGAGTGACAGTAATATTATACACGAGTGCGTGGGTCTGTCCTGTTTTAAACCCTTTAAAAGGAACCATTTTGATGCTAAAGAAAAGCATGAAAATGATTATGATAAAAGGCCAGCTTACAATGTCCTTGGATCAAAGGCCATCCAAGGCCACCTGCCCTTGCAAGCCGTTTTAAACATAAATCTCCACTCTTTATTCATTCCCTTTCAAAGCCTGACTGAAAGTACAACCCAGTTGTGACAATGTGGGAATAAATTCAAGAAAATGCTTGCATTCTGAGTGTCTGATCCTACAACTTTAGTCTCATATCAAGCAATCAATTAATAAGGCTCTATTCTATTTTTTTGGGGGCAGGGGGGGACAACATATCGACTCCTCAATGCAGTGTTGTGGAGTTTCACACCCATATGACCATTTTTTCTCTCTTGTTCAGGCCAATATCTCTGCTCAGCCTCAGTGGCTTTCCTCTCTGATCATGAGCAGATAATATGGATTCCATGCTCTGTTTGTATTCTTTGGTCCCTACCTTTTGACATCGAATTTTTTAAACTTTTTTTGAAAAATTCTGATTTCCTGTTCATTTTTAAGGTCAGACTTACAAAACATGCACAACCTACCTGTGCTTGATATAGCTTGTTAAATATTTTATTTTATTTGTGTTTTTATTAGCAGAATTCAGCCCTCTGGGGCACTTTTACAAAGGATGCTTTTGAAATGTAAATGCGATTGATTTGATATTACATCTTATATTATTCTTACTTGCACAGTGCCTTTGGGAACAAGAGAATGGAGCTTTCTTTTTACTGATGAAAAGCATTTTCCCTTTCCTACACACAAAGAGCCTACAAATTTCTGAAAAAAAGAGATACCTGTCTTCATATGTTCATGCTAACCAACTTTTAGTGCTTCTTCCATTTTCTGAACTGTTTTGGATAACCAAACAAATAAATTTGATACTCCCATTTAAGATGCAAATTCAAATTTACTCACAGTGCAGACAGTTCCACCTTTAACAGACTGAATAGTACAAACCTCACCAATATTATCCCAATTGCTAATGAAAACTGCATACAGCAGTTCAGCTCAGTGGTCGAGAACATGCTGCTGTGTTTGCAAAACCCTATTATAACTTACTCATGTAGTGAGAATTATTTGATTGTTTTAAAAAGCAGTTAAATAAATGACAAATCCTTTATATAACATTAAGTCCTTTATAAAGAACGTATTCCAGAAGAATATTCCAACACCTGGAAATCATGGGCTAGCACACTCCCATTTGAAACCCACATGTTACACTTTTCCCTGTCCCCAAGAGGTGGAATGAATACAGATAATATATTTCACTGCAGCTCTGCAGTCTCCTTCTTGTTTCAAAGAAGGAATATTTGTATGACTTTTGCAACTCATCAAATTCCAGCTATTTAGGAGAAATACTTCTCACTGTAATAAGCAATGGTAACTGTTTCCAAACAGTGATGTATTGTCTAGGGAGATATTAAAAGAAAACCAAGTAACTAAGAAGCTATCTGCATTCACACACGCAGTATTAAAATACACCCACAAGAACAAAAGGCATTTGGGTAAAATTTAAGCAATATTAAGCGCAGAGTTTTTCCAGTGAATTGGTAAAGCTCAAAAGATGTAACTAATTAAAACAGAAGGCTGCAACAGTTAGATTCTTTCAGAAAGAATAGTTAAGGTACGTTGCCATATGGTCCTGAAAACTCATTTAATGCAATCCAAATAGAAGAACATGTGCATATACCCCTGTGAGTTGCCAAAGCATTAATACTGCCTTTTAACTCAGCCATTTAGTGCAGGCACAACCGTTACTGAGCTGCATGACTTTAGACAGTGAAGGTAAAATTAAACTGTGAAAGGATTACAAAAGCTGTGAAAACAGCAAAAATCAAGACAAATATTAACTTACGTGTTATATGACATATGATGTTCCATTCTGCTGAAAAAAGCTTTGTATAGCAAAAAACTTTTTAACTTCAAAAGAGCAACTGTATCCTTGCACAAACTTGCACAGTGGTTAGAGTGCTGTGGTCATGCAGCAGATCCTGAGGCAAAGCACTTAATCTATATAATATCTAAATTGCAAAGCTACATGCTCAAAATACAGAAAGAGCCACAGCTATAAATCACTTATAGAAAAGCCCTCATGTTTGACAGTATCAGGTGCCATCTGTTCCTATTCAAGTGTGCTCCTTGGAAAAAAATCAAGAAGGAATTATAGTTGAAGAAAGAAGTTTGCATGAGATTCATGAACCTCAGAAAAGTTGAGTTAGAATGGAGAAAACAGCATTTAAGACCTTGACCAGCCAAATTTGGTTGTCATTCACTACTGTGAAACTCCAAACTTTTTTACTAATAAAGCAGCAGCATCATTAGAAGTTAGTCTTGCCTTTAACTAGGATGTTGTACTACTGATAGTGATCCAGAAATAACACCAAAAGCAGAACTTTTGCTCTTCCTCTGTCTGAGAAAGTCTGGACCTCATTAAAATCCCAAGGTTTAGTTCACCGCCTAACATATAAACCATTCATCCTTCCATCCCGAAAAAAATTTCATGCGCCAATGAGTAGTTTGAAAACCTTTTTCTCTATTATTCTCTCTTCTGCTGGAGCTATTCTTACCTACTGTGTCAAGATCTATCATCGTTATAAAATCTTTGACTGCTAGTTATTTTTACCGTTGCATTTAGCATGTTTTGGGCATCAAATAATATACAAAATAAGCCCTTTTACTGAAACCTTACCTAAAGTAAGAATGGAAGACTATTTTTGCTATTGTTCAATTAACAAAACTGTCTCATACCCATAATCCCACAGACTTAGGAGGCAAAATATAACCCACAGGAGGTTTCAGTAAAAATGGAACTGTGTTCCAGTTCTGTAACTGGTAATTTCTTCCCACAAGCTCAATGCTGATGTGGACACCCTGCACAGGTTCTGCTCATGACACTGCTGATGGGATAATGGCCCTGTATTCAGACCTGTTCCAGTTCCTCAATCTTAACCACCTAGGGGCTGAAGACACTTGCTTAATTGTGTATATTTTACAAGCAGTCAATGCAAAATTAATTACTATCTCGTCCAGTCCTCCAAAAGACATTTTAAAGGATTTCCAGATATATACATTTTTTAAAAGCGTCCTTCATTGATCTATGTCTCTGCCATAGATCTGTATGCTGCTTTCTGTCCTCTTCAATCTGAGTGTGGAAAACAAGTTACCTTTTCTGCATTCCAATGCCTAAATGTATTCTTTAACATTTAATAACACATTTTATTACTCTGGCCCTTGAGTGTGTAGTATTGCAACTGCCTGGGCATCCCATAGTTTGCCCACAGGTCAATGACACTTCTAAGGGAATAAGTAAAATTCTATTTGAGCTGATGGTATCACTTCCTTACTGCAATGTTCTGAATTAAAGGTTGTAAGTAACAGGAACAATACAATGCAGCTCATTGCTTTTGGTGTCAGCTCCCTTCAGAAATTGCCTTATGGCTACCAGTGAGGCCACACTTGGAACAACTAGCCACACAAAAACCTGCAGTGCCTTCACTTTAAAGGAGACAAAAGATTTTGCAGAAGGTTAATTCAGAATATAATGTATCTGTAAGTGAGACCTTTTGAAAGCTGCAGCACTTATTTTAAAGAAATTTCTGTGATACAGAAGGATGGAAAAACTGTAGAAAGCACTAGCTTAAGAATCATTCTTTTATGTCACTTCCCTGATTGGTAACATTTAGCTAGTGTGGAAAATAGTTATTTAAAAACCCATACTTAAATGTGCAAGACAGATATTCAGATATTCTCATAATCTTCCAACACTGCAGATTCTCACTAGTAGAACTTTGCATCATTGAGCAGTCTTCCAAGAGAACTACATGAATAATACACATTAATTTATGATTTATTTATCTTTACCCCGACTGCTTTACTGTCTATATTCTCACAGCATATTGAAATCCAGACATCTCTGGAACAGAGAAACTAACCTCCCAGAGCCCCAAACCAACACAGTGTGAGAGAAAGCAGAGGAAAAGGGTGCCAGAACAAACATTACCTGACAGAAAGGTGTCATAGAGATGTCAGTTCTATGTAGAGAAAGATACACTTGTAAATATCTCATCTGAAAGCCTCCTGTTTTATGGGAACAGAGGCAATGAAAGACACCTCATCAGGGCACACAAGTTAGAGCAAGGGACAGACTTCTAGGCAGATAGTTATTACCTAGTGATCAAAGCTTTCTTCCTTGAAATCAGCAGAACTCCTGATTTCCATGCATTTTCCTTCCCATAGCTATGTTTTGATACAGGAAACCTTAAGTAAAGGTGAATAAAAACCCACTTCAATGAGGAAAATGCCTCTTTTAAAAAAATAATTATTAAAGGCCTTTATTTTTCCTTTCATCCTTTCCTTTCCTCCTCCAGAGAAGGCATCAAAATCTGTTTTTCATCTTTTCAGATCAGCACTGCCTGTTGTTGCAACTGTACCAAAGCTGACTGATCAGCTTGGATTTTTTGGTAAGCTACTTCCCATTAACAATCTTTGTTCTGACTAATACTCTGGACAAAGTAGCTGAGCATCAGATACCTGAGTACCCATGTCTACTACCATTTTAGAAGTCTTGGTCTCTGGCTGACTTTCTAAGAAGGCTGAGTCATGCCTATACATTTTTTTTCTGTCCCAGAACATGTGGAATAGCATTAGACACCTACATCAAAGCAACTGAATCCCATCATTCAGTACAGACCTTCCCAAAACAGAAATATTACATCAGTCTGATAAGATCTATTCCAGATGCAGCACTTAGGTCAGGACAGATGAAGAGGAACTTCAGAGCTTTAGGTGTTTTTATATACAGCTTAATTCCACTGTTGTCTCAAAGGAAAGATTCCCCGAAGACCATATCGAGCTTATAGATTTAAGACTGGTGTATTCTATAAATTCACTGTACACTTGAGTTTACATATTAGTCACTGCTATTTTGTAACAGTAGATTGTTGTAATAATAGCATTTCATACGGCTTCACAGTTAGGGAAGATGGAATAATCATCTGGGAATCCACAGGGGGCCAGTGAAACCAAGTAAATGTTTTGCTATTCAAATTGTGCTGTGAAGGCAAAATTTTTCATCAACAGTACTGGTAAAGATTTTTCTAAATCTTTTTAAATACCTTTCCTACAAACTCTGTCATAACACATGCTAATGTTTTTTCCTGACTGCCAATCATGAAATTAAACACTGAATTACCTAATTGTTTCTTCAATCTTTATGATTCTTACAACAGTCTTTCTACACAACTTCCCTTTTAGTTTTATAATTGATTTCAAGAAAATATTTTTTAAAATATGCATTACCTAAGAAAACAACTATAATAAGAATAACAAATGACTGCTATCTGCTGGCAGAAAAGCATTACTAGTTACAATAATTTGCCTGATTGTTGAAGTGGAGTCTGGATTACAATATTCAGAATCAGGCAGAAGAAAGTGGGGTTAGAAAAGAAGGGAACACTAAATACGTGGAAAGAAAATCAGTGAATTTCTCACTTTACTCTTCAGAAGTAAGGTCAGCAGGTCCTTGAAATTTGAGTGAACGTTTACATTAAACACGAGGTTGCAAAATTGTTATGCTTTTTAGGAGCAAAAAACTCCACTGATAGGAGCAAAAAACTCCACTGAACTCTTCTAGAAGCGAAACATGTTAAATTGTATTACAAAACATTTCAAAGCCTCTGTTGTTTTAGACCAGGGAGACCTTAGTCCTTAGTGCTACTACTTCTGATGGAATTGATTTACTTGCACAGAAATCATTCATCTATCAGTACAGAAAACATAAATGTCAGAGCAGTTATAATATATGTGTACCAATAAAGTAATCTGTTATGCATTTTTTTTTTTTTTTTTTTTTAATACCAGCAAATAGAAAAGGCTTTATTAACCTTCAGTAGAATTAACAAGGTTTTTTCAAAACAGAGGATCACTGGGTGACTTCCATGCAAGTGTTCTTCAGAAGGGACAATGAGCTCAAGCTGTAGACCAGTAACCAAAAACTGCCAGTGCCAGTCTGTCCTCACCAGTACCATTTAAACTTCCTTGCCTCAGTTTCTCATTATGGGATTATAAAATAACAGTGTCCTAACATTGATGATCTACAAGGCCAACTTATTCTTGCTGCTGATGCCCTCAGTAAATTTAGTTACAAAGTAGTTCAAAAGTAATCATATGTCTGAAGAAACACACATAGCCACACCTGTCCTAGGAAAATAGATGACCCACAAAGCAAGACTCATTTCCTCCATGTTTTCTAGCAGTTCTCAAATCATTTTATTCAACTTATTCAACCTTCTCCAATTCATTTCCCCCTTTAGGCAGTGTGACTAGATTAAAAGAAACAAATAATTAAAAAAAAAAAAAAAAAAGAAAGAAAGAAAGAAAATGCCACAACCGTGCAAAGACACCTCTGCTCAAGAAAAAAATTTAAAGGGGAAAAATTAGATAAAAAAGACTATACCCAAATAGTAGTTCTGTGGGATGAGTTCATAGACGAAGTTAGAAAGCAATGAAGAAATCTACTCTCATCATCTACGTGACAGGAATATGGCTCTAGTGAGGGCTCATCCATCATGCTCCACATCATTAGATGTTCTGGGAACACTCACATGCTGAAAGGTAGGAAACTTGGAAAAGAAAATCAACGTGATCTGACCACTTCTGAGAGCAATGTGGTTGAGAAGTGCCTGAGTGCAATGTCAAGTTCATGCTGTGCAGGAGAAAGCCCAGGCAGCCGTGGTGTTCCCAGGCTGCATGCTGCCCTTGCTGGGCTGGGAGGTGACACCACAGAGCTCCGGCACGCCCTGAGCAGTTCCAACTGAGCAGGGACAGGCATCATCCTACATTTGATATGGTCCTGGGTCTTGTTATCAACTGAAAACAAAGTACAGCTAGAGGTGGACCAAAAGATGAGGCACTTGGTGGGAATGCACTGCTGAAGGCATTTCAGAAGTGACCTAGAGCTGACAATTTCAGGTGGAAAAATAAATTGCGGAAAAATTATCTGTGGTTTGAATGAGGATCCTTTATCAACATTTGATCTGACATTTAGAAGTAAAAAAAATAACAAAAATAGAAGTTATACACTTGCTGTCTAGCAAAGAAAAGTAGCCTGACCCAGAAAAATATTTTAATTCTAAAGGTCTGTTTATGTCTCTGTAAGACAACTTCATATTTTTGGTCCAAAGCATTTATTCTTAAACAGTGTTATAATTCACAATTCAGTATATTCTAGGATCAGTGGTGCTTGTGGAATTCTTTGTAAATTTGTAATACACATATCTTTGTGTATAACGCAACAGATAGCAAAGAAAACGAATTCATGCAAAACAGCCACAGCACAGGCCAGAATAGTTTTATACAAACTGTCCCACTCCTCTGCCTCCCCAAAAAACCAACAAACCCTCCCATGTTATTTTGCAGAAGATATTGCCATTGTCTCCTTCGCATCACACCTGGGTGCTCAGCCCAAGAGCCTGCCCAGGGAGCCTGGGGACTGAACACTGAAATCGAACTGCAGGCCAGGGAGGAGCAAAAAAGGCGTCAGAGAACATCAACAGGTAACAATAGAAAAAGGTAAGTTTAAATACAACTTCCCCAAGTGAAAATAGATTTTTAAACATTTTTTACAGAATGTTTCAAAATTGTATTAGGCTAATCCTGTTCCAACGTAATTTAGTATTCAAAATCCACTTACTTTAGAAGTATAAGAATCAATGTCTTTTCCAATGTTAACTGTTTTTTCTTGTATTCTGCTTCAGGAAAGCTCTACTGGGTCCCACAAATTCATACCAAGAGCTGACTTGATACATCTCGGCCATGCTTACAGGAAAATGCAAGACATAACATAACATGGTATTTTAAATATCCTTTTTTTTTTTTTTTTTTCCTCAAAAGATCTATGAAAAATAGTTTCTGCTCTGGAATACCATACATCCTGTGCAACATATTATTGTTGCATATATTGACTGTCTGGGATTGATCCAATAGCAGGGAGATATTTTTCCCTTTCGTTGTCCCCTACTAAACCTCACAAAGTCTAGCAGGAATATGGACCTCTTTATCGCTGACAAAGAAAACAAGTCCAAGTCACTGTAAGGTTAATCTTTCCTCACAGATATCTTTCATCCCTCCAAAGGCTGCATTAAACACCTTCCAAGTGACAACACAAACAGGCAGAGAGAAAACAACAAAGAAAGAGAGACATGAAAAATAGTAGTTCTTCCTTTAAAGCCATCCAGAACATGAATTTGAATTTTGCATCTAATGCCTACACATTGTGGCTTACAGAAACATTAAAAATGTATAAACAGAATGGGAAATAGCTTGAAGAACACAGAACACATCTGTTAACCAAATGGAAAGTATCTTAAAAATTAAAGAGGTTGTGGAAATTATTTGGTTTATTCATCTGCACTGCACACAATCATTATGTGTTCTTCTCTTCTAATTGAGTCCTCTAAGCTATAAGAGATTTAATAAATACAAGTGCCCAGCCATAATGCCTGTTTATATCAGTCTTTGATCAAGCCTAACTGCAACAAATTGGGAAGAGTCTTTAAGTAATTATCAGCATTATGACAGAAGAGCAGCAAAATATTTGCGTAACATTTCTCTCAGACCGAAGCTATGAGTAGTGGGGAGGGAGGACAGTTTTAAAATGCTTTTGAAGACCTCAAAATATATGACAGCATAAACTGACCCAAGTAAAAGAGCATGAGCTGATCTGGATAAAAGAAGATACAACATGCTAAGACTCACAGTAAAATAAACCATTTTTGAAGATAAAGATGTTCTTCATATAGTATTTTCCATCTATTGTGAGGAGCAGACATGGACATGAGGCCAGCAAGAAAATAATACTGTGTATAACCATAAAGGTAATATTGGAAGGGAATGTCATCACTGTAAGTGGGATTTTTGTAATTTTTATTAATGATATGCATAATGCTACTCTCCTGCCCACACAGGAAAAAAACACCCCAAACTAAAAAAAAAAAAAAAAAAAAACAAAACCAAAACCTCCTGAATGCAACATACATTGCAAACCACATTTTACTGTTTGTATAGGCTCCATTTTGAGGTTGTCAGTACACTGAAAGAATCTACAAGATAATTAATGAGATACAGCAAACCAATAAAAAAGGTGTATTTTTCTTCTATGTCTTGTTCTACTTCATTAGCCAGCAGGAGGAAAGTCTTGGAGCGTGCAACTCAGCAATTTGTCTGTTGTCTCAGAAACATACCAAACACATTTGATATGCTGGAGGGAAAAAAAAAAGTATCTCCTTGACTTCCTTATTATTAATCCACATCTGAGAAGTCATGCAGTTTTCATGCATCTGTTCCTGAATAGCCAATAAAAGTGAGCAAACTAGATTGTCTATGTTCTTTGGTGATACAATCCAGTCTTGCCATTATTTAAAAGAACAGATTTTTTTTTAATTTTGGGGTTTTTTTTAATCTAGAATCAGTGCCATGAATCAAGGAAAAGATAGGCAGGCTTTTCAATAGCACATTACCATTACACAACTAAGACAGACACTGCTACTTCATAAAAGAGCAGATAGTTAATTTCACTGCCACCAGAAATGCTCTTTTCTAGAGAGATCTATTTTTACTTCTTCGATACCATTAAAATATGGACACACACAGTCCTTATTCAGAGCTAAAGGCAATTTTTAAATTACCAGCTATGATATTAATACTTTGCTAACAAGATTTGTAATTTATATAGCATGCACAGTTTAATGTAACTATAATTTGCTCTCCTGCTGCTAATTAATAAAAAAGTATCTAGTGCTTTTTCAAACTTTCAAGAAAAATTAAGCACCATTTTCTAATGTTATTGTCCATTATTGCAGACAAACTGCTTGAACTAATAAAGATGATGATCTAAAAATCAGTTCTAGGATTATCTTTAATTTCCACACCATGAATAACTCTGTTACATACCATCAACTAATTAATATAATCTGTTTCTTTACAGTGTAAGTAAAAGTAGAGGAAAATGAAAGGGTAATAAAATGCACAACCAGAATAATGTTGTTTGAACACAATTTCCAACTTTGTTATGTGCAATTTAAAAAAAAAAAAAAATTATACTGGTGCACAGGCATATATAGTAACTATAAAACAAGCCTTATTTAAAACAAACAAACCCACTAACATTTCCTTTTAGTTAGTTTATAGAGCTTTCCAATTCCCTTAAAGCTTTTTATTTTAGCTAGCAGAAATTCTGGTAAAGGTAGCCAATGTTTGTTCACTGACATTTCTGCTGAGAAGAAAAACAAGGATTTGCTCATCTTGCTCTCTGAATCCACAGTACATGTTTGAGAAATAATCAATATATCTTGGTTGCTACTGCAGAATATTTCTGCAAATAATCACTGCAGTTGTAATCCTTGGACCAAGAGAAGGGGGATCATCTTTGACTCTTCCCCCTCAAAAATGAAAGCTTAGATGTCCCAAAGCTATCTGCTTCCTATGTAACACTTCCAAAGCACATTTCTGTTTTGTGTGCACATGACTGCGAGCTAATTCGGGTCCCTGCTATTTCAGTTTTGATGATTTTTCCCTCACACAGCTGCTAAAAATTTGTTGATTTCAAATGCTCTCAAAAAGCTGTTGCCAAAATTGATTTTCTAAGTTTCCCCAAAGCTTTTAATTGCTTTGAGGTCGAACACCAAAAAACACAACCCTTCAACCATCCCAACTCGCCCCTCACCCCCAATAATTAAGGTGAGCCAGATCTTTGCAGCTTTCAGTCATAATAACATTATTTTAGCCATGCTTGGCCTCCCCTTTGGTTCTTCTGCTTTCTGTCAGAATTTCAGAGACTATCTTTATTCACAGAAATTCTAACACAAAACACCCAAACCTGCAGTTTTCTTGCACACAATGGCATTTGTACAAACCAAAGCCTGCCTATGCCAGCATACTTTGGGATTTGAGAGGGTGTAATTCGTCTGCCAACGTAAGCAAACTACAGACCAAACCCAAAAATAATGTCTTCAATATTAAATGCTTGTACAAGACTAAGTGATTAAGTCCAGGGGAATACTCTTTAGTAGGCATAAAATACTTCTTTCTCTATCAAGCAAAACGAAACTAAACAAACCCCCCAAAACCAACCAAAAAAAACCCCACAGAGTAAATATATTGCAGAGTTCCTCCTTTCGGAAATATTTGTATACCTCTGAAGAGAATTTTTCTAAGAAATTCATGTTGTGACTTTACAGCGTACACCCATTTTTTTAACAGAATTATGTATATAAAGTTTGCTGTTAAGCTCCCTGGAACAAGCACTGTGCTCCTTGCTCTTTATCTCAGGACCAAGAGGTTCTTGTCCTTAATTAGCTTCTTAAGGTTGTAAGGTTTTTACCATCACCTCAGTTTAGATGGATAAAGCCTTAGCATAATGAGATTACTAGAAAGCTCCACTTTACAATCCAGAGTATTACAATAATATATTTAAAATATAGTTCTTCATGTACATGGTGCAGGACAAATGCAGAATTATGAATGACATTTACACGCTTCTACCTATGTGCAAAATTTGCAGCTACATCAATAAAGCTTTTCAACTAAGATATCTTTACAAAATACAGATATTTACTTTTAAAGCTTAGATTAAAGCAAGTATCCTAGGGTTAGTCACAAGTGTAATTCTAACACAGAAGGTCACGCATGTGTCCTAAGGAACCACAGAGTTTAGAAAAACTTGAGTTAATGGAAACTGCTCTCTCAAGATCAAGAAGAAGAACAACAAAATGGAATTTACTTGATTAAAAAAAATTTGATCTATTTCCAAAAAGGGGAAAAAAAAGCTCATCTCTGATCAATTAAAATTTTTTGAGGATACTGCCAAAATGAAAATCACAGTGTAATTCAACCAATTCTTCTTTAACAGTAAAAAGCAGAAATATCTGAGGTGAGCTCTAAGGTGAGAGTGTAATTAAGACAGGAAATTACTTCTAGAAATAACTAACTTTAAAATTTCAAAACAAGCCAAAGGTTACAAAGTAAACTTCTAGTGAAAACAACATCTGTTCCCATTTCTGCCCATGACCAGGAGCAAAGGAGGATCTATACAAACTCAACCCTCTCAGTGGGACACAATGGGGACTGGGCAAGTGAGTAAGGTTGATGGTAAGGAGACACCCAAACAGCTTTTCACTCAGAATTCCTTGGGAAACCTTGGACCTTTCTGGAGATTAGCACATGTACACCACACTCCAGCACTTCTGTGGAATTAGGATCAGTATTTTCAAGTGGGATATCAGCATTAGAGATAACCAGAACGAGCAGAAGAAGACTTGACTTTTAAAATACTTGATGGTCATAAATATTTGAGCACTGCAAATTTTATCAAATGAAAATAGATCATTCAAGAGAAAGCGCTCAGGCAAACAGCAGTTCAACAGTGATAAGCTTCAACCACTATATCGCACAGCAAAGAAGATGCAATTCTTGCAAAATCTGTCCATTAACATATGATAAAGGACAGGGAATGTATCTCCAAGATCCCAAAGTCAATGATGGTGGACGCTGGGGATTGCTGCTGCTATTGGAACAGAGCTATGGGCTATGTGGACAATTGGTCTAACCAAGCAAGGCATTTATACTCTTTTTCAAAATCCAAGCTGTTGAGACTGTTATGTGCAGAGAAGAAAGTGCTGAAGTATAGGTGAGGAGGGAAAACCAGGTGAGGCTGCAATAATGAAAATGAGCATGAACAAAGACTGCCATCGCTACCACCAATTTTGCAGTTCAATCAAGTTTTTTATTCACAAGTTTCCAAGGATTATACAAGTGTTCATTAATGAGGTAACCAGTCTCTGTTCATCTAATTTTCAGGCAAATTAACCATAAAGAACAAAAAAAGGCAAACCCAACAGGAAAGATATTATTTTCTCAAGCTTGTTGTTTTATGAATGATTATACTGCTATGATTTTATGGCATATTCATATGAGGCAACATCTAGACAGCTCTCCATTTAAGAGTGCTTGAGAAGATGGGGAAAAACAGAAACAGGCAAAAAGTTTACATTAGCCTCCTTGGCTCCACCCCCATTTATTCTCCTGCAGTTAACTTGGTGATAGAAATGAATTAGCTCCTTCAGATACTTAGTATCAGAAGCTAAAAATGCCGAATTTCCCTCCTGCACACACACTCAGATAACTAAAAGTGATCATGACAATGGAACACAGACCTATCCCTGAGCAGACCAACATGAAAGGCATTTAACTAGAAACTGGAAACCCTTCTAATCACAATGAAAAATTGCAGTGAAGTTTGACAGAGAGAACTCAAATAAAAGCAGTCGCATTATCATCTGTAATGGGCAATGGCTACCACAGGCAACAAACAGCATTTGGATTTTTCAGCACAAACCAGACGCATTATACAGAAGCCCAGAATAATTTTCAACCCACAATTTCTGTCGTATCCCAAAAAAACATAATAATGCATTTGGAGAAAAAGCAGATTGGTCAGTTGCCAAGCTGTGTGAAATGGCCAAGTCATGCTATCATGAAATCTTATAAACTAGCATGCAACAGATTAATAAGGGGAAATACAAATATAGGAAACAACTAAGTATACTCAGGAACTCTATTATAAAGATGTACAGATACATGCAAAACTAATGAGCAGTAGCACATCCAAACAGATGATGAGTGGTACAGGCTTGGATTCCACTCATGCAGTACCCTCAGAAGGTAAGAAAACAAGGAAAAAGCAAATGCTGAAGTACAAAACATGGATGAACTTAATACAAAGAAGTCTGGAAATCAGGAAGAGCAATACCCAAGACAGTAATGCAATGGTTAGTGTAAGGGGTCATTTGCACTAACTGTGCTGCACAGAATAATTACATCACAGCTTCCAGACAAGCAAATAACACACGTTATTGAGGCAGGCAGCAACAGGGATCAGTGGCTTGGGAGACAACATTTTGCATAACATTCATGCAGTGCTTGTTTGCAGAGCAAAGACAACACTAGGTATAGAGAAGCAGACACATGTACACAAAGTTCAAACCATTAGATTTACTAGATCATGCAAATTTCCTCAGAATTACGCAAGAAAATAATGTAAAGCTACTGTGAGACAAACTGAATTAAATGGTGATAAAACTGAAGGAAGTACACAGATTATAATTATATACAAAAGCACCAAAGAATGAACTCACAGAGTGAAGTTCCAGAAAATAGAGACAACACAATCAGTGCCTTCAGTTAAAACAAGCGGATGGCTGCTCCTGGCAATGCTAAAACAAGCAAAGTGTTCTTATGAGAGATGAGGCTGATGCAAAATAAAGATGCAGCCTGAATATGACTCTTTCAGCTTAATACAGCCATCAGAGTTAGCATGAAGCTTATTACCAATCATCCCACCTTGAAGCAGTACGTGAATGAAAAGAAAATCACATAACATGAGGCCAGTGAGATGGTGCTTGAAGGATCATTTGTATAAAAGGGACAGTCAGTACCTTGTGTGTGAAGGTCACTATCACCAGAGGAAAAATACACACCTGATTGAAAAGAAATGTCTTAAAGTAGTGTTTGCATGTGAAAAGTTTGGTTCAAGGACAGAAAACCACTCTGGCGAAAAGATCATTTTTTTTCAAGCAGCAGGGAGCTGCTTGAAAAAAAAAGTAATTTCAAGAAAAAAAAGACTAAGGTATGCATAACTGACTTGCCTTCCAGTACAACTGAGTTTGCTCAGTCTTTCTTATATCCAGCATCTTCCTAGGATGAGGCTCTTTCCCAATAATACAAGTTCCCAAGAACAGAAGGACCTTCCTTTCCTGCATACCTGAGCTCTGAGGTAATGGCACAAGGCACAATTAGATATGGTGGTAGCTGAACCTCAGTGGTAAATTCTCTAAATATTAATTCACACATCTTTTGTAATATGAACAGTGGATGTCTCACAGACCCCAGTCACAACAAAAGACACCAGAGCCTAGTGAATAAAGGTAACTCACACAATGGTGTCCAGTCTAAGCACAAGGAAAGACATTAGCACAATGTAGAAAGAGCCCTCAAAGTTGCTGGCTAAATGGTCAGACTTTGTAAAATTACCCCAACACTGATGAGCAGCAAAACCAGAAATCAGAAATTAAGAGAAAAATACATTCTTACATTCTTCTGCTTAAAGGCACGGAGTTGTTCAAGAAATGACTGGATGTGACACTGAGTGCCATGATCCCGTTTACACAGTGGTCATCAGCTAAAGGCTGGACTCAATGACCTTGAAGGTCTTTTTCAGCCTTAATGATTCTATGATTCCATGCTTAAAGTGAATGCCAGCCTTCACTTCAGATGATTATTAGGCCTTAACTTCAGCCACATTTGAAGACAGTCAGTCATTCAAGGCAAATTGCAGAGCAAATCTGTTCAGCAGATGCTATCTTATTCATAAACAAATTGCAGAGGGCTGTAATATATTTCACAAAAAAAGCTATGTAAATTTATTCATAACAAACCAAGTCATAACTGAGAATGCTTAAGAGGACATAATATACTCTTGAGACTTGATCAGATGACCACAAAAGAAAATGGAAAATTTTTCTAAAATCCTATTTGATCAAGAATTTTTTTTTTTTTTACTCTAAGGAAAGATTCAGACTTGCTTAAGGAAAAAAAAAAAAAAAAAATTATATCACTAGCAGTTCCCAACACAAATTAAACTGTGAAAGATTAACACCTTCAAAATTCAATAGGCTTTCTGCCATTAAAGCACCATTTCTTTCTCCTCTCCTTGACTTGCATTTACTATATAAATATACAGACAAATTTTTAAAGTGTAATTAAGACAAAACGAATGGCACATTTTTTTCAGCTTTGCCTCATCAGATGAATCAGAAGGGCAGGACAGGTTCCCAAGAGAGGGTGTCCCCAGGACACCAGGCTGCATTCATGGAACAGACAAGCAGTGATCCATCTCCAGTGTTCAACGGGAAGGGCCTTGGTGTGTCACCACTGTGGCTGTGCCACCACACCTGGCTCTGCAGCAGGGCCCCACAAGCACAGTTCCATCCTCTGCTGCTGGCAGGAGTGGGTGGTCACAGCTCACTGCTGCTAGCCCCTCTCTCCCTTGAACTACTCAGAGGATGCTTTGCATGCCTGAGGTCCCATTTCAGTCCCTGCTGACTCAAGTCCTTTCCTTAAGCAGCTACAGCTTATTACTCATCAGTCAGCACAGTTCTGTTCACATTTCTGACTAATTATTAAAGAACACTAAGAGAGAGGATTTACATGAAAATGGACTTCACTGCCTTGGATAAAACCAGTATTAATCATGCAGAGATCTCCTCTGTGCATTTGTAAATGTTGTGGGGAAACCAGGAAGCCTGGCTGTATCCCAAGAATGTGCTCATAGCACTAGAGCTATCTAGTGTAAAATATCACTTTTTAAGTACTAGATTAAATAAATACTGCATCCCACAAGTGGAGAAATTTAGAATCTTTTTTCAAAGCTCTTTTATAATATTAAAATATCTTTTTTTTTTTATGCAAGAAACCTTGAGTCTGGGAAGGCCAGGTAAAGAAATAATCCCCTTGCCACACTTTCCAAACAAACTAGTTTAGGCAGAAGCATGAGCTTCAGCAGAGAAGATTCCAAGAAGTCCTCCAGCTCCTGCAAGTGGCACAATTGCAAGAGATGACTAGGTCTGAGAGCTTTAGCATAGCACAACTTGTAATTATTGTGTTTCCTATCCCTTCAACATTATTGCAGCGTTGGAGAAGCCACCTCCCTTTGAAGCAATTTGGTTCTTATCCATTCAAAATTGTTTCTGCAGTGCTAGAATTAAAAAAGTTCAACTTCAAAAGCAATGTGGAATAGGCAAGACATGGTCTTCTCTTTGAAAAGGTTTAATAGCTTTTTCAAACTCTTTGGTTGCTAATTATTCCCTTAGTTGGCAGATATTTTTGGTTAAGTTGCTGTAAGAGTTGCTCTCCTCTGCAGTCAGGGAGAAAAGAACAATTCTTTGAAGACATCTCAATCTGAAGAAAACACAGGCAAAACATTAACTTTGTCCTTGAACTCATGGTAAGGATGGAGCATAAGGGACCACTTGAGGGAGACTAATCAATCCTAATTTTAGCTACCTGAAGGCTGACAGTCAGACTTGTAAAAGGTTAAATTCCTTCTGCATAGCAGGGCACACATCCTTTCTGACCTCTGATTCAGTCTGACCTCTATATCCTAGGCAACTGTCTCACCCAAAAAACTTCCATTAAGCTGAAAGTTATGTACTTCAATTTAGGAGTGAAAGACTTAGCCTATTGTAACTACACAACAGAAAAGCCAAAGCACCAGTGTTACACAAAGCCTTTGCAATGGCCAAGAGCTAATGAGCAGAAGGAAGTCCTGACAGTTCCAAAAGCCAAACCACACCTCTGCAGCACAAAGATAAAACACTCCCAGAGCTCCAGCCAGGCTAAGCCAGAGGAAAAACCTGAATGATCACAGGTCTAAAAGCAAATCACTGCCAAGAGAGGCAAGGGAATTCTCTGCATCAGCTACCTGGAGATTACACTGACCTGACCTACTTCATATCCAGATGTCAGCTACAACCTGGTTTTGATGCTCCCAAGGAATCCTGATTTCACCAAAGTCAAAATACATATGAAGAACAGGCAGAGTGAAAAGGAATTAATTCCTAGCAGGCAATTAGCAGAAACCTGATGTATGAAATATAATATAATCATCATATTAATGCAGAGTTCTACATAATAAAACTAATTTCTTTCAGGGTTCACTGGAGGAAAGAAACAGGCCAAGGAACCTTTAATTGCACACCTCCAGTATAGATTAAAGAACATCTGAACAAAAACGGAGCAAAATAGTCATTTTGAGAGAAGAAGACAATTTCTCCTCAAATACAGTGATGCAAGGCCACTGTCTCCTCCCTAGGGCACTGTTCCATCCCTTGAGTGCAGTAAAAGGTAACAAGAGTCACTAATGACACATATGCAACAAAATAGGTTTGTTGATAATATTACTGGACCTTTTAGCACCATTTGTTCCTGTTCAGTACATCCTGCAACTCCAGTGAGTGGTGGTCATCAGTTACACGTGGATAGTTCTGTTTAGAATTGGCTGCACTCTTAGTTGGTGAAACTGAATCCATTCTCTCACTTTGCTGGGTTCATGCACACAACTTGCTTCTCCCCACATTGATTTTAAGGCTTCTAAGCCTGAAATACTTATTTTATGACTTTTACTTACTTTACGTGGATTCATAAGCATACTCAAAGTGTATCTGATATTAATACACAAACACATCTAGCAAACTGTGAGCAACCGAGGTGAAAGGTGGCAGCTCTGAAAAGTATCACATCCATATGACACAACTTTCCCAAAACCAGGTCTCATTTAGTTCTTCCATCTCTGCTTCCCTACTTCTATTCTGCTACTAAATTGCCTGACTTCAACTCCCTCTAAAATCCCCCAGCTCTTGCTCCTCCTCTCTCAGATTCAACCAGAAGGCCACCCGTCTAACTCCTGTAGTGGGGTCACAGCCTTATACTGCCTTTCATGTCTGCGCTGCACCAGTTATCACTTGATCTCTCTGAGGATGAACAGCGCCAAAAGCACCACTGTGAAGCAACTAAAATGAGAAAATGGGACACCCAAAAAAGAGAAGAAAAAGGGAAAGGAAAAAAAGAAAGAAGAAAGGATGATATAATAGACCCTGTTTATATGCAAAAACATAAGGCAGCTAAACTCAGCACTGTGACGTAAAAATACTTCTGACATCTGCACTTTCAAAACCTGTGGTCTAATCTCCCCTGGAATCGTTAGTGCTTAATCTGTCAGTCACCACAGATGGATTTAGTACTTACTGCCAGGTATTAACCTGCAACTGTTTCAAGCGTAAAAAATCCTGAGGACTGGACAATATAGCTAAAAACCCATGGTTTTTATCAACTCTTTTCACAAAGATTTCCTACCTTGTTTTAACTAATAAAAAAACAATCCTCCTAACTAAAAATGTAGTATTATGCTACATATTTTGCCACGATGACCATAGAAATATCTCTGAACCAGAGCAAAATGTGAGTCTAAGTTCTCATTAAGAACAAAACGAATCATGCAGTGCCAGATTAGAACTAAATCTCTGTAAGTGGCAGAGGACTCTGGCAGGGAAATTTCTGGGGAGGTTTTTCACCTCTGGACCACACTATCTTCTGTAGCCCAGAAGAGCCTTGAATTTTTACCTCCAGGGTGTCTTTGATTAATCTGGATGTAGACCATGAGGTATAAGAAGAAAGCACACTCCTTAGCCATGTTATGCAGGTTTCTATTCAAAAAGCAAAGCTTTTTCTTTCCTTCCTACCATTCTTTTCCTTTTAGAAAGTAGAAGAATAAGCAAAATAGATGGCTGTACAAAAGAAAAAAACAGGCAAAAATAATCTCTTACAGGAAGGGCAGGAAACAGCTAATCTGAAACAAATGTAAATAATTATCTCCAGTCTCTACTTCCTAAAAGCAAGATCTGACCTGCGCAGAGTTCAAAGGGTTTTTTTGTGTTACTGTTACAAATATTACATACAACATATTGTAATAACAATATACATATTTCTATACAAATATTGGACCAGAGGCCCCATTCCTCAACTGCTCAAATGAAGAACCAGCTATACTGAGAATGTGTGGTACTTAACACTGAGAATGTGTCGCTCCCTGGAGTCCACTTGCCAGAAACAAGATGAAGAGACAAACACTTTGGTACAAATACTGGCATCCCATGATTGCATGAAAATGAGAGAAATAAACTCCCAGCTCTCTCACGAGATTTGGATCTCCTGATTTCTGGGGTGATTTTCCTTCATATAGTCCTGACCTATTTACAGCATATTTTGAATATGCTATATGGCCTACACTAAACTGGCATTTCAGGACGAAAGTGTTTGGGAACTTCCATAGAGTAACTATAAAAGAAAATACCATTTATCACTACATCATTCATTAGATACTTTCTGGTTGATTGCTGTTGGTCATCAAATTTCTTCTCCCTTCATCAGCAATTTCAAGGCAGAGATCACAAGGAATTACATGCTAGAATATGGCAGTTCCTTCACTGACTAAGGGAGTCTCATACATTTTATTCTACTAAATCCAAATCCTGTCTCATTTCAATAGGTGCAACCAGACACAGCATTTTCCAGCCAATTCTTGGCAAAGCTCCTTTAAACACTACAAAGTCATTCTGCTTGCCAACTCATTTACCAAAAACTCTCTTTTGAATTGGAATGACCCTCACTGCAGTAAATTTTAAAATGTAAATGAAGTCAGCAGGCTGCCTGTATTTGCCCAACTAAGAGCTATACGTTTAGGAACACTTCTGTTCAAGTACGCAGAGGGTGCAAGACTAGGTGTTTATTTTATTTTTATCGGCGATCGTGTTTCTGTCTGATGGAAGGCTGGAAGCTTAAATAAAAAACCTCCTTGAAGTGAAGGTCAGTACAATCAGATACTTAGAACTCAAGCTTTAATTTACCATATGAAGGTTACTAAAGGAAACCATCAGAAACTACTTTGCACAATGTGACTAATGCAGAAAAGCCAGCATACCAACTGCAGCAACAGATTTTTGTATAGGGGGGCTGAAACATTTAAAATGTCAACACAAAATCAGTTTAATTCTCCAGCATCCAAACAGTTGTAAAGAGCAACCCTGAGTAAGTCTGCTTGCTAATTGTGAGGTAACACATCTCAGCACTGATTCCAGGCAAACAGATCTTTATTACCCCTACAGAAAAAGTGTGAGTGTTGGTACTGAATGACGAAATATTTTTCTTGTGCTAGGCAGGCATCTAAAAGCAAATACATTTTTAAAAGAATATAAAATACAAATCAAATCACTCTGTAAGAGCTACAAGCACAAACTCAGCAAATACTGTATTCAAAGGTTTTCTTCAAACACACTACACTTTCAAATCAAATTTAAAAGTTAATTGTTTAATTCTGCTCTGAAAATATTCCAAAATCATTATCAACTGTATGCAAGCCATATTTTCACAAACTCAAGCTAGTGCTGTACATAACCAGTGGACTTTTGCCTGGAATAGTAAAGATAAGTAACAATGTTGTTCTTCAAGATGTCCCAGGATTTAGTTACAAATTAAATAATACATCAACTTCTTCAAGGAGAAATCACACAGCTAGAACCCCATGAAATGTTTGATCTAACTACAGACTAACTGCAGACAGATATCTCTACAGTGTTATTGTTATTGACAAAACTTCCACAACAGGGACACAACCTAATAAACCAAAAGGACCAATTATTTCTGCACTACATTCCTTACCATCTCATGTCTCCAAGCCCTTCAAGTAATTTCCTTAGGAGTAATTCAAAGCAATGGCAAAGAGTCCTTGGAGAAGTGTGTTTGACTTTACCAGACTTCTGAAAACTTTTGTGAGCAAAGATGCTCATTTCTCAGATATATTCTGTTGTCTGTACAGGACATGCTTACATTAAGTACCAGTTTCACTCCTCAGCAATACTTCTATGAAAACACTTTTCTTCTGATGGCATGGGATCATCTCAGCATCCCAGGACAGCTGCATCCCCTTCTCCCCCAGCTCCTCCCACACTTACATCCCCAGAAGCTGACTCCATCAGGAACACAGCCCAGCATAGCCCATGCACCAAGGGGCACAAGCAGTCGGTCACAGATTCAACTACTCCAGGCAGTCTGTGTGCCTGCATCTCTATGTGGATGTGTAACTTCACTGAGAGCCCCTTCAAAAGCAAAGCACTGATAAAATAAAAAATACCAGCAGTATGTCATTAAATACTTGTCTGCACAAAGTAGCTGATCCCTCACATATAAAATTCTAACATTTTGCCACAGCACACACTGGTAACTCCAAACACCTTGCTAGAAATATGAAAATATCTGAAAAAACTTCTTTTCCTAATTCTTTATTTCTCAGTTTCCAATTCAGAACACAGTTCTCTTAAGCATCATCTTTTATCAGTGTACTAACTTTTATGCCTTTTTTAAACCAATGAAATATAGAAGCTGTCTAGACACCCTGTCTTTACAGGCTCTCTTAGACGGCTGTACAGCAGACCAAATTTTCTGATTTATTTGCAATTGATAAGAAATTAATCTGAATTTGGTCAACATAGCAATGAACACAGACCAGACCACCTCCCTCACTTCATCAGATCACCAGAAAATCCATCCAGCACATGCAGCAAAACAACACAGGTGGAAAGCCTGGAAAGAGGAAGCAAGTTGAACAACAAACAGGTACAGCCTTCTAGAAGGTGTGAAAATGCAGCAGCAGGTTCTGGTCTTTGTAAACCATGGAGGGAGAACTCCACACCAACAAATCCAAACCTTAGTCAATCCTGTCTTGAACTGAGTCATCAGGTTTTCTTTTCCTTAGCCTGTAAGCCAAAGCAGGTATCTAGTGATCAAAGTATGGATGTAATTTGACACTCCTCAAATGACAAGTTTAGATCCTAGCAGCACTCCAGCAAATAATGCTCAACTTCTTGAAACTTACCTTACAAAATCTTGCAATAGAATTAAAAGAATAAGAAAGTATCCTTGCCAAATTTTACCCAACTAAACCACCATTCTACTCAGATAGATACATAAATGAAGTAATTGATCATCTTCCCAACAATGCACAAGACTTATATTGATTGTGCCATTTAAACAGAAAAAATGCTGCCTTATTTCTTACAGTGAACATAAAGAAGGAGTAATTACAGAACTACTGGATGGAAAAGAATCACAGTATTTTAGTTAAAGAAGCCAAGACTAAGTAGTGTAATGTACTCATCTGTTGTCTGTCATAATGAAGGCAGCAATTTGTTTCAATACCATTTAAGGATCTTAAATCATTTGGTGCATGATAAACTTCACAACAGCACTGCAAACATTTAAAAAGCTGTAATTTTGTTGGAAATAAGAGTTCAGGATTAGGATGGCAAAACCAGGGCGTGATTAAAGTAAGACACTTCACTTTCTGAAGTTCCAGGAGGGGTTCAGGGGGCAGGAGAGGGGATGACGTTTCCTTGGAAACTAGTCTACATGTATAGTTGCACTGTTTAATATGGATTAGATGGCACAGTTACTACAAAGCAAATATAATTATTATTCTTTAAACCAAACAAATCTAGAAAACAAACATTTACAATCTCTAAGAAACATAAAAGGATGCTCAATAGGACAGCTCAAACAGCAAGAGGGCACAACCAGAGCAAAAGAGAACAGACACCTGTGTTCAGGCTGAAAGAAATAACAACGAGAATAAATTCCATGCGTGTCCTCTTGTGCAATGAATGACTGCCACAAGCACAGTTCAGTCTTTTATTTGCTTGGTCTTCCTACAGTCATAATTAGTAGGACATGTTTCAGTTGGCATAGGTCTTGGAAACAGACTGCCTTTCAGGAGAACAAACCCATTTAAAGCCATTTTTGTTAACAAGCACTTCTTTTACAAGGGCCACACACAAGATATTTACTAAGAATCAAACCTTGAGGGGAAAAAAATGCTTTATAAAATACTGGATAATTCATCATGCTTTAAATGGGTACATTATAGCCCCCAGAAACATCTGCTCCTGACCTGGAATACAGTTTTGAATGGCCCTGATTTTAGGACCATTAGAGGACTAGAGGCCTCTAATGCCAGAAGGACTGCAGCAGTCTGCCCTGCAGACACCCATGCACATGGTTAAGGATTTAAATATGCATTCAAAACACAACCTCCACAAAAAACACAAGTGGAAATCAGCTGAAACTAAAGGCTATAGCCAAAGAAAAAAAAATTGCATACAGTTTACAATGAAGTCAATTAAAAAAAGTTTTAAAAGTCTGCACAGTTTTCATCATTTCACCTGCACTGTTAAATTACATGAACTAACAAAAAAGATAAGGAGAAAGAGAATATTTAAATCACTGCAGTTTTTAAGCACTTGAAGCTATTACACTTCTGCAAAATAAAATGATGGAAAGATAAAGCTGTTCAGTTTTTTTAGTCAGAGACAGATCAAAGTCAGCCCTGAATTGCAAGTCTATTTAAATCAGTTTTTGATACAATAAATTAAATTTTCAGATACAGAATGCAAAAATTCAATAGAAAAATTGATCTACAAAACCAGAGCTGTTACATGAAACATTCCCTCATTATGAGCCTCCTAAATAGCTGTCAGCTCTTCTAACAACTTCATGTTAAGACACACACTTATGACAGAACAAAAACACCACCATCACATTAAATCCAAGGTCTATATGCAATTACTGCCTTGCCATTCCCATTTTTTAGAAGACATGCAGTTATTTAGTAGAAGGCATTTGATAAAGAAACACTGAATAAGTACTAATTGTTGGTGAGAGCATTCACATGTTGAAGTGAACTTAAATTTCCTTGAGGGGTGGTATTTTTTGTTTTCAGTGATCAGCAAGGAACTGTATTTTTGTGCAATACATTGATGGTGCCGAATTTCATTATACTGTGAAATTCAAAACCAACCTCTTCTTATGAAAGAAATTCCACAAAAGAACATAAGCAGTATATCTCATGACTTGGAGAAAATTTCCTATCACAAGTGAAAAAGAAAAACAAGACCAAACTACCACCTTTATTAAAAAAGCCTCTTGACAGGAAAAAAAATTCTTATTTAACAATTAGCTAACTATAATTACAGGATTAGACACACTTTTAAAAATTACTAACTTTTAAGAACATTAAATACTAAAAATCTAAATTTTAGGTAAATGTTACAGACTTACATAATATGTGGCACCATTTAAAGCCTCTGTCTGGGAGCAGGGGTACATCAGTATGAGAACTGGTTTTTAAGGACAATCTACACAGGTTATTGCCCAGTTTATTTACTACTGTTACTGTGATCTATGGCAAGGTGACAACTGTCATGGTCACCATGGAGTGCAACAATGGAGTGACACAATACTATAAAAAAAAAATTTACAGTAACTGCACAATTCTCATTTTTAACAGTTATCTAGCACAAAGTCTTATGAGAGTATAATTCTTGCAAAATACAGTACTGCTGATGTCAAAATCTATTAAAAAATTCCCAGTGATTTAAGCATAGTTTTAGATGACGTTGAGTAAAGAGCTCTAAATCAACTGAACGCACCTCTTAAATATCTGTCATTTAAGAAACAAGATCACAAAGAGGAGGAAAACCCCCAACGTTTATCAAAGGTAAAGGAGTTTCAGATAGCTTCAATACTCTGTGCTAGAAAGATACCACAGAGGTGGGGAGGTCATCTGTAAAAACATAGGCAATATTCACATTTGCTCCTTCTCTAAACTTAAGGCTCAGCATTCCAATGCCATTTTTCCTCTTGTATGGATATCAGAAAAGGATAAAAAAAACCAAAACCTGCACTGAATGGGTCTTTCCTGCCCCTTTGACATGCCCATGCCAATGCCTACTGGTTAAATCCTCTACCACCAAGACAACAGCTGACATCTCCACTGCTGGAACAGCAGCTGCACTTAAATAGCGGGTTTTTATTCCCTAAATAGAACATCTGCTTATCTCACAGGATAATTAGCAAAATTCTATAATTTTAAAAAATTTAAAATGAAGTTACAAAGATGGTAAATCTGAGCAAGACATCGTTTGCTCACAATGATACAGTAAATTAGAAGAAAAACCCAGTATTTCTGGCAAAAAAGGTCTTCAAGAGGACCATATAAACTCGACATTCATTCCTCCCTTATACTTAAGCCATTTCTATTTTTTGAGAACTAAGTGAAGAAGGTAAAACTAAGATTACTAAGACAGGTATATAATCCATTACAAATGCCCACATTTAATCTTTTATAATTTAAAAATATGTAGAAATAAAAAGTCAAGTCTACTAAAGGGCTAAAGGGTCCTGTCTTAGGTTTCAGAACTTCTAGAAGTATGTCTTGCTATTTTTAACATCTTACCACACACCCCTTAATGTGTACCAGTCTGCAATAAAGTTGTTCTGCTGACTTAAATGCAGAAGTACTAAAGTTGTGCAAGAAGCATACTAACTGAAAACATTATTAAAAATAAAGGTAACTAAACCACTGTAATTTATAGGTGCACACTGAAGAACTTACTACCTGCAAAAACCCAAACAAACCAACTAATCTGTCAGTCAATAGTAATCAATCAAATCTGCTCTCTAGGGTTTTTGGTACTGTCAAAAACATTTAGGACTAACTCCAGGTGACAAAGCCAGAAAAAAACCTTCCAACTTGTCTGTCTAGTGAACACATATCAAGTAGCAACCAAAATCTTCAACAGATAGTTTATTTTCAGTTCAAAAATCACATCAAAGTACTTGTCAAACAAGGGACAGAGGACAGCAAACAGAACATCACTTGGATGACATTCCTTATACCTTACTAACTCACAGTGAAATGAAGAGGCTTTTCTGGCTGCTGGGAGCAGGACACGGAGAACCAGAAGAGCAAAGATAAAGCCCAAGAGATGTCAGAGTCAGAAATTCTGAGAAATATTTCTTTGCATGTTTAAGGGATGAAAAGCCTCTGACAAACACTGTTTTTAACCTTTGTTCATGAAAAGGGCTTTCTAGGCTCTGGGATGAAGCAGAACTTTCAAGAATGTGTATTAGATAGTACCATAACATGTAGTTTATCACAGGGTGAGAATTTTAGATTTCTGGGGTTTTTAGAATGGTAAGCAGAAGAAGACAATAAGGAGGTTTCACTTCTTCCTTCATCTGCTCCATCTTCTGCAGTGCTTCTAATTGGCTCAGAGACTAACTTTCTAACATGAAAGATAGGTATTGGAAACCTTTTGCAAACAACGTGGAGGTAATTTTTAGTATAAAGATACTCGTCACCTTAGGGGTGGTGTTATTGTGCCTGAAACTGACCTGCAGCACAGATCTCTGCAGGTCAGAATAGAAAGTATAGGTAAGAAAGAATAAGCAACCTTGAAAAAACAGGAGATGGCTCACAACCATTTCTTCAATCTCTGGCTGGAAAAAAAAGACTTTTGCAATCTCGGGTTTCTCGGAAATCCCAGAAAAACACCATTGAAAACACTTTTTTTAAAATAAAACCTCCAGAAAGAGAGAGATGGAAATCATTTTTTTGTTTGTTTGTTTGCAACTTTGTTTTTTTTTCAAATGATCTGGTTTCTAGATCATTTAATGAAAAATAAACAGATTCTTGTAAAGTTTTACTTTTTTGGGTACTTTTTAATGTCATCTCCCCTTTTATCCTCCATTTCATCATGCCATGTCCATTTGTGAGAACACCTACAAGCTCAGTAGTTATTTCTTTGTCATTAAATCTGCAATTTTCAATAAACAGCCATTTCACCAAAAACGTTCCCAAAGTGATCTACAATTGCAGGGAGCTCCAGATAGGCAGAGAAATCTCTGTTCTTTCAATCTTTGTCTGCAAGCAAGATAGACCCCTCACTGGTGCCAGGGAATCCAAAATGCTGCCCCTTATGATGCCTGGAGTAATATTTGAGGTCGTGCCTTTGCATTGTGCCTCTTCCTCTCTCCGCCATTCTCACTTCAGCAAACCTCCCACTGGAGTCAATTAGAATTTTGCTTGAGTAAGCACTGCAGGGTATGGCCTGTTGGCATTAAATAAGTCATCATTTTTAATTGGCATTTTAAGTTCCATCAGACTACAGACTATACCTCACACTGCCTTAGTAAATGTTTGCACAGGGTAACAATTTGGATCATGTTAATATTCGCAAGCCATCCAAATATACACTGTACAAATACTGAGGTTAGGCAAGTTATTTCAGCACAAAAGATACCAAGATCTATTTTTAAATTAGTATGTATTTTCAAAGTCATGAGACAGCCTAAAGTTATTTATTTTAAGGCATGCACATATTTCTTTTAGATAATTTGGCCAAGTGCCAGTAAGTATTGTATATACGGAAGACCTTATAAAAACTTGCTTTAACAGTAAATTCATCCTAAGCCTCTTTTTAAGTGTAACATTATTCATCTTGAAAAGGCTGTAACAGCATGCTCACCACTTTTCATGATTACACTAGCTGCTATCAAAACAGCCCAAAAGCTCTCATTATTAGGATTTTCTCACCAATATCAATCCTCCTCCCCCTTCAAAAGGGGTATTTAAACAATTTGACTTGTGTTAGCTGTATTACACACTCAGGATGTCTATCCTTTCAAGCATGTGGGACTAGAATTCGTATGACCCTCAACAAGTGTTGCAGCGCATAACATCAGATTTTTTTTAATTTAATTTTTTTTAGGATCCTAAACCACTTAACATGATAGCATTCTGGATATGTGAAGGACAAACTTCACACTATCTTGCCATTTCTACTCACACATGTGCTTCTGTTACCTTATGTGGAAATACATGGAAAACACAAAATTACTCTAACATTGCTAGTTGTTCCCCCCAGTTTCTTCAAACAAAGAACCACAGAGACATGAGTGAATCATAGGTAATCCAGAAAGTGCCTTTTTATTCCCCCAAAGGAAGTGCCCATTTCTTGGTGCACCAATCTCTTTCAAACATCCTCATGCTCAATTTCTGATGCATATTCAGGATTAAATGACAGCTAAGACAGAGAAAATATTGAGGTTGTGAAAGATTAAATCATGCTTACAGAGAATGGGCGACTAGAAACTTAAAGGAACACATTTGCTTACCTACACTATGTTTACTTACAGACAGGAAAAAAAGGTGAAGGGAAAACACTTTTAGAGACAAAAAGAATGTATTGTTTCTGTAGCATTCTTGAGTTAAAATGTAAAGTACAATCAGTCCCTTAGTAAAACTGAATCTGACACCTCTTTTCTATTGAGATTAGGAATTATCATCTTGCAAACCCACAATTTGAAGCATCAGTGTCAACCTGTCTGGAATGCAATTTAGATTTTTCAGTAACATAAAATGCCTATTCTACTATAGTCATTAGTAGCTGGCATAAACAGTCTGACAGTATTGAAAGTGAAGGCCCCGACAGTTTGCAACACTAAACCAGTACTTTGCCATACTCTAGAGCTCTCAGAGGGGCAAAAGAAACACATCTCTTTAACCAAAATCTTTATTATTTTTTATTTTTGTACTGATGATTTGCAAATATTTTTCTGAGACCAACCTGATTTTTGTTGATGAGCTAGAAAACAGCGGAGTTTGTGATAAGAATGACAAACATTTATGCAAGTGATTAATTTTCTTATAACTAGGGAAAAAAAAAAAAAAAAAAAAAAAAGCTAAAACAAATGAGCAGCTATTTCTTAGACATTAATTTAAAAACAACCACTGGAAAGAAACGTTTCTTTTGAAATGTAAACGACTGAGATCTCTCATTCCCTCTAGTGGCCACTGCAGCTTAGACACAGAATCCAAAAATGTATGTGAACTGCATCCTTCCATTTGATATATGTAACTAGACTGAGCTCTGCCGTGATGTCGCATTTTAAGTGGAACTCCCTGAAGAAATCAATGGGGAATTCTGCTTAAAAAACAGTAGCATATTATGGCCTATAGTTGCCTAAGGAAGATTTCTTCCCTGCAGGGACAAAAATGAAGGTCATTCTCCAGGAAGAGTGCACTACGGCTGGGCTTAAAGTAATTGAAAATTACATTAACATTTTGATTGTTTCTCATGTGTTGTGCTTCCCTGGGCCTCAGATCAGAAAATATAAAATAGAGATTTAGGAAATGTGAATCAAAAAAACTGGTACAGTTCATGGTGAAAAGCACATAATGTAAAACAAATAGGAAAAGGCAAGCTGTTTTTTAAACAAGACTCACTTCGATCCGACAGATCAAGAAGCTAGAAAACCTTCAATCTATTCCTCCTAAAAAAAAAAAAAAAAAAAAAAATTCTATGCTTCGTGCTTACTGCTATGCTCAAAACTCCACTGAAAAGGGAAAAACAGTAGTCCAGGAGTAGAACAGTAACATGTGAACATAACATCCAATTACTTAGGTTTAGGGAAGAAGATGGCTAGGTACTAGAGAAATTCCAATCATGAACTCAATTCTTCCCAATCACGATAAAAGCAAACTTTGAGGAGTGTAATATATATAGAAGAGAGTAATTCCAACTATTATTGCTAGTTCCCAGGCAAAATACAGCACTGAGAGAAAAATAAAACCCAAACAAAATCCTGGATTTTACAGTTCCTGTTCATGGTGGATTAAAGATTGGAGATACATAAAGCGATTGGTTCACATTGTGAAGGAGTGGCAAATATTAAAAGTGTTAAGACATTATTAAACTGACAGCAAATGATACGAAGTCAGTTCTGACATCCTCATTTTAGAGGAAACAAGGATTGGATTCCTTACAGTACCATATGTAATCGATTGAAAAATCTGGAGTCAGCCTGCTTATAAAGGAAACGTAAGACTGGACTCATCAGACTGGAAGCTTGATTAAGAGCATGAAAACAGCAAAACTGAAATATACTTCTATTAAAGACCCAATGAACAATTTGCAACTTATATTGCCTCTGACTTGGAAAAAAAACCCAAAACTGAGTAAGCATCACATAGTACACCTCTATACAGAAGCATCTGCAAATACTTTTGTTCTACTGCAAGACTGTAAAATATCATTCCCACTTCTGAGCATCACACATCAAAAAACTGGAAATAAAATGGGGAATCCAGAGAATGATAAGCAATGAAGATCAGAGCAGAGATTCTAAAAAAATGTTGTGAAAGGCTAGGGTAAACGCTTCCATTAATTCGAAGGAGAGATGACAATGCGATATGCTTCAAATACATAAGTACAAGTAGTAAAGGGATTAAGTTTCAGCAAGACTGATAAGGACAACATTTTCAGCCTGTAATGAAATACAGCAGTTTAGCCTGCAAGGTCTGGCTTATTGAAGGTGTTAGGAACTAGTTAGACAATCACCAGCCCAAAGGACCAAAGCTGATCCTGCCTTCGGGCAAGATCACAGGGGTGATGACAGAGTCCAGGCCTGTAAGACTATCAACAGGTGAAGAACAAGGCCAGTCACTGAATCTGAAAGACAGAAGATAAGAAGCAGAACAAGTGAATTAACAGCAAATACTCTAACACATACGCTTACTAGGCCACAGAACTCATTACTAGGGAAAAACAGAGGCTGAATGTTAAATACCTTCCTAAAACAAATCATCAGAAAAATATCCTCAAATTTACCAGGACAATACAGCTGTAGCACTAGTAGTGAGATTATTTATGGTTGTTTACATGTTAATTTTGCAAAACAAAGGACAGCTCACTGGGAAGGTAAGTGAGGGTGAGACTGATCCCTCCACAGTTTCCTGTCCTGAAAGACAGAGCACTCACTAATCTGCATACTCAGACATTAGGAGAAAAATACTGCCTGTCTCAATACTCACAAAAGGCCTAGAAGAACATTGCATTGCAAAACTAATGCATTAACAATACCTGTGCTAAACTAAGGCTTGTGCTCTGCTAAGCACAGAGTTCTCCCTTTAAAAACAGTGTAGGTAGGAGGTAAATTCATGGGAAAGGGTGTGCATTTCTGAAGCGGAAGAGTGCTCCCATGAGCTCCAAAAAAATCCACAACCAGATTTAACACATTTGTCTTCCCAGAAAGTCAGGGTTCTCCCACCAACGCTTAACATTTCTTAGCATGGAAATTGTAAGAAATGGATGATGCTAATTGACCTACACTGTCTTTCAGCTTCACATCATCCAGTTCAAGTTCTAACCAGGCTAGTGAGCACTCAAATGGCATCAGACCTAAGTACCAATAGATAAGACAAGCCCAGTAAGAAATGGAATTTCCACCTTTCACAAATGTATCACCACACTGCATTATTGCCTTCCAAGTTCAGCTACAGACCAGATGTCCTACCGGTTCTGACTGTACCCAAGACAGTCATCTTGGCTGAACACACTTCTTTAATGTGCAAAACCAAAAAATAACAACAAAAAAACTGCCTCAACAAACATACCCCCCCACAAAAACAAACAAAAATCCTCACAGCACCACCTTCCTGCTGTGATTTCCTGTGGAGATTCTGGTTTCCCAATTTATTTATTTTTTTATTAGCCTAAAACCAGGTATTTTTCTCCTGAAAATACTAGAAACAGGACAGTGCTTTCCCAATACAAGGATTTGCTTTGTTAGAGAATGAAAACGAGGTCGTATTTCTGACTGACGTTATACAAATACTACACCTTACACGACAGTAAACACCCACTATTTACATAGCTGTTAACAAAATCTGCATGGTTATGCTGTTCAGATTCATTGCAAATCATCCCTTCTCACTGGATGGATTTAGTAGTTAAAAGTCATAATAAGAACAGTCATTTCTATTAATTACTGCGCGGGTAAATATAGAAGAGAGACTGCTTTCTAAGGCTCGGAGACTGAACCGTAGTTAAAGCACGAGAGCTTTGAAAACGGCACATTAAAATACACATGCATGTAAAAAGAATCCTAACAGATCCTAATATTCCTTTTAAAATTCCCGGAGCGCCCTCTTGTGTGAGAACTGTCAGACACTGCGTGTAATGCTGAAACATGATGGAGTTCCAAAAGTGCAACAACATAATTACATTCCCTCTTATCACCCTGTAACTTTGCCTGTTTCTGACAGGCAATTTTTTTTCCCAACCTGTTTCACTGGATTTCTATTCTCCCGGACACATGAGCAGGCAAAGTCAAAGCCAAATCAGTGCAAAATAATCTGTTCTTTATCTTGTCTCCTAAATAGTTTCCTACTCAGCTCTGCAGGAGCGATACTTCCTCCAGGCTGCAGCACTGGCACATACCAGACACTAATAAAAATAATAAGAAAATATCAGCCGACACTTTGAAGCTGATAGGAGAAAACTGAAAAAATGGAATTCGAATTGACAGGTGAGTGAACAGGGGACTCCGCTTGCTTTTCATTGTCCATCTTCAAATCAGACAGCCAGCAACTGGAAATCTCCAGGAAATAATGGTCTATTTACACTGCAATGCCTGTAGCAAAGCATCTTTTGTCTCAGAGGAAGATGAAGACTGAAAGGCATCTCAGACCCTTGCCTGAAGGAAACGTACTGACTAATGCCACAGACTGCAAACTGGCAGGCGTTCATTAAGAGCCCCAAACGCGAGCAGCCAGAGCAAAGCCAGCTTTACCAGGGAAAACACACGTGTTGCCTCTTAGAGCTGCTATCAGCACCAAAAGTAGAGCAGACTCAGAGCTACCGAGGAAGAGTGGTAAAAACAAATAGAGGAGGCAGATGGAAGGACCTGAAGATAGAAAGATAAAAGAAGCCAGGGAAGGAAAGGAGTTACAAGTGGAATCCACATAAAACATGAAATCCTCATCACTAGAGTTACTCAGTCTTTAATTCTGTGCTTGCCTTCTCCTAGCAATTAAACTAACGTCCTTGACAGCCTGTCTTCTGTAGCAGCATAGAACTGAAACTAGACGTCAGCTTCAGCCCTTTATGGTCCCCCAAAGTATTTTAATTTTCTAAATTGGAGATTTATGGAAATGCTGACATTCATCTCTTGCTTAAAATGTTACCATGTTGCTTACAAATACGGACTTTTTCTCCTTTTAGCTAGAAAGCTGACAAGACAGGCTTAGCTACTTTCTAATCATTTCCCTGCACATGATAGGCTGTGAATTACATAAGCTTTATCATCTTAATGCTTACATCTCTAAAAGCATCTGGTCACAGACGTGCTTTTGCTCACTGTATTCTTTAAACAACAGTGATAATAATTAGCAACTCTTGAGCAGCCTGATTATCATATGGAGAAACAATTGAAAACGAAGCTGAATTAGGATCCAGCAAACATTTAAGTCTAAAATTGCAGAATCTTTAGCAACAGATGTCATTCAAAAGTATACTTGCCGCCACACCATTGCATTAAATACCACTAACAGCAGGCTCTAAATTGCAACACAAGACTTCAGGTTTGAATGAAGAGACTTCAAAGTGCTGACAACATCTTTTCCATTTCAGACAACTTAATAAGGGAACCTGACGTTGGGTTCGTATGCTTCCAGCACCCTTACTGAATTATTATTCATAAAAATAAATGCTTTTTGTCTCGTGTTTGTCTCTTTACAGGTATGAAAAAGTGACTATTCATGTAGTTAGATCTGCATTTATGTTGACAAAAACTACTTCAAAAATGCTTGATGTGATTGAGAATGTACAGTTATTAGAAATGTTACCATCCATTACAAGTGAAAGAAGTGACAAACAATGATTCCTTATATCTTAAAGAAAAAGACAGACAAGCCAGAATGCTACGTTGTCCACGTTGAATGACAACCACATTTATTTCTGCCTTATACTTCAAGGGGCTTCTACAAGACTATGCTTTTAAAAAGGCAAAGTTTTTAAAATAAATAAATAAATACAAATATGAAACATCATTATTTGTAACTCTGTGTTAATTATCCTCAACAGAATTAAATGGGATGTCATGCTGCACAGAACTGGCAAAGGGTTAAGAAAGGCTGACAGAAAATACAAGTTCTGTCATCCTTGACATTGACTTTTGTAAAAGGCAATGAAACCAGACCCCGAAACAAAATTACTGCAGATGCCCTCTGATGCAAGAGGCTAACCATGAAAATTAGAAGGACAACTGCAACTCAATATGGGCTCTTCTACATCAGAATGAATATGCAGAATAATGATCAGCTACAGCCCCCAGTGCACACGGACTGGATCTAATGAAAATAATGCACAACTTCCCCACAATATGTTGCGATATGGACATATCTTTCACCAGAGGGATTCCCAGAGAGAAAATACTACACAAACACCAAGGTGTGTTAAGAGCTATTTATAACAAAAGGTGTTATCTCTTTTACAAGTGCCTCCATATGCCAGACCCACTCACTGCCTTTCCAGATTCCTACTTTAATAACATGAAATTTCATTAAATCTTCAGATAACTGCTGGCCATAAGCCAAGACACTAAGACATTCCTCTCATACCACAAAGGATTGAATCCTAATGGAACATGTGTACAGTTCTAACCCATCAATAGCCTTTCCTCTCTGCCCATATACTCAGAGTTGTAAGAAAGCCAGAATCAGGCTGGGGTCAGTCCAAGTATTTACCCATTTTGTCTCATACACACATTCATCCTTCATTTATTACATGTTCTCTTCCAGACCTCGGTAAAATTTACATTTAGTGTTCCCTGTGTGAACACTGAGAGGCAGCTAATAGCATATGTAAATTATTTCTGTCAAAAACAGTGAAGCTTCATTTTTTTTATTAGCAAGTGTATCATCTTGCTTTTTTCCAATCCATTTACTAAACTGTAAATTATGTCCTCTGAACTTTCAGATTTTATTTGCAGAAGTATTTAGTCACCTGAGAGCCACAGCAATATTTTAATATATCTCTATAATGCCTTCCTGGTTTTGCTTACAGCTTGGGACAAAAGTCAAGAGGAAAAAAAAAAAGTATTATGGAAAAAAAAATCCCACACCAAGACTAAAAAAAAAAAAAAATTAAAAAAAAATTAAGGTGGGATTAAGAAAATGTAAAGAAAAAAAGTGAAAAATGCAAAACAAATGTCAACACACAGCACTCCTGGATTGTCTCCAAAGCCACAGTAACATTCCTCCAGGATTTCAGAGACCAGCAGCACATTATGAGCAGCACCCATCGCTTTCCTCAAAGATTTTTAAAACCAGAAGTTGCCTGAAGAACAATTCCCCTGGTCTTGGGTGTCCCACAGCACAAAGCACAGAGCTGTCTCATCTCTCGTAGGTCTGCTCTCAGCAAATCCAGTTTACACTTTTATTTGTTTCTATTCTAAGCAAAATCCAAGCTGGGTCACTTTCCCAAGAAGAAAACTGAAGTTAAAAAAGCATCTGAATTTGTTTCTTCTAACTACACTCCAGACAAGAAGCTAAGAAATAATTTTATCTTTATACAAAGGAGAGTATTTAAGGCTTTAGTAGACAGCAGCTTAGATCATCCCAGCAATCAATCCCAACCACCAAAAGCTAGGTCAGCGAAATGGAATGGAAGTCAGAGAGCTTCAAAGAATGAAACATTCAATTGTTAAGAATTATGGAAAAAGCTTAAGACTTGGTTAGGACAAAGGTCATATTAAAGCTGCCAAGCAGAAATACAAGAGTTATCTGGAAAATAACCTCCTTCCAAATCCTACATGCAACAAATACCTTCGACAATTTGTCAAGAAACAACAAAAAGGAGATTTTGCAGGGTAAATAAATAAATATGCACTGCCATCTTGAAGCTGTAAGTAAATATTTATTGCAGTGATCACAGGCTTCACGAAGACCATCTCTAACGTTACAGGATTTATAGAATTAGACCAAATATTTTACTCAGTTAGGAACTTTCTACTAGGACAGAAAACAGCTGCTGTTACAGACAGGTCTCCCTTGACCTTACAAATGGCTGAAAGCAATGTGAGACTTAGAAGTGAAGACACAATACAGTAAATTAAGGTAATATGCATTATTTTATCTTCCTTCCTGCTGCAGCAGGGATGTAAAAACCTCACAATCCTGTTCCACACGAAGACCACTTTGTGGAAGCGCCCAGAGCAGCCCCTGCTCAATTTCTCTGAACACAAAGCTCCAGCTGACCTAGAAACCCCCATGGATATTATATATCCCACACTGATCACACTTTCAGAAATCAGAGCTGCTATATAGGACTGTTGACAGAACACCAGCTACTAGAATTTTGTTAGTGCTCTGAGTACTTGTCCTGAAAGGTGAAAGGGACCAGGTAATTGAAAATCCCAGTTATTGAGAAGTGTCCTAACTGGTCCCTACAGCCCTTTAACAATTCTTAAGCACAATATGGAAATAATGCCTGGCCCACTATTCCCTCAAACCCCAATTAAACCTAAAAGTTACAATTAACTGCTTATGTGTGCCTGGGGTCGGGAGGGGGAAGGCACCCACCTACAGCTATCTAAGTTTTTCTGCTGGAAAAACAATACCTCGGTCCCCACCTTCCGTAAAAGGAACAGAGAAAAGCTCCAAGAACAACGTGTAAAAAGGCTCCTGAGCTGTGTTCGGACAATCCACAAACACCAGATGTCTATGTCCAGAAAGGAGACAGAGGAGTCCTGCCCCTTTATTTGAATGGAGGGACAGAGCCCACCGGGGCACACCCACAGAGTTTTCTCTCTCAGGGTTTTGGAGGGCACAGCCCCCTTTTATCCTGAACTCCCTGTCACATGGCGCTCCCTTCCTTCCCCCACAGCCGAGGTACCAGGAAGGTACAGCCTTCCCAAAATGCCTTCCACATTCCCCCTTGAACCTGGCATTTCACCCCAAAGTTCAACAACTCAGGCTTGTGCAGACCCCACTTGTCTGTGCCAGGAGCCAGCCTGCCTGGGCTCTGCAGCAAACCTGGTGCCCAAAGGCAGAACAGACATTACCACCCATGGCAAAGATAACACCCATACCTACACCCATTCCTCTCATCAGCATGGAGTCTCTTCTGCTTACCACGTGAAAGCAAAACCACGGAGCCTGTTGTGCTCCTTGTGTTTCTTTACAGTACAAAACAGAATCCTCTTGGCCATTCCTCATTAGAAAGCCTATGACACTTCCAGAATTCTTCCAAAAGGGATCTGCAATGCAAGGACTGGTTCCAGGGCAGCTTTTCTTAAACCCTCATTTTATGTGGCAGGGAAAAGCTTTGCTGTAGGCAAGAAGTGAGGAATCTAGGTCACACTTTGCCATGAAAAACAGAGACATTTGAGGGACAGGAAGACTTTGATGTGTTCCATACTATTTTAAACCATGCCATTCTGTATGGGCACCTGTGAAAAACATCTTCAACTTGCTCACAAGCAGGATGTAAAAAGGCAATTACTGTACACTGATCTTCTACCATCTTCTCAGAACTTCTCAGACACTTTAGGGGTTGGGTTTTGGGGGGTTTTGTGTTGGTGATAATGTTTTGGGAGAATTTTTTTCCGATTTTATGCAGGCTTTTTTTCAGCTCAGCATTATCCTCAAGTAGGAATAGAAGGTGAAATTTTAAGAACAAGAAAGGACAAGTCACTTGACCCCATCCACAGAGACTGGAATGAAAGATGCCTCTCCTTGGTCCAGAGCTTTATTTTAATAAATCTAGACTTGCTATAGTATTAAAATGAATGCATATCTGTACTGAACTTGTTATGAACTGCAGCTTTCAGGAAAATCTTAATCAATTCATTTATTAGATATAAGGCAAATCCAAAGCAAGTGAACAGCCTGGGTGTACCAGGGAGTCACCACTCCACCAATGGCACACACCTTAGTGCAGCACTTCTCTCTAGTTATTGAGTTTCTAGTTTCTATTTCCTCAGAGCCCTCTCCTCCTTCATTTCTCCATGGCTGCGCCTGCTCAGTTGGTTGCTGGGGGTCGACTGTCTTTTCTCAGGAGGAGGGCCCTTTTTCCTCTTCAGTGTCCTTTTTCTGATCTGTTTTACACTTGTGTCTAAGTTATATTCTTACATAAGTGGTTTCTTGGCTATACATTTCTCAAAAGCAGCTATGTCTTGCAATACATCTTTCGCACGCAGCTTATAATAGTTTTGCTTCATACACAATTTTCACAAAAGCAATTGTAATTTGCACTAGGTCTGCAAAAAAATGGTTACAATTTACAATGGTTTGTAAAACCAAATACATAATAGCTAAAGCCTACTGTTATTTAACAAATAAACCCAAAGATGCTAATGCATAATGGTGCTGTAAGGCCTACAAAAGATATTTTGTAATTGGATAACTAAAACAATCCTGTTATTCTGACTCCATGCTTTATTTGGCTTTCTTTCTTTTGTTTGTCAAAGGTTATCTTTATACTGATCCCATGCAATAGATCTGTATTAACATGAATCACACCAACAAACTAGAATGGAGAATATTTTTTGTGGACAAGGGAGCTTTAAAATAAACATAGATGGATCTGTTAATTACAACACTTCTATCATTCTTGTTTCTGGACTATATTTTTCATCAACAAAAGTCTAGCAGGGACAAGATCTAGTACCAGTGGGTATAGTAATAAAAAGCAGTTTTACAGTGGAATTTAATTTTCCTTATATGCCCAGTAATGTCTAGAGTGCTGTCTGGAAAGCTTAAGCTTTTGCAGTACCTAGAAAAAAGATCAGAAAGTCAGAATTCGAGGGTTAAGAAAATGTATTTCTAGGCAATGGGGCCTGTAAACCACTGCTAACAAGCAATAGATATTGATGTTTTTCTCTTTATTTAATATACCCAGCATTGAAGCATTTATATCCATTAGCTGCCACAATTTGATCTTCCTAACCAAGATGTGACTTGAAAAGACAGCTTGAATGTTGCAGACACTGTTTGCAAGTTTCCAACAGAATAATAACTTTTTTAAAATTCTCTGATATTTACATGTAATACATCGCCTTTGCACTGCTCTACTATTTACTACAAGGTCTTCTTAATGCAGACATACATGAGGACAGTTTAACATCAGTATTATCCCAGATGTTAACATTTAAAAATAAAGAATCAACAATATCAGAATTACTTAAAGAATGCTCTTGTGTTTTTACAAAATTCTGGCTGGTTGATTCTCATGATAAAAGAACACACTCTCTAAACAATTTTTTTTTTTTGGGGGGGGGGTGGTGGTGTTAATTGAGTAAAGTTAATACAAGCAGATTGTCTCCCATTTAAGAAAAGAACCTGATTAAGGATTAAAATACAGGACTTCCCATCTTCCAGCCTAATGATCAGGTAATGAGAACATGGGTTACTTATGTACCAACAAACTCCCAGTCACCAAGGGCCACAGTTGGGGCTTGAATGTGCATCAACATCTTTAAATACAACAAAAGCTACATAATATTGTACTGATGTTACCCATGTCAGTGTCATATTTAATCAGATGGAATGCTACAGTACTATTTTCCACATTCAAAATTTGTAAACAGCTGTCTTTTACTGAAAGAGAAGCTTCTCTTCAGCTAATGGTAGACCTCTATAGACTGCACAGAAAAATTATATTGAGAATCTTCCTCCCCTAATGTTCCGAGTAGCTGGGGAAAAAGTATTTGGAGTGGTATGAAGAGGCTAAGGAGGGATCGTTTTTCAGCATCCATTTCAAGAACAGAAACAGGCCACACCTAGTGAATTTAGAGGTGTTTCCTGTGCATGTGGCAGTCCTTGACATGGGACACAATAAAACTCTGTGGGCTCATAAGCAGACTGGAGGCTCACGAAGTTCATTAAAGGTTTCAGAATAAACAGAAACCACTGCTGACTCAGGAGGCCTGCCCTCCCAGATGGTTGAGAGCTGAAAGAGCGCAGGGGAAAAACTGTCGATGCTTGCCTCAGACTTTTATTCCTGGGAAGGCCTCTGGTCTCACCTTTCACAGACAGGCTTATATGTGCATTACTGTAATTTCCCTGCTTATTATTACAATGATATCCTAAAGTCCACATGATGACTGGAGCATCAAACTCCATGGGCACAATGCTAGAGCTGCTTATGAAAGGCATCATTGCCTTGCTGGTTACCCTAATGCAGCTTCACAGAAATGGGAACAGGAAGGCTCAGATCTCCACATCACACAGCTCAGAGCATCCCACACAGCAGCTGTAAAATGCTCAGTCATATCTACAAGTACCTGTTTAAACTATCTCTCTCAAAAATAAACACCACTTCAGGTAAGATACTTGAAAAGCAACTCAGAGGCCTTGGGAACCTTACAAATAACACACAGGCTCCTATGACCTAAATTCTCACTGATACCAGAGAAACAGAAATCAGGCACCAAGGATATTTCTTATTGTCTGCCTAAATACTTAAACTGCTTTTCAAAAATGAGACTGAGTCCCAGCAATCCTGCAATTTTTTTTTAAACCCCAAGCATGACAGGCTTTTGTATTGTTACGTCTTGGCCAACATGATGCCAATCTCCAATACTCTATGCCTAGCCTTATCAGTCCCAGCAGGGCCCTGGCTTCACAGCTTGAAAATCTGTGCAGAGAAAAACATCTGGCAGCAATCCGAATGTGGCTCCTCTTCAGCTGCCTGATTAACAGAGCACACTGGGCTTGGATATCCACTATCTCTGACACCTCCATAAGCCTCTCACCAGGCTCCCTGGGGAAGGACAGTAAAAATCCACAGAAGAAAACTCTCATATTCATAGAGCAGTCTCTGCAATAGATTAGTATTTTCAGTTAATATTCCTAATGTCTAAGATTCAGGGCCTAGATTTCAGTTGTTCTAACAACAGTAGATGCATGACTGGCAGAAGCAGGTTCACAAACAATGAAATAAAAACCCAAACCTGTTCCCCCTGCTTTCCCCGCAACTTTCCATCCACACTCTGGTATCAAGACTCAGACAAGAATGCCCAGCAGATTACTGCAGAGGAAAAAAAAGTCAAACAACAAAACCCAGAGACTGAAATTGCTATGAAATGTGTCCTATTTAATCCAAAAAGATTGACACCGCGATCAGACACCCTCTGGGACATTTAGTGACAGATAGGAAGCTCCTGTGGCACGTCTGTGCCAGGGACTGGAGACACATCCACCAGAGACTGGAGAGACCAGGACAATGCAGATTTTACCACTGTGCTGTGTGCACCTTTCAACACATACCACCATCCTTCTGTGTGGCCTCTGCCATCAGGAATCAAAGAGCCTTTTCTCCAGTTCATCACAAACCTTAATGCCCATATTGTAAATAAAAAGGATTTCTGTTTGTGGTTGAAACATGGAGAGCAATAGACAAATCACATCCAAGTCAAAGAGCAGGGTGGCTGAATAAAGAGGGGAGAAAGCAAGGCAAGAGCATAGAAACAAGGATATGGGGCTTCTGAGATGGGTTAATAGAGTATTCATAGAAGAAATGAGTAAAAGGCACAAGCTGAAACCAACTAACCCAAATAATGTCGATGTCTTGAGAAGAACTGCACACAGTTGTGTTGACACTGTTGAGAAGATCACAAATCTCCTAATGTATCAGGCACAAATATTTTCTTATGCAGTATCAGACATGCAAGACTTCTTATCCCATCAAGCTTTCTTTTCTGCTAGCAAGAGGATTGAGTTAAAATCCAATCTAGTCAATGAGCTTCTTCCCATTGACTTTTATGAGCTCTGGGCTCAAGCCCTTACGTGTCATGGCCAACACATCATGCAGCATTTGTGTTGTCACCATCCAAAGTGAAAATTATTTCAGGGTTTTGCATATCCATTTGCTGAATCAGAAAGAAAGCAGATTTTGCTAACAGCAGTAGAAAATAGCTTGGAGGAGAGGATACAAAATTAAATCTGGACCTTAAAAAGCCAAATTACTGAGCTATTCAGTCAGTAATTGACACACTAAAACATAATGAGGGGTCCTAAAGACTGAATTCACCAAAATCACCTAAACAGCCTTTACATTCCAGCGGGAGGGGAAGGGAGTCAGGACAGAAGTAGTCAAGCCAGACTTGTACATGTACAACCAGACCCAGTATCAAACTGCCAGTCAGGCTGGACATTTTGTTTTAGTGTACAAAGAATTGAACAGGATGTTCTGGATTAATTCAAATTATAACAAATACAAACAACAACAGGTCTAATAATTTCCTGTGTGCTCACAATGCCCTCAAGATAACATCACAGTACAGTCACACTAGAGTTCAAAGGTCTGAATAGGAGAGAGTACTTGTCCATGCTTGAGCTACCTGATCTTTTCTCTGTGGTGGCCATTGAGACCCAAGGGAATGGCCTGAGTTGTATCAAGGGAGGTTTAGGCCAGACATTAGAAAAAGGTTCTTCACCCAAAGGATGGCTGGACCCTGGAACAGCTCCCCAGGGCAGTGATCACAGCACCAGCCTGACAGAGCTCAGGAAGCATTTGGACAATGCTCTCGGGCTCACAGTGTGCATTTGGGGGATGGTCCTGTGTGGTGCTAGAAGTCAACAATCCTTGTGGGTCCCTTTCAACTCAGTTTATTCTTTGCTGCTGTGAACTCACTAACTGAAAGGAATCCGGTCTTTTACAATGTTCTTTTACTTAAAGCACTTTTCTATATGAAGATTTCAGGACAACACACTTTAGTCATTAGTTTTACAAAGGGCTCAGAAAATTTGTACTAGCAACACTGTACAGAAACTACTTGTGGGAAACTCAAAAATGAAGGAAAAACTGAAGGGAGAGCAAAAGTTACAGAAAGAGGTTCTACATGCACAGTTGTTCGGTTTTGGAGCTTTTTAAGAAACCATGAGACAGAGGCAAAAATCTCTAATACCTCATCAAACAGCTTAAATTTATGGGACCACTGTAGACCACTTTTTGAACGTGGAATGGTGGGAAGAAATGGATTAATCCTGCTCACCTATGCTTTGCACATACCCTTCCAAGACAAGAATATTTATTTTTATCTGAAGGAGTGAACAACCTCCTGCATTTCCATGCTCTTTTTCAGTAATGATACAGTAACAGTGCCCAGCATGATGCTTCCAACACTCTCACTATCTGCTGCCTCTGCTTCTAGGGCATAGTTATAGAGAAAGTATTTTTCATGTTTACTCTTATTTCTTCTTTCATGCATGTGGTATTACATTTACAATTTTGTATGCTCTCTCCAGATATAGTCCTTGAAAAAATATTTTGACATTTGTTTCTCCTTCCATACTACAAATCCAAATTAATTTTCATCATATATTGTTAAAAAAAAAAAAAAAAGAAAAAAATAACCAATAGCTAAACAACCAGGGGCAATTCACACACAGCTGCACATTCTAAAGGTACTTTCAGCTAAGCTTTTAAATTATGAATTATTCATGTGTGATATACACCATTTCACAGAACAGCAATCAAAATGAAGTGTGGGGGTTTTTTTCTACTTTGTAGGCTGCTTATAAATATCCATATTCAGCTCTGTAGTCCCATACCCTTGCCACAGACAAGGCCTTTAGAGGGTTTCATGATGTCAACAAAAATACTTTTTGCGTCCACAGTATGCTTAAAAGCTGCCTCAGATGCCACCCCCACATACAAATCCCATTCACAGAGCTCTAATCAGACTCCTTTAGTTTCCACAAGATAAGGGCACGTTGGCAGGACGGTGAGACCAACTGGTTGAGGCTCAAAGTATTTTGAGGGTCAGTCAAGATATATAATAATTAAACCTGTTAATTCATGGCAGTGCTGGAATAGGAAACAAAAAGACACAACTGCTAGAATGGGATGAGGACCTTGCCCCAAAGCAGAGACCACGCAGCTCCCACCTTGTCCTTGGGTTTCTGACTGTGTTTCTCATTCGGGTTCTTGCTTCCTTCACCAATGTTACTCTGCCAGACAAACTCACTCTTTGGGACATTCACAGCCCAGCTAGCAATAATATTAGCCACAGTTGCGAAGATCAGCTTGAATAGGGGAATATGTCCTATTTATTATTTCCCTTACTGAAGACTGCTCTGGCCTCTAAAGCAGAAAAACTGTTTTCTTTGCTGACAGATATGCTATACAAAAAAAAAAAAAAAAAGGAAAGGAAAATTCTCAGAAAAAGGTAATAATCCATCTTCAAATACCAGTCTTAAAATATATCAAGCACCCATCACTGTCTGGAATGTAAGGCAGGATAACTTTCAAAATGTCAGAGTGCCACATGCATTGTTTTCCTCGATGATGGTTCCTATGAAGTAGGTTTTAGTGTCATCTTTTCCACATGCAATGTTGAATTCACTGTTGCTGCCTAAGAAAACAGGACTGGATGAGTCCCCACAACTGCTTTTATCAGTAAGTGTGGACTACAGAAAGCACCACACTACAGACTGACTAAATGCTTTTAACATCATCTACAATGACTTCTACGGAACTGAAAGAAAGAAAAAACCCACAAAACCCTGTGTTTTCTGATGATATTTTATTAACTTATAAATATTGTTCAAACACTTACAAAGTGTTAACAATACCAAACCCTACTAGCAATGCATTCATTTTAAGAGGCAGAACATAGCTTACTAAACTGTTTTACATATGTTCAATAAATCATTTATAATGAACTGTGAAACCCTTAGGAAAAAATAAATACAATAAATTAAGTTCATTTGGTAAATGCAGATATTGACTAACTCTTTAATAAAGCACTCATAACAGACCATATGAAGCATTTGTTTACAGCATCACATGCTTACTAAACTATTCACCACTGAAACAGGCAACCTTTAATAAAAACCCACTAAATTTAATTCTGAATATTACTGACCTGCTCTAGTTGTTAAATACATCATTCATAACACATTTAATGAAATATTTATTCCAAGTTATGCAGCCCTCAAAACAAACACATTTTCACAGCAGTTGAAATAGCACCAGTCTTCTCTGCAGTAACGACTTCATAGCTTATGATGAATGTATTAACAATTTATAGGCTATCCTGACTTCAGACAGAAGAGAGCAGACAAGACTTTCCTTTGGATACCCAGCAGAACTGAACAGCAGGGTACAGAAACACCACATGAATACCATGCCCTGGGAGACTTCCAGAGTAAAATCCCTACCTTCTCTGGTCCTGGAAGGATTCTCTAAAACAGAGGGATGGTTCTTATTTGTCTTTGAACTCTTGCAACTACCTTAAGATACAATGCAAGTTTCACTTGCAGATTTTCAAAGCTTACCTTCTGTTTCTACAGTGCATTTATGCCTTAGAAGTGCTTTGGACTCAGTTTGAGAAAGCAAGCTGGTGCAATACATTTGATATGACACAGTCAAAGAGTCAAGATCCCAGCACTTTCAAACAGCTTAAAAAGTTAAGCAGAAAAAAAACTCCATCAAGTAAGGCAGTATTAAACACCCTTTTTTGTTTGTTTTGTTAAATCATGATTTGCATGTAATAACTTGATTCTTCATTATTCAAACATCAATCATGCCTCCAACCCAAAAGATGCAGGTGCAACCACTGCTACATTTCCTGGCAAACGACCACCACTCACCTTGACCTTGGGACACAGCTTTGTCTCGGCATCTGATTTTAATTAAGTTGTGCTTTTTTTCTTGGAAATTCTGTGCAGAGCATTAGCTGCCAACTTGAAGCTTCAATAAGAGCAGAAGCTCTGCAGAATTCAATTCTGTTCATTCTTACTCCAGTGAGCCCTTGCTGTTGTTAATGAAGTTGTGCTTATTTACCCAGATATCTGGTTATTGGTAGCAAATAAAATATGCAAAGCCATAATATTCATTTTTAAGGAGGTCTGTGCTGCATCTTTATACCACGGAAATGTGTTTTGACTTACAAAAGCATTCAAGCCTGTTGTCAACACCTCTGTAGGGTGACTCAGTACTGCTCAAAATACTTGCTGTATTGATTTCTCTGTCCCAGCCTATTCCCTCCCTGTTCTTTTTCTACTTCAATTTTTTTTTCCCAACCTATCCTTTGGAGCACATAGTTTGCTTCAAAAGCAACAAAATAACATAAAATGTCTTCAAATTCCTGAATGGCTAAAAAAAAAATGCTTTAAACACTTAGCAAACCAAATTCCTTATGTCAGGACAACCAGTAGTCTCATTACTTAAACTGAGGAATCCTGCATGTATCTGCCCTGGAAAGACAATCCTGGTGAAGCAAGAATTGTGAATAAACCATCAGAGCACAAATTTTTAATCTTTAACTTACTATACTGCTCTGTTATGATCCTCCTTTCAAAAGCAGAGCTTAAGAAAGAAGTGAGAACCTTTCTTTTGGGCAGTATAGGTCAAGCCTCACAGAAAGCAGGCTAATTAATCCCATTTGAGTACAAGTCAGAGCTGACCTTGCACAAGTTTCCTAGAAATATGCAAAAGCTGAGACAGGAAGAATTTAAACTAAGAGACTAAAACTTCAAATTCTTGTAGCTGATCAGAAATTTCTGTTGCTGTTAAACCACCTGCAGTTAACAAATACCTTGTCCCATTACAAAAAAATGCAAATAAATTATCTGCAGTCTCCTATTTTCCTAGATTCTAAATTTAAGTAGATGGCTCTGAAAAGCACAGATTATGCAAAAAGACCTTTTTGAGAAACTGTCCTTGACAGCCAAGTTAGACTTGCACATAATACAATGACTTGGAAAATTGAATCAAACCCTTGTTTGCTTAGATGAAAGCCAACTGAGAGAAAATAAACTGGATTTAAGTCAGAACATTATTCTGACTTATGTCCAGTCTCTTATTATTTTGTCAGATTATTTTTTTTAGTAAGTATTCCTTAAAATACCAGGGAGACCTGCAGGAGACAACAGTATTGTTCAATTTAGGTGTCAGTAAAGGCAACAGTTTCACTTGTCCTTTAGTTTATATCCTTTACTAAAAGATTTTGAAAGGTTTTGGAGTGAGGAAAAAGTCTAGAAAAATCTCAGACTATTGCTCCTGAGGAGTTTTGCCTTAAGCCACAAAAGAAAAAATCTGATCTATTAAGCACAGGACAGCAACTAAACCAACAAACTGACAGAAAGTAGTGTTTATTTACAGCTTCTTTAAGGGAGAACATCAACCTTCCAGTTGAAAAATGTGAAGTATTCTGTTGCTCTTGAATATGAAGGCCTGAACTGCTAAAAATAAAGCTTTATTCTAGTCAAGTGTAGTAATCCACTTATGCCTCCAATCCAATTCAGAAAATATTAAGAATATTGTATCTGTATTAGAGAATCTCTGAGAAAAGAAGTTTAGGAACTAAAAAAAGACTGAGAATCCAGAAACTACATCCAGAAAGACAGGGGATACGAGAGACAAAGTCTGTAGTGACATTGACCCTTCTTATCTGTCCACCAGAATGTGGACATGCATGCAAACACACATTATAGGCTAGTCTTACAAACAAATCTACTTTAAATTGTGCATATTTGCCACTGATAGTGAGGCTGCAAAAATATTGTAATAAAATTCATTCTGTGGCTGTGGGATGCTTGTAAAATTCTAGAACTTGTGTGTTTGATTTCTGTCTTTGTGCCAAAGCAAAAATATATCATCATCTACTTCCAGAATCACAGGATGCAAAGCATACAACTCCCACCATTTAGAGAGTTTGTCTGGGAAACTGGACTAAGTTTAGCTTTCAGTCCAAAATGACGAAACGTGGCAGCAGCATATTAGCCAGAAGATGGTCATTTGAACCTTTCCAGATGACAAATGAGAGCTGCTTACAGGAGAGCCAAACCACACTGAAACAAAGAATTGGGACCATCATGTTAGAATGAATTTATTTTTCAGACACCAGGCAATTGACCTTTCATTCCAAGAAACATTCTACAACTTTATCAGTAAGCACTTAAGCAGACAGTTGATTTTAAGCCATGGTGAACAAATGGCAAATAGAAAAAAAAAAAAAAAAAAAAAAAAAAAAGAAAAAAAAAATTGACAAAATATTTGCATCATAATCCTCCAGAAAAACATAAGATCAGAACAAAGCAAAACACTTCTGTAACTCCTCTGAAACCTGCAAGACTTTGTTTGGGTACATTTAGCAGCCATAATCCATGAACAGCATTGTACATTCTACCACTCCAGTAAATATAATGTTGTGAAACATAAGTAACACAGTCTTGTCATGCACAGCTTGGCTTAAGCAGAACTCGAAGTTTCCTCTGCCTGCACTACAACCCTTGAGACACAAGGAAAGGTGTGGATTTCAGCAGAAACAGATAGCTGAATAAATCATTCCTGTTTATCATACTCATATCTATTAAAGGCATATGTATCCTCACTTAGCCCTAATACTAAAAAAAAAAACCTCTACAGAATTTTCATACCAGTAATAAGCTATAAACTTCATTGTTTAATTTTCTTGGTGAAAACGTTAACCCTGAATATAGGTTTTAAATAGGGTCCTTTGCAAAAAACAGGGCAGGATGAGACAGTCAACTGCAGAAAGAAAAGCTGAAAAGAGAAGGAATGAGTTTGCACTCACTCTTTCACAAACCATAAAAACTAGAGGCTCATCAGTTTAGCTAGATTTTCCTGTCTCATTGAACATAGGCAGAAAAAGAAGAGTTACACTCCATCACTTCAGAAAATTCTCAACTGAGTGCATTATGCATGAACAAATTAAATTTAGGCTCCAGGACAAAAAACCCTGTCATATGAAAATCTACCAAATACAACCCTTCAAGCATTCTCAAGAGTAATTCAAATTGTAATTCCTTTCAGCAGAAGCTCGCACTTGTAGAGACCTTAAAAAAAGATCAAGGATGCAACACTCACAATACCCAGACAGCAATTTATTCATGTCCAAATCCAATTGGTAAATGGTTTCTCTATTAATGACTGAGGGGCCACTACTTCCATTTCTTCAATCTACCTCTCTCCATGTAAATTAAACTTCCAATGTTTTTACCTTCTAGAGCTCACACTGTATCTCAGTAAGATTAATGAAACAACCAAAAATTCTTGGCCTGCCCACAGGTGAGAGTGATTCTATTAACATAGCTATTAGACATGCTTCAATAAACCCACCACATATGGCACACTACAATTAAGGTTATGAATGGCAGGAGCAGCATTGAAGAAATCATAAAATTGAGAAATAATTAAGACAGGGAGACCTCTGGAGGTCATCTTGCCAAACCTCCTGCCTAAAGAAGGCCTAATTTCAAACTCACACCAGATTGCTCAGGGCCTTGTCACATTGAGTTTACAGTATTTCTAAGGCTGCTTTTGCCAGGCCCCTGTGCCAGTAATATTCCAGTCTTGCTGTGTATTTTTCTCCTTATATTCAGCTGGCATTTTCCTTGTTGCAGCTCATGACACTTCTCACTATACTGCTATGAGAAAAACCTGCTTCAATCTCCTCTAACCCTTCCAGGGGTAGCACTCTGCCCAAAAGCTACTCCCCAGGTCTTTGCTTTTCCAGGCTAGGTAAACCCAGTTGCCTCAGACTCACAAGATTTTTCGTTCCCAACAACTAGGACATTAGTGGGTGGTTATCTGCCTCCCACTATCCTTTCCAAAGGAGAAACCTCAGACTTCAGGGATTTTGCACTTTTCATTTTAGCTCCTATTAAAAGAAGGCACACACATCCCAACTAACCATACCCACAGAGATGCCTGCTATTTGTTCTAGGGAATGGGGGCAGCAGACAGACTTCCACAGTAGTTGATCACAGAATGAACTAGGTTGGAATAGACCTTTGAGAGCATCAAGTCCAACCTATGACCTAACATCTCCTCATCAACTAAACCATGGCACTGAGTGACACATCCAGTCTTTTTTTTAAGCACATCCAGGGACAGTGACTCTACCACCTCCCTGAGCAGATGATTCCAGTGCCCAATCACTCTTTCAGTGTTTTTTTTCCTGACATCTAAACTAAACTTCCCCTGGTGCAGCTTAAGACTGTATCCTCTCGTTCTGCCAGTTGCTATCCAGTGAAAGAGGCCAATCCCAACTGACTACAGCCACCTTTCAGGGAGTTGTAGACAGTGATAAGGTCACCCCTGAGTCTCCTTTTCTCCAGGCTAAACACCCCCAACTCCCTCAGCCATTCCTCACAGGATTTTTTGTTCCCAGACCCTCACCAGCCACAGTGCCTTCTCTGGACATGTTCAAGCATCTCAACATCTTTCCTAAACTGAGGTGCCCAGCACTGGACACAAACTGGATCCAACAAGTCTGTTCCATTTGTTTTGCCACACTGCAGAATGACTCTTGGCCTGTGGCTGGAAAAGAACAGAGGCAAGCCCTGATCTCCACTGAGTGCCTACGTTTAGCAGAGAAGAGGCAAGCTCTAAAAATCCATAGTTAAAAGCCTCTCTTTTGAAGAGAGGCCTTAATTAAGCCAGATGACAGGCTGTCATTACAAGAAATGCCTTTGGGCAACCTCATTTACTGAGCCTTCCCAGGTGCCCCCCGCCGCTGGCTTTCAGAGAGGCAGCAGCCCCAGCACAGCCCCACCGCCCTGGCACAGGCACGGCCCGCGGCCTTCACGGAACGCGCCTTGTCTCCGCACAGCCAGAGGCAAAACAAAACAAAACATTTCGATCCGTGTTTTGTCAACCAACACACATAAAGCAAACACTGTTGTAACAGAAAGGAGAAGCCAACTTTTCCTTCCTCTCACAACGGAAAGAGTTCTGGAACTCTTAGACATCTGGTGATGCTGTCTATGGTGTTATGCCTACAGTGTCATGCAATCCCACCTGTGCCATGAACAACCAACAGTCTAAACTGCAAATTAACACCAAGAAAACGTTCGAACTGCAGTCCATCTAACAGTTCTGCAGCAAATCTTACTGTAGTTGCCCACACTTGTTTAGTGCTTCAATAGCAACAATAAAATTTAAACTGGGGAAACAAAAAGCCCTGACTACAATTCTGTTATTTCTTTCTACTGAAATAACTGACATCTTCCAGTCTGCATATGGCTTATCTCATTTTCCCATTTCAGTGCTGGAAAACACTATCTTCCCCATCCATATGAAGCCAGGATCTGCCCCTGCTCTTCCCTCAGTTCCTACTACCACACTCAGCCCATCAGCCAAATTCAGAGAAGGATGGCTGTCTTTCACAGCTCTCACTCTATTTTTCCCACACTTCGAGTCTGGGTAGAAAAGGATGTACTCACGCCTAGCTGCTTAGATCAGTTGGTCAGTTGAGATATGTGACATCCTATTGTATTTAGAATCATTGTGCAGGTAGAAAGAAATTAACAATTTTAAAGCTCTAAAGAGTAACAAACCAAAACTTCAGATTTATGTTTAAGGTTCTCATATCAGTTTTGCAAAGAAATAAAACGTGTACTGTAAAATCTAACTTTATCTTAACTCTTCTGCATATAAATTTTCATATTCAGTCTCCTATGCTGTATGTTTTCCTGTTTATCCTACAAATAAGCCTAATTTAAGCTTCTAATGTAAAACCAACTGTGAAATCTATTAGAATATTACACTACAAAGACAGAAGAAAATTTATAACTTCTCAGGTAACATTTCTAAATACAACGTAATTTTACTTCCAAATCATTTAAGTAGTTTTCCCTGTAATTTCCAACCAAGGGCTTGTCACAGCTAATGATTAAGTTGCCATTCAGAGAATGCCTTCAGGGATAGCCCAGGCTAATTCCCAGTTCTATTGGAGTTGTTTGATAAGATGCACACAGCATTTCTAATATTTCATTTCTGACTGGCAGAATGTAATAAATTAGGAAACAGAAGTGACATTCCTTATCAAAACCTAACCCAACTGTCTATTTTTAGACCTGATTCCCAGACTCAAGTTTCAGAAGCCACTTTCATATAACTTCATTTAAATAATAGTAATACTTATCTATTTGCAGGCTGGCAATTCAAAGCATGCATTGACCTTAATCTGCTTTGAATTAATCCTTTGCATCTGCTATTATAGTTCAAAGAAATTACTTCAATTAGGTTTAATTACTTCCTTCCACTGCTTTGGATACAGCCCTTATTATATTTCATTACCTTTCCTCATGGACTGCATGGAAAATAGATGCCTAATAGAAGTACAAAACCAACAAAATTACTAAGCAAGTATATTACATATACATAACAATACTGTACACGTATCACACTAATTAAGTTATTATCATTGTCTTCAATCATATAAATGGAGTATCAGGAAGGAACTTTCCACAGAAAGATCAGCAAAACCTGATTCATTCTCTTAAGTTTTTAATACTTTTCTGACTGAATTTATAAGTACTTTTTAAATTCCTGAAAGGAAACATGCCTATTAAAGCACAAAAATAATTCATGCTTTTTACTCCAGGGCATATTAAAGAACATCTAGACAGTGAGTTGGTTACCAATTACTTTCCTCTGTACCCTGCCTGTCTAGCAGTTACAGAAGTGTGCAAAATAGCTTTAGTCTTTCCAGTCGCCTGGAATACCATTCCCATGATTCAATACAGATCCCATAATCTCACTTTTTTCCCCAACTACAGATGGTAGGAAAGATGAAGTAAAGCAATGCTAGTGCTATGTAAGTAAAGCAATTTTTCCCATTTTGTTTGGATGAAAGGTCACAAGTGTTGACTTGAAAAACAAAGCATAACTCCTTTATATAAAATGATTAATCACTATTTTGAACCAAAACAATCCTGTGTCCACTAAAGGGAAACATTAGATCAATGTTACCATAGTATTTCTGATCCAAGGAATGAGACAACTTTTGAAGGCCCCTTCCAACCCAAACCATTCTACGATCCTATGAAAACAGCAATTTTTTTTTGTAGTTAATAATAAAATACTGATAAACAATAAAACTATCAATTAACTGCACAGCTGTTTACAAAACACTTTACTGAAGAAATATCTGACTAGTAATCACACATCTCAGGCTGCTTGGAAACTGAACAATTTCAAAATTAATTTCCATTTAGCACAAGAAAATAAAGTTCCCTCCCAGTAAACATTTTTAAAATCAATTGAATGTTCAGGTTTTTGTTTTATTTTAGTTCCACACAGACACCCCCCAAATAGACTTCCCACAGTTTTATCTCTCATACCAATGAGTATTCCATTTTCCTTCTTTCAAGAATGTTTATTTCCATAAACGGATGACATTTTTCCATAGCTTGCTTTAGTACGCTTTCATGCAATGCTTCACAAGACACATTGCAAACACAAGGGTTGCTTAATGGCACCATTAGCAAAATCCTGACAAGCCATGGTCTTGCCTTGAGGCCCAGAAGGAAATTTAACTCTGTGGCCTTATTCATGAGGGGCTTAGGACTTCCCGTTGAGAGAAAGATGTGGCAGAAAGAAAAAAACTAAAAAGGGGAAACACTGTCAAATCCCATTTTCTTTTCACTGTCACTGATAATATTTTCCTGCAGATTTTAAAGGTAAAAACAAGTTATAATCCGTTTCCACAGTATCTGTGACCTGCATGATATCTGCCTTTTGGGAGATGTGCTTTTTACTGTACAATTGTTCCTCGCTGCAATGCCTCAGGCAGATTTGAAACTGAGGATCTGAAGTAAAAGACAAAATAGAGGAGTTCTAACAGCTCTCACAGTTTGCATTTGGAACAAGTACACCAAAGTCAGCTTCTCCCCCTGGAATCAATGAATGAGGAGTGGTAATAAGGTCTCATGCAAGATTTCAGTGGGGAAAAAAGTACAGTCAATCTTCTTGTTAATTCCTAAGTGCCACCAAGTGTAACATTAGTTTTAGCAAATACCGAAAGCTTAATTTTCAGAAACACTCATTTTACAAGCCTCACTAAGAGGCAAAGAATACTATGCAAGTAAAGCTTCAACAAAATGCCAGCTGAGCTTCATCTTGTGTCCCAAAAGCACAAGCACCCATGGGAGATAGCAGAGGAACTAACACAGGGCCTTTCCAACCAGCAGTCAAACCTGGAATATGGATGGCATTTAGTAAAACAAGGGAGAAAAAAGTCTTCAGAATCCAGCATGATACAAGATCACAAGCAATTTTAGTGTTTTTCACTTGCCAGACAAGCATCACTCTTTCAGTAAAGACCACATATAGTGCAGTCATTTGTCTTTTGCTCTTGTAGGATCCAACAAGGGAAAATTTGGTCTAGTCTTGTTTGGCCACATTATGCAACATACTGAAATAGAGTGGACTTCAAATAGCTTCTCCAAGATCTCTGACTAACACAATAATGGGCAATCATTCTCTTAATTTAAAAAATTTGGCTGGGGGACACAGTGATAGAAATAAAATCTATGATCTGCAGAAATAGGAAGCATAAAAGAACAACAAACATTTTAAGGATATAGATACTCATATACACATCTGCTGAGTAAGAGCCTGTACCTGAAGAAATAAAGGGCCCAAAAGCATGGATTCAGCAGAGTCACTAACTGTCTACTAGGCTGCTTGAGTACAGTTACAGTCTAAAAGTAAAGCTTTAGTGCTATTAGAACACACTGCTTCCTAAATAAATTAGGCTTACATTCAGTCAAGTGTGGAAGTTAAGGATGCAAATACTTTGTGGCACCTGGAGTTTGTGCAGGGCTGCAGGTGATGATGTGATGGCACCTACAGACACGGAAGATGGCCCAGGGGCATTGTCCAAAGATAGCAATGCTGACAGTGTGGAACCAGCTCACCTGGGAAAGTTTATACAGGTACTACAAGCCCAGGCCAAACAATGACCTCCATCAGGATCACATGAAATAGGGAACACTCCTCTTTTTTCATTCTAGGCACACTAAAACCATATTATTCCAGCACCCAGCAGGCACCAATTTATCAAACTGTGCAAGAGGCCTTGCCTCCTGTGTAACTCAGGGCAGCACGGCCTACATAGAATAAAGCTGAATTTCTGCTACAGAACTTCCCATTTAAACTGTGGCTAGGTACAGTCTGGGTTTATTGCCTATACACTGGCAAGCAATCTCTACAAACAGTGTGAACTCCTACTCTTGCAGGAGCATTTTGGCAGTAGGAACCTCATCAAGATTTCCTGACCCCATCTTGGCTACTCTCTCATACTTGCAACCACCTTCTCAGCTGGGCCTAAATGCAACCCTGCAATACTCCGGAAATGAATTCATCCTAAAAATAAGGCTCAAGAAAGCAAAAAGAGTTGTTGCAATCCAGTTGCATTTTCAGTTTATGTAGCAGCTGTGCTGCAGCACCGAGGGGAGGTGAGCAGCACAGGTGGCTTGCAGAGGTGCCAGCCCCTGAAGCAGAGCTGTGCCCAGGAGAGGGGCAGACTTGCTTGCTGCTCCCTGAGCCAGAGCGCCACACTGCCTGCATGACTCTTGGATTACACACTTGGCTCTGTGATCCCCTCTGTTCTCGTGCTTGAGGCAGTGCTTACACACAAGGCAACTGATCCTCCCTGCGTAGGATTCCCAAAAGAAAGCGTGGTCAGAACAGGGGGAAGCTTCCATGGCATTTCCAGGTCCTCAGTTCTCTGTTTTTACCTTAAGTGACACGGTAAAATCACTAAGATACCTTAATTGATTTAATGAAATTGAACTGGCAAGTGGTGGCAAACACAAAGTAAAAACACAGTATTAACTGCATTTTGTAATAAGAACTGGGAACTGCAGAGACACTTCCAGGTTCCTGTAACAGGTACAGAGAACTTAACACTGGCTGAGAGAATATGCACAATAAAGCAAGGATGATGTTCAAGAAGTGTCCCTTTCAAAAGGTGCCATTTCTTCTCTCTGGTTTGGAGTATTCTTTTATCTTCCCACTGCAGTTCTCAAGAAAAACATTTAGTAGAGTAAAACTAATTTTTCTGTAAAAATACATTTATACCCCGTGGAAGAAAATGAAAAAAGACAGAAAAGGAATACACACACACACACACATAGACAACTGTCTGAAATTCTCTCTGTAATCACATGGAAAAAAAGTTACACAAGCTATTCTTTTGGCAAAACTTGCATTCCCCAGTTACTAAAGATGTGTCTTCCACTAGTTTTTTCCCCCCACATTACACATTCCACAGCTCCCAGGGATCCCACAGAATGAGTCAGTCTCATTCTCCATTCCATTTTTTAAGACGCTGGGTTTTTTTGTTTCCACATAAGAAGCACTAATAGAAAGCTGTCTTCTGTTAACAGCTGATTTTAACCTGACTAGCTTGTTAGAGTTGAATGCAAACACAGGAAACTTATAATAGATCAGCTGACATGAAGTAATTTTTAAATAACTTACCCACATGGCTCAGAGGACTAAGGTAAAAAAGTTTAGCAAAACCATAAGGAATTCAAATAATCACATAAGCCCCACTGTGGACACACATAACCTGGAATTAAAATATTTAGTCCCCTGACAAATGAAACAAAAAAAAAAAAATCCATAGGAACTTTATTCTGGTGTAACTGCATCCCACAGCAGAACAGAACACATCAAAACACAAAAGCCTTCTGGTCTGTTTTAACTAATCTAAAAGATAAAGTGATTTCCTCTTACGGAGAAGGGCCAGATCACAGTAATTTTGAGGAATACATACATAAACCACAAGCACATAATTTTATGATCTGATTTAAAATAATGTAATAACAATTACTGAAAGTACACCAAGAAGCAATCTATGGGCCTCAACAGGTTAGTAATAACACCACTGTGTATATTAAAGGATTAATAGATACACATTATTATTTCTTAAATGCAATGGCAGCCCATCATTCCAAGAAAGTAATTATGTTCAAATTTGGCTAAACAATAGATTTGGAGCAAACTAAAACTGATGGCTAACAAAAGGTTGTGACACTTAGGAGAAAAATATTAATTGGTACTTGGGTTCTGGCTTTTCCCATTTAGATGACCAAACCTCTTGGAACAGTCTCATGTTGTTACATGCTCAGGACATGTAACATTCTCTTTACAGAAGCCCTGGCAAACTTTTCCTAGTATTGAAATTACATATAATTTTAAGGAAAAGAATTTAAGAAAGAGACGTAAGATATCAAACCCTACACCAAACCAACACTTCAAGGAACACATCGTTAGAAGAGACACGAACTATAAATAATTCATTCGCATATCTTCTGTACAAATTGCTGTTCCCATGAAATAAACATGTTTTTTCTGATCACTCCCAACCGCTCCACACCTGCTGTCCTACCTGCCTAGGCCAGCATTCCTCTGCCTATTGTTAATGCAAATTGCTGAAAACATATCTTTTGTAAGAAGCTACCGCTTCATTTCATTATTATCGAGCCTAGTGCTCCCGTGTTAGTTTTAAATGTCACACATGCTATGCAGGTAAACAGGACTGCCTTAATATCACGTGAACCATTGCTCCTGAACAGCACCACTTACAAGAGCTCATCTCCTAAACCCTTGTAGTTCAGCTCCTGCCTCACCTTTTGTTCTTCTCAATAGTAAGTATGAAAAAGAATATCCAGCATGGTATTTTACCCACGTTCAAATAAATAAACCAAAAATTGTCATGTCTTTCAGATGCTTCTGCTAAAATAATCAGAACCAAAATAACTGCCATTTTTAAAATAGAAATCCCATTTATATGAATTTCGTACTCATAACAATTTTAGCTCGTTGACTGATTTAAAACAGAATAGCATACCTGTACAGCTCCCAAAAAGCATATGAATGCACCAGCATAAGGATATCTTACACAATATAACTTGAGACACTGCTATCAAAAGCAGGTATGTAACCATGTAAAGGCAATATTTGCATAAACACAGGATGTTCCTCAAGGGGCAGGGGGGACTACAGAGAACAGTCAGCTCAATATTTAACATTTCCTGAGATCACACAAAGCAATTCTCACCTCATCCAGCCATAATTTATTCTGTTCACAGATTCAAGAACACAACACAATTACAGTCACACATTGTCCTTTTATACTTCCTGTTCACAGAAACCAATGAAGTCACTGGAAAAGCAGTGGCCATTCTTCTCTCAGCAGCCTACAGATTATTTACAAGAACCACCACAAAAAAGGCAGCAGATGCAGCTTTTCCTCCAAGGCAACAGCAAATTCATTCCATACAAGTATTTGATGCTGATAACAGCAAGGCAACTGCTCCCTCAGCTTTAAGAGATGACAGGCCCAAGGCAGAGTTTTGCCTTATTTATTGAGAATATTTCCAATAAATAGAGCTGCCTTTACCCACCTTGTTTACAGATCTCCACAAAAGATAAATTTTTCCAAGCTTCTGCTCAGAGGTGTCAGAGAAGTCTCAACAATCACTAGTAATATAAAACACACCACCACCTCTCATTGTTTTGTATGTGCACACTTCCAACCCTCTGTGCTATGAATCCAAATATGGATGGAGAGCAGCTGTCCTGATTTAGGGTAAATTTGGGAAGAAACCTCTAAGAGGGGTCCCTCTAGAAGGCAAATCCAAACGGCCCCTCCCCAAGCTGGTTCGAGAAAAAGATTTCCTTGGAGGAAAGTGGGAAAAAATTGTTTATTTAGCAAGCAAAGCACATCCCAGTACAACAAATGAACAATACTAAATAACAAAAGCTCTCTCCGCTCCGCAGAGATGCTGAATTCAGAAAGTCTCTCCCAGGTGTTGTAACTCAGCTCACTCCCTTGCTGTCAGTCCCTCCATGCTGGGAAATGCCAGCCCAGGCCAGGCCCGGTGGGACACGGCTCTGAGCTCTGGGGGCTCCCCTGGGTTTGAGTCCAGAGCAGGTTCAAACAGTTCCAAGGAAAAGGAAGAAAAAAACACAGTCCAGAGAACTACTCTGCTTCAGCTAGCCAAAAACAAAAAGCAAAGGAGAGCTCTGTCCCACCATCCACACTGCAGACAACACAGGCCGTGTGTGAAGGAAAGCTGAAAACTCATCTTTAGGTTTGAAAACAATCACCTCAGACATTCCACTGCTTCTCCTTCACTCTCTGATCCAGCTTTAAAGGTGCAAAACTTGTTTCTGAGCTAAACAGACGAATGGGGATACAATTCAACATCAACCCAGGACACTAGCTGATAGGTAGAAGAAAGTATTGGGAAGTTTGGATAACAACCACAAAATAAATTATCTGTTTAATATCTGAAAGTAAAACTAAAAATAAAAAAATAAATTTAGAATCAACAATTTTTCTTGCACGAAGTAGCTCTTTATATTACGGCAGAAGCTGCTCTAAGGAACAGATTGGTCCAAAAATTGTATTTATCCAGTAGCCACCAGGAATATAAAATTCTCTTTCCATTTAATGTACAAGTATTTGACCTTTCCTCTCCTAGAAAATACACAGAAAACATTTTTCTTCTTTAAGCCACAGAAAAAAACACTCTTAAAAAAAAGTCAGTCTGCTGCACAGATACTGCTTTCCTGGGAAAAGATGAGTACAAATCCTGGAAAGATCACAATGTCCAGTGTTACACTTCTGGAAGGCAGATAAGATACTGTTGGAATGAAACATGGCAAAGGAACAGACAAAATGCTAAAAGCTCTGCCTTTCTAAATTAACCACATAGATGTTGTGATAGTTGTGATTAAAACCTAAAATATGGGGTCTTTTCGCTGCATTTCACACTCCCTTAAATTAATCATGAATGTTTGGCAAGAAGACAAGGTGTGCTTTTCTTTTGGCTGCCATGTCACTAGAAATAGGCAATAGCACATCTGTCCTGTATTGCATGGAATTTCAATATGTTTATATCAAAGTATAGCAATTTGCTGCTTTCTATGATGGTTTATGTCATACTCTGACATGCCAGGTTATCTGGCATTTAGGACTTCAAAATAGAAATTGAAAAAAAATGAACAAGATATAAACCACCAAAGCTCATGCACAAGTCTACAAATGGCTAAATTTTGAGACAATTCCCTTTAATATGTGATTCCATACCCATGATAATCATAGAATCAAAGAACTGAGTGGGAAATTTGGCCAAATCAATTTGGGCAGGGACACCTTTCCTTAAACCAGGCTGCTCAAACAGCACACAAAGACAGTGTGCCTCTGGTAGGGGGGAAGTCTACAACATCTGGGTGACACATGCTTCATTGTTTAAAGATGAGCTGCAAAACAAAAACCTTCCCCCATTATTGCTTTATCGAATAACTCCTTAAATGTATAAGACACATCATAATTCCGTGCTGATTTTGTGGTTTTAGTTTTCACACCTCCAAGTCAGACAGAAATCTCCAGTTTTAAAGCACTGAAGTGTGCTGAAAACTGTAGGTTTTCTTGGTTCAGCTACATGGACATCAAAATCAAATTCATTCAGACAAGTCCTCTTGTACAACGAAACTGACTAGATGCGGTCTCTTTCTGAGAGGGCACTAATATATTATCCTTAAAGCATGGTTAGTTTAAGCATTGCAAGCAAGAGTGAAAAGTGGTATCATACTTCCCAGAATTTAATTATCCTTAAATTTTCAGGAAGTGAACATACCAAAAAACACATTACAAAATTCCACGTACTGTGCTCTGTAAGTCTTACACGGTAATTAAGCACCACTGGACCACAGGGCGAATCCTAGCCCTGCACATTGGCAGGTTCACTAATGCAGCTTCATTTACTTTGGAGCAATGTAGAGGTAAATAATGTAGAACCACAAAAAAAAATTTTAGAAACAGAGTAATCATAGGAAATTTATTTAAAATAGAAATACCCAGTGAAGAAGGAGCATTAGAGAGAATTAAAAATTAAGTTCTGCCAGTTTTGTTGGGAGGGGTGAAAAATGATGGGAACATTAACCCAGAAAAAATAAGGATAAAGTGATCCACAAAAAACCTGGTCATTACCTCAGAAATCCTGAGTCTTCTCTGTAACTCCTTGTTGCATCCACCTACTACTTTCCAGCTCATTTATGCACATGTCATAAGGGGCATCTCTGCATATTTTCACCTTCCTTCCCTAGAGATACAACCATATAATCCTAGGAATTATTCCAGTTACAAGAGAAATGCTGCAGCCATTACAGCAAACTTGCAGCAAATGCTAGGAAATTACCCATCAGTGCAGCATCCTCCCATATGGAGGAGAGGTCACCCTTGTTCCTTTTCCAAGGATCTCTCCATCTCTTGCCATGTCAGAAGAAAGAGCACAGCATGAGAATCAAACAGGATCCAAGTACAACTCTCAGCACAGGAGAATGGATGGATGCCATGCATAAACATTGCTGCAGTCAATTTAACAGTCAAGGCAGAATGTGAATTATCTTGGAACTGATTCAAGCAGGATATAGAGGTTGAATCTATGGAAATGCTTGCATCCTGCAAATCTCTAGTAGAGAATGGAATTACGGTGAGACTCATTGCCTAGCCTGCACAACACAGCAGACTGAAACAGAGAACATGCTTTTGATATAGAAATTTGGGAGGAAATACCTACACTTACTGTTAGGGACAAAGAGGTTAAAAAAACCAAATCAACAACTAAATATACAAGATTACAAGCATCCAAACACTAGGATCAGATCCTCTCAGACCTTCTGCCTCTCCCCTCTGAACAACTACTTGCCAGGGTGAAAAATTCAATATAGTGAGATCAGCTTTGCTATTTTAGTCTCAAAAGTGCAGATGGAGCATATGCCTGTAGATAGTAATATCTGCATTACTGTATAGTATCTGAAGACCCCAATCAGATATAGGCCATTGAACACTCAGAAAAAACTCTCAAAGAAAATTCCTGCCAAAACCAGTTCACCGTGTGCATTAAGAGAAAAAAGTAACCTGTGAATTTAATTAAACCAGTGGAGATAACGACAAGAGAGGAAGCACATGAAAGAACTATAGATGAACACACAGGTACTGTCAACCTTGACAGCATCCTGCAGAAGAGTTATAAACCCGGGCTGAAGGGTGTTGTTTGTTTGAAATCTGTAAGTTATGCTCTGCAAAACAGTTCTTTCAATCTTTAAATTAGATTTTAAAAATATCAAAGAGGCTATGAACTTTATTTGGCCACCTGCTTACTTTGTGAGAACAGTCAACTGTGGTAATATGAACATTGCCTCACATTATGCAAATAGCATTTAGACCACGGAGTTTCACTGAAGGTTTGTGATCCCTGTTGATAGAAGGTCACATCCAGCCCCCAGGCACACAAAACCTCTGTTGTTCACTGCACAGTAAACACACAGCACACAAACCAGAACGAAGTGTCTTCCTAGATTTCATGCTTAGTCCTCATTATACAGCCCCATCACACACAGATTTTGTTTATTAAGCTCTACCACATTAAGCCCACAAAAATTGTAAAAGTTAAAATTGTACTCGGATGACGAACTAATCCACCTCTATCGTCATCAAAACTTCCATTCAAAAAGAAGAGTTTGGGAACGGGGTAAAACAATATCCTGCAAACTGCAGCGTGTGCAAACTAAGTTACCTGTCCTATTTGCTTTAAAATGTCACGGTCCAGTCTTCACCGGGGTATCTCATGGTTTTACAGAGTGTAATCATTCATGTTGTGTTTATCATAAAATGACACATACTTTGAAGTATTATTTTTCAATTATGCAGGAAGTGGAGTAGGAAGTAATTTATTGAGTGAAATCTCTCCTGATTTTCAAGAGTCACTGGCTGATAGAGTGGAACTTAGGGACACCAGTATCATTAGGGACAAGAGTGACTACATAACTAGTAATCACTGCTAATCTAGTAGCTGGCAAGGTGACATCAGCTACCATAGTAACAAGCATAAAATCAACTGTTTGCTTCCAAAAAATGCCTACACTTCACTCAGCTGTTTGTCATGATTTTTAAAGTCATGACAGAGAAAATAAAACCCTATCCTGTACTTTAGAACTTGCATCTTTCCCTGCTCTTCTTTGAGGAGAGAATGCCTCAAAATAATAATTTCACCAGTTTTACTGAGAATGCCCTACTACAGACTAGAAGACAAAGTTTCTGGATCCATAATCAGTAATAGCCCCATCTTCTCTAGGAAGAGTGCACAACAAACACTAGAGAGACAGCAGGCACCCCCTGAGGGAAAATCCCTTTCCAAAGCATTTCTGCACAGGCTGCACACATATTATTTCATGTAGTACTCATAGTATAAGGAGATGTTCACATCTAAAGGTGAATCAGCTCTTCTAACACACTCTTAACCACTCTAGTGGTTGACTCCAGTTATTTATTAACTTCCACACATGTTCTTTGCACTTTACAGACAGCTCTATCCAATGACATTTATATTAAACTCTCACTCATATGGAACTCCAACATTCAACAAGTCTCAACATCTGCCAGGGGGTTAAAAATCTATGTAGAGAGGAGGGCAAGCCACAAGGCAGAGTCAGAGAGACACTCAGGGATGAAGTGGAAAGGACGCACAATTGTTCCAGCTTCCTGTCCACTGTGCCACCACTTAATTCAAATCTATACCTACAGATTTCTGGGGTTTTTTTCCTGTTTTCACACAAGCTCAGGGCAAACCCTAGAGAAAGGAGAAGGGTGGCTAACAGGTTTATATTTTCAGGAAGGAATAAGCCTAGCATCATGTCGAAATACACATATTATTTTGAATTTCCTTGTCAGGGAAAAAGCTGTAGACATTACATTAAAAACTTGTATATAAGTAAGTATCTTGAACTAGACATTTAAATTACCCCTGTGGGATGTTTGTCTAAGAAAATCCAGCTTGCCTTATGGCAATGCTAATCTCCTCATATCTGTTTCACTTTTTATCCTTGCACCTGCCTGTATTAACAAGATTAAGAATTAAGCTGGAAGAGGGCTGTCTGTCAAGGAATACCAATTAAACTATTGATTTAACCATCAGAATAACAACCAAATGGAGTTCCTGGCCCAGGCAAACAGAAGGGTTTTATTGCATTATATTTCAAACTCTAAGTCATGCTTGTGGCAGGCTATGTCACCAGACTGCAGAGGAAACAATTAGGAGGGCAAAAGACACGCTGGAGTTTTCTTGTGAAAGGATTCTTATCTCTTATGGCCAAAAGGAAGATTTCGCATGTGATCTTACCACAGAATTTAAAACAAAATCTGTTTTCTGGATAATTAGCAGATCTGACCTAAGTCATTGAGGGAGTGTTTAAACGGCAGTGCACATGCTTATCTTTGTGACCAGGCTCCATTTGCAGAGCTCACATCTTCTCATCTCAAATCACAGCTCTCAGTTGCATTACTGCTGTCTGACTTAGGGAGTTTGTTACCATCTAGCTCCAAGCAGAACCTACTAGTTCAGGAAGTTTCTGCACTTGCAGCAGACTTTGCCATATTCATTAACTTAAGCTACCACAACCTACAGACAGACAGACAATTCAAAAAACATCCATGAACCACAGACCCACTAGTTGAGAATGAGTGAGTGAATGAATGAATGAGGAAAAGAGTGCAGCAAAAGAACAAGTATTTTTTTCAAAGTTGAATGCCCCAAAGTAGAGCTAAGGAGTGGATTCATGGAGACTTAAATGTTCATTACCCAGAAGATGTTTCAAAGTTTTGCAATTTATCCACATCATTAGAATGCTGAAAGCAACTGCTATGTCAAGGCCATCCCAAAGTTTGAGATAATCAACTCGATGCTAGAAGATCAGATTGCAAATAACAAAGAATTCACAGATCAGTTTGACTTGCTGAAAGAAAGAAGGTGCAAATGTACTCCAAGTATGCACGGAAAGCAGCAAGGCTGATGACAAACGGCTCTGAAAGGGAGCAGATGACAAACAGCTCTGAAAGGGAGCGCTCCGAAGCCAGGCACAGGAGAGTGACTCCCTGCAAGTGACAGCGCTGCAAGCAAACAAACGCTGCTTGTTCTGGACTGACCGCACTTCCGCCTCCTCCCCTCCCATTCAATCCCAGCGCCACTGATGCTCCTCCATCTACATGGCATACGGCTCCAAACACTTTTACCTCGGTGAGGGAAGCAGGCTGGAGAAAGCATGTGATCACACGGTAAGTTTATGCTTATATTTGCTGACACGAAGGGGGAAAACCCGCTATCAAATAGGTTGCTGAATTAGAAAATGCGGTTAAATACTAAGTATAATTGTGTGGAGCATGTGGATCTGGAGCAGATTCAGCAGGGGAGTGTGTACTTAAGGATCAACTGAGACAGCTGTGGACATCTGCAGCCGTTGCTTTAAGAGCAGTAAATGCTGCATGGTTAGAAAAACAAGTTGCCCGTTTTGTCCTTTGTACTGGAAGTCTGTTGCCCAAATGGTATTGCTCCTGGAGGAATTCAGCGTAGACAAAGTCAGCTGAGACAAACCGGAGCCCCTCTCCCCCCTCCCATTATTCGGTAGGCACTTCTCTTCCCACTAGCTCACAGTTGTGACAATGCAGGGAAATAGAGAAAGAATGGCAGAGGGAAGCAGAGCACAGCTGTGCGTTGCAGAATCTCTCCATATTCATTTGCCAAACAAAGCCAGTACTCAAAAAGACAGCGAAGGTGCAATAGGACTACACCAAATCCATGCCTCTGAGCAGCGAGGGGCTCTCTAACAATGCATTCAAGCAACAGATAAGATTTACCTTCAAAATGCAGGCCATGTTCTTTCTCTATCCTTCCTACCAAAGAGCAGCAGGATTCTGCTTTGTGAGCAGCAGTTCCAGTGTCAGGCAAGAGGCTGGTAGAGCTGCAGAACTGCTAGAGCCTACATTCCTGTAGATCCAAATAAAGGTACCACGCATCCAGGATCCGTTAGTCATATTAGTCTTTTTATGCCCCGTTCGTTCCACCCCCCGGCTCCTGCCACTGGCTGGGAGCCAGCCCAGCACCTCCCCTCCGTCACATGACCGAGTTTGATTCACGGCCCCAGCCTGGTTTGCCGTAAGCTCCGGGACGCACCCGCGCAGGGCTGTACGTGCGAACGGCGATCTGCACCTTGCCGGGGCTCTGCAATGCCTGCTAATCAATCTCTGTGTGTGAAATTAATCCCTGTGCAGCCCTCGCAGTGCTCTCAGGAGACGGCTGCTGGCAGTTGGGCAGAAAAGTCCAAACTCTCTCTATTACCGTGGCTGTAAAAATCCTTACTCTGCTTGTTAGAGTGCGGTATTGTTTTAAGTTCAGCCCTTTTCGCTGTACAGCAGGCTTCTCTTTGTCTAAATTGCTGCCCTATGAGAAATAATCGTTATCAGCAAGCAGCCCAGATATCCCACCAGAGGTGTTGCCATTGTGCTGTGCACACCTTTTTGAGTGAAGAGCTGGCATCCATCACAGGGAGTGGAAAGCTTGGTTTCGTTAGTAAGGCTTTTTGCTTATGCAACTTTCTTTGGACTTTGTTGAGATAAGAAAGTGGGGTAAAGTGGAGATGAATAAATTCAGCTGTTGAAGAAATCTTTCACTTTACATAATCTTATCAAATTCAAGTTCTTTTCTTACATAACTCTGTATAGTATAAAGATTTTACTTCATATTTGTCAGTTCTCCTGCAGTCTCTATCTCCCCCTTTTATACTTTCTCAGTACTTCTCATTACTTCATCTTGGAACCCTTTGCATTCTCTGTACTTGGCACCTTCCTCGTATTCCCTTTGTGCCACATTGCTTCTCTCCTGCTGCTTTGGTACCAAAAGCTTTCTGTCTCCCTTAATAAATTCCTTGTAGTGGGAGTCTTCGGCTTCCCTGCAGCAGCTCAGAGTACCTGTTTGTGTGCAGGCAATACCATCTAGCTCATGTTAAGGAACCATTTACCACAGAGCCCCTCACTGTGGGAGAGGCCAGAAGGGGTTAATGCTGTGCTGCACATTTAACAACCAGTACTGTTCACAGCCCGGCAAGCCTCTCCTGTCCAGGTGCAGTCCCTCCAGACAGTAAGTAGGTTGAAACTACAGGAACTAGATGTCCTCGTTTGTATGCAGGGGCAAATCCTCCCAGGAAGAGAAAGGGCCTGGGGGATTTCTCCTGCTCACACTCCTTAGCTGCCTTCCTGTGCGTTTCCAGAGAATATGCCAATATGTGTTTGGCCTTTGCCTCAGTGTCCAAAGTGCTGTACTCTTACACAGGTCCTGCAAACTCCTCAGCACCTCCCACCAATGGAAATCCACTTCCTTGTTCAGTTTCAGCTACAAGCCAAAGCTCTTGAGCTGAAAATTGTAATATTGCCGGGAAGACTAATGAAAAAGAACTTAGTGAAGTTTCTAACTGTGTTGAGTAACATAAGGAAATACCTAAATGACAAGTTAGTGGAAGAAGGTGGTAAAGGAGGGATGTACAACCTTTTTTTTTTTTATTAGAGGCTACCACCAACCTGTATTAGATCATTCTGGAGAATAGTTTATGTGTCTTTAAGTACTAGTTGTTGGTAAAGAGTTTTGTAACGAAGCTCTGTTTCTTAGTGAATAAGATAAATAATTCATTCTTTCCCAAATAAAAAATAATTGTCTATTTTTCTCTCCAGCAGTCAAGAATCTAGTTTTCTTTGGAGTGAAGCTATTCCTTTCACCTGTGTGATGGGCATGAAAGAAGTTTTCATCTGAGGCAAATGAAAAATATTCCACCCCCTTCCCAGTCCTCCACCTTCCCACTTCTGTAAAGAATAAAAGGAATTAGACTGGAGAGAAACCATCCTGGAAAGGTCAATCATTTCAACATGTCCAAAGCACTCAGGGATTTCCAGTGAATTATATTCCTTAAGGAAAGGCAGAGGCATGGGTAGTCATCTTGTTTTAAGCGTCTCTGACAGGCTTTGATTCTAAACATCATATCAGACAAAGTGTGGTGAACTTTAACTTCTAGACTTTTTGTAAATGGATATTTATCTTAAAAATACTTCATCTTTACTAGACATTAGCAACAGCCATCCTTCCCTCTTACTTTCAGGAGGGATATGAGATTTCACTTTATTTTCTCTTTGGGACAAAACTGAAGGTGTGGCTTGAGCTGAGAACACCAAAAAGAGCAACACAAAGTCCAGCCTTAGGCTGAGCTAATTTCACATCAGAGAAACTACATGAGGAAAGGCAACCACGAAATTAGAAAAGCAAAGCGCCATTGTAAGAACATCATTCCATGAGTCTCATAAAGTGCTTTACCTGAACTTATGATACTCTGGAAATCAGCTTTAGGCAAAACATAGCTCACATAAATTTCAGTTATGCTTGCAACTTTCTGTCCAAAATTAACACGGTTGTTGTTGCCTAGTAGGGATGTCAAAGACAGTGTGAATCTCCCTTCAAGTCTGAGTCATTGTGACAGGCCACACAGAGTCACTACTTCTAGTTCTGAGAACAAAGACCTTTAGTTCTGAGGACAAAGGCCTTGCATGTTTTCCATCTAGCCCTGATTCTTCCAATACATTCCTATGGCGACATAACCTCAGGAAAAATATGGTTTGGGCAGCAGCCCTTTTAACTCTAATTCTTGAAAACTAATTCTGTCATAAGAAATCAGTCCTTTGTGGAGAGGGCTGATTAAGCCTTAAATTGCAGAGATTAATACAGCTACGCAATCCCAGCATCCAAGCAGGAATTTGTAGTGCCAGTGCAGGTAGTTCTGCTGGGCAGGCTCTGCCATGAACAGTTGGTTTGTTTGGTGGCTGGGTACTGTGGCACTGATGAAGCTGCACTTTCACCTCTGGTAAGAACTTCCAAGCCAAAACCTCTCAGATTTAAATAGTAAATTAACTTTTTAGTCCCACATCTGTATTTTAAAAGTCCAGACTTAGAGAAAGTCTGAAAGCTATCATTTCACTGATCATTGAAATCAGACACTGGTTCATGTAGCAAAAATGTGCTGAAAAGTAAGAACCTGTTCTTACACTTGCTGCCACTACAAAGCTTTATCAGACAATGATGACACAAGGTGGCATTTTTCACCCTTCAGGTGCAACCTGAGTCAGTGGCAGAGTAACAGATCCACTCTGTTATCCAGAGGTCTCATCTTCCCAACCTTTTGTATCAAGTTCTCCTTACCTCACCATATCTCCAGTGTAAGAAACAAATTTAAGGTACCCAGCAGCCCAATGCTATGGCAGGGGTAGAGGATGAGATGATTGAAAAACCAGCAGGTTACGATTCAAACAGGAAATCTTATCAGGTTATCCAAATGCTACATGGAATTTTAATTTTAAGCTCTTAAAATTTGATGCTGGTTTTCCAGGTAAGAAAAAAAGGCTTAATCAAGCCTGAATACTTTATAGGTGAACCTCTGCTACGTTCTGGAGTGCAGAGGCTGAGTAGAATAGGTGGGGCTTGTTACAGTCTAAATTCTGTTACTTTTCAGAATATCCTGAGAGCTTAAAGCAAGTTTGCTATGTGCGCATTACTGAAAGAGCCAGTATATATTGCTCTGCCCAGCTTCCTTCTCAGAACAATTCATCTGAACCTTATTCAGCTGCAGAACCCAGCTCCATTAAAAAGGAAAAAAAAGGAAGTTTAGTCATGGAATACTTCTGCAAGTCTCACTGGCAGGAGACAAGGATTGCTATTCGAAATTCAGCTCATCACCTCGCTATTCTTCAGTGTCATGGAAACAATTTAGCACAGCCACACAGCACTTGCAGACCTTGCATGTTCTGGTGTTCCCCCCCAGCCCCATTCTAATGCACACACACAAACACTCAAATCAAAACTTAATCCCAACTTTCTTCCAACTAAACATTCTTTAGAAAAAAGTAAAAGTTTAAAAAATCAAGTGTTGGCCACACCTAACAATGCATGAATATTCGGAGATTAAAACACAAAGGTCTGTAGAAGTACCTGGAAGCAGGGGAAAAAAGCAAACCCTATAAATCTAATCTTTTCAGACTGACATTTTATTTTCTATGCATGCTCATCTGAGAGCTTCAGGTTTCTGTTTTCAAAGATGGTTATTAATCAGTGATCATTTTACACTAAACTACAGACTGTTGGGCTTTTTTTATATAAATGAAAAAGTGTATGTCATCTGTTATTTGTAATTTATTTTTTAATTAAATGTGCTTCAACAGAAACAATGGAATTTTTTTTAAATGCAGGGAAAAAAAGGAACCAAACAAAAATAAAAACCCACATGCAAGAGAACAATGTCTGTCCCAGACAGCTTTCCTCTAATTAAAACAGACAAAGCAACTCTGAAGAGGGCTGTGTCTGCTTATGCCACTAGATGTTTTGCCTGTATAAAAACAGTACAATAAGCAAATGTATAACTTGCTGCAGTCTCCAGGAGAAGAAAACCCAGCAGAAATACTCTGAAAAACATTCAAAAGCGAAATGATGTGTTTGAAGATGTGCTGTCATTTGCAGGTAACTGCTGAATAGAGAATGTGGTTGGTTGATAGATATTTCTTGTACATTCTTCAGTAAAGGATGTATTTGGTTTCTCCACTATAAAGTTCTTACATTCTTTGCTCTATTATCAATGCTTTACACTCCCACTATTTTTATGAGATATAACTAACCTCACAAAAACACTGATACTGTTTCACACTGAGATATGGCCATGTCAGTTTATCCTCTAATGAGGATTTTATCCAGGAGAATAATACAGCAGTGCACATAAAAGGAGCTTAGGAAAAGGAACCAGTAACAACTTCAATCATGGCATGGAAGGCCTTAAATTGGAACAAAATTTAAAAGCAACATTTCAGCGTAGAACACCTTCTCTTGAACTAAAGAAGCATAGATATACCCTGCCTCCTTCCAGATCCAGCCTGTTTTTGTGGGCTAAGCTCTGTCATTAGCCCAATGGCTTGTCTTTAAAATAAGAAAAAACAACCAAACATCTTCCTCTCCCTTCCCAAGGCTTTATCTAATGTTTCATTGCACCTAAAAGGAAAAGCTCAAAAGTGCAGCAGAAAAGACAAATATATTTAATTCAGGAGTGAATTAATTTTGGGGCAGGGGAGGGAAGGGTGGATTTTTGCACCACTCTCAAGTAACATCTAGAGTGTCTCAACCCCAGCACTGTTAGATCTGAGCCACCTTGTTCAGCAACATCCTGCTCACACCATCACAAAACAGGATATAAACAAGCCCCAAGCACTGTGGAGCAAGTATTTTGCTCCACAGTGGAGCAAAGTGGTGGCCCTGTTTCAGGAAATTACATTAATTAGCACTATTTTAGCATGCTATAAATCGATCTTTATCATGGTTACCATAATCTTAGGAATTAAAAAAAGGGTTTCACTGGGTTTTTTTTTTCCCCCTGTCTTGGATATATTTTGTTCAGTTATGGCCACAATGTTTAGATCTGCAGAAAAGAATTTGATTTGTGCAGCCACAAAAGTAAGCAACATTTTCTTGGTAGCAGAGGTGCCATATGGAGAGTTTTTCAGAAGATGGTCAGAAAGTCACAAAAAACTCCTATTCCTGTTTTTAAACCTCATTCTGTACTTGATTCCTAAGTTATGAAACCAATTGAATTATACTGAAATCCAACTCTACTCCTTCCATTAAGATTCTCTCCATGAAATTCTGTTCTTGGCTATTTTAATGTCTTCCCTAGCTGCAGGGTGAGCAGCAGCAAAAGCTGTTCATATGGAATGATGAGCTTTACTTCTCTGAATCCAAATAAACTGCTACCCTACTGCCCTGTTAAATCCACACTCTCCTTGGAGCTTTCAGAGGCTCTAACTAGCCATCATGCTGTGCCCTAATGCCAACAGACTTTGCTTCACTGGATATAAAGTGAAGAAAATATCTTGTTATGGAAGTTATTTTCACCCATAAAAGTTGCCTGTAGCAAAGCATTGCCATACTTTGAAGAGTCCATCTCAAGCTATTGCCATATATACTCAAGGAAAACACCTTTACATCTTTTGAAACATCTGACAGCTTTCATACAAATTTTTAACAGAATCTATTGATGCAATTTTTTTAATTAACAATTTTACAAGTTTACAGCTGACAACTGTCTTGCCTTTTACAGCCTTAGGAGTCTACACTGCTAAGCAATAGTGAACTAGAAGATAAAAAGATGCATTTATAAGGGAAATCTTAAGGTGTTTAATAAATTACTTGCGAATATTGTCTTGTTGGACCAAACAGCAACCTTGAAATCAAAGTTGCAGCACTGAACACAAGACTAAAGAAGTACAGGAATTCAGCCTGAGTATACAGATCCCAGAATTGTTTTATAACATGATCACACTATTCTTTCCCCAAAGGAAGTTTTGGGGTTGTGGGTTGGCTTTAGGTTTCTTTGGGGACTTTTTTTTAGTTGGATAGAGGAGTGAGTTTGTTTTTTGGTTTTTTTTTCATTTGTCCACCCTTTTCTAGTTCAAAAGATGAAACTTGCAAAAAATTACTTTGAATCAGCATTACATGAATGTGCTGTTTCCTACAGGATCACTGCTTCATTTAATGGAAAAAAATGATACAGTGCATGAGAAATGGTTTTAGACAGACGCTGAAGATTTAAATCATTAAAAGCACCTGTGAAAAGGTGGAAGGATTTTCAACTTGTCTCTACCAGATATCCACTGCAATGGTCTCTGATTTAATAGCTAGGCACTGGTATTATTTTCCCTCATTTTCTGGACTCATTTTCTGGACTCGGGATTTGAAACCATAAGGGTGTATATACCAATGACTGGGTACTGGCAGCTGCAATTGAAGGTAATAGGAGTTACGTTTTGATTACGTTAATTGATACATAATGCTGAGTTCTCAGAACAAAAAAAAAAAAATCTTAGGCATCCAATATTGGACAGCAGCATAAAAGGACACATTAATTCTTTTCCCAGTGACTCACTCTTTCCTGTGAAACAGTAATAATTTTTAATGTCAAGGTGTCATATTACAGTGAATGGCATAAGAGGGTCCATTAGGAAATTAGGCACCCTGTCTTCAGGAAGTGCTTTCACTCTCATGAAGTACCATGTGGCACAGAGCCACATGGCTCCACAGTGGAGCAAACAGAATATTAAACAGCTGCTCTCCACCTGCATCTGACCAGCCCATGAACCTAAACAAGTCTGAACCACTAGAACAAAAACATATTATTAATCATACAATTTAAAAACATATTTAGAAGATAATTAGACCAATAATTAAGATAATAATAATTTAAAATAATTAGGACTGCAGCGGTAATCTCATTGACATTTTAAATTTCAAACTCTTAGGTTTCTTATTCAATGCTGGTTTTGTATCCCAGAAGTCAGAGGCACAAATTCCATCTCCTGCCATTACTGGCAACCCTGTCATGTACCATTGGAAAGTTTTCTAACTTCCAGAACCATCCAGGATTCCCACTCCTGAGAAACCAGCTCACACAACAGCAGCCACTTGTAGACCTACAGTATGAGGCACATCCTTTCCCTGACAGGTGGAAGCAGCAAAGAAAGGAAGATCCTGTCCTGTGGCACACTCCAGCCTAGTTAATACTGAGTGCTGAATCCACCAACTCAGCCACTGAACAGGATGCAGCTTAGGTTATCCCTATCATTGTATCCTTTCTCAGAAACTGGAGAAAGAATGCATGCCATTGCTATGCAAGCTTTGAGAAGATTAAAACCCAAACAACCTAAAGCTTCCACATTATTTTAAGAGTCAAAATAATATAAGAAATAGAAAGACACAAAGTCCATTTAACAGTCCAAATAAAGTCCATACAAAAGTCCTTGGAAAATTACAAAAGTGATGTTTCTTAATTTTGATATTTTATGGTTTCTGGTGACCCTGATGTTTTGTTCAAAGTTGGTTTTGAATAATTGAAAAGTCATTAAGCCCTCTGTTAACAGCTTCCCCAAACTGTAAGTTGAAGATTCACACATCTGCTATAGTGACAAAACATTAAAATTTTGTAGTCTGACTGTTTCTAAAAAGTCCTTTTTTAGAAGCAACGCAATCCTGCCATAGATCACACTAAGCCAAGTAAGAGATTTTATGGACACAATGGCCTTTGATGTAAAATACCAGGTTTTGCAAAGTTTCCATTGGAAGCAAGCTCCGTAGCTCCAGGAGAAGTTTACTAATATTACTCTATAATTATAGCCTACATCTCAGGAGCAAAGGAGTCAGAACTTGGATCCAACCTATTTGAGAACATCTAAGTGAAATGTGTTGAAAATACAGATTTTTAAAATTCATGTGCATGACAAGGAAAGACATTTCATATTTTCCGAATGATTATCAGCATCTCATTTTTTATGCCTGTTCTTATTACTGAGAGCATACTATCAGTGTTAGCAGGTCACATAACATATTTCTTTTCACCAAAAGTATAAGTAATGTTGCATGTCAACATCCAGTACAGAAAGAATAAGCACAGAGAGAAATATTTTAAATAGAAAACATTTTGGAAAGAAAATCATTTTCATCACCCTCAGGTGGGTAACACTGCTCATTTCATTTCCCCCCAGAAATATATTGCTAGAATTAGCATTGATCTCAATGAAACTATAGTATTTTTATTAATCCACCAGAAAGCATCAAATTTAAAAATAGCTTGTGATTTATTATGCACAGCATAATAGAATTTTATAACATTTTTATTGTTTTCAAGACCTTCTAGGATTTTCCTTATCTAGGTGTGACAAAATTCTTCCCATAGCTCAGCTGTCCCTTTGTAATGCCGCAGTACACGATAAAGAAAATACTTCAGAGTTGGAGATAAACTTACTGTGTCTGGCTTTCCATTTTAATAAAATTTAGAACCGCATTTGGAGAAACTGCAGTACCAGATTTCATTGACTAAAAAAAACACACATTAGTAGCTAAGATTTATTTACACCTGTTTTGGCATCTCGTATAACAGTCATGGAAGCAAGCTGTCAGGACAAAGTCCATGAAGGATTTTAAGTACAGGTTTAATTTAAATTCAGAGGTTCAGATGCAAACAGGATGGCTGCTAGCACTAGAAAGTGTCAGAGCATATGGATTGCCTGGATTTTGTTTTGTGTAACACTAAATGCAACACCTATCTACAAACACAGAGTTCCTCCCTTTTATTTAAGGGAGTTAAATTAATTAATAATAATTTAATTAAATTATTAATTAAAATTATTTATTTATAATAAAAAATTATTAATTAATAATAAATAAATTAAGTTATCTTTCACAGTTAAAGGCCCCTGAAGTAGATTTGCATAGCTTTGGAGTTGGGATAGAGGGAGATTTTATTATATTGGACTAATCCTCTCCTGTAATTCCCTTAAATGAACTATCACTCCAGAAGCAGATGCCATGGGAGAAATGACCAGATCCACTGAACTTGGTCCAGGATGATATTTATGTCCTTCCTGGTAGGAATCAAAATCTTTTGAGAGTTTTCATTGGAACGAAGAAATAAACGTGACTGTTACGTAAAGTCATGAACAACTGAGAGGCAACTGGGTCAGAAGTTCAGTGGGAGGAAGGAGGGACAGCTTTTTAGGCCCATAGCTCAGACAGATTTTGTTTTCCTGGACAATTTGCTTTGCAATTTAACATTTCTGTATCTTTTCCTGATTAAAAAAAAACACAAAAAACTGCACATTGCTGTGGTCCTGTAAAAATCTTAGTCTAACATAACAGCAACCAGTAAAGAGTTTCCCTTTTGGAAACATTGAGGATATCAGGTTTTGCTGTCACACTCCTTCTGTGAACCATGCAGTTTGCTGCTGTTGCTATAATGTGCTAAGGGCTGTCACATTAGTAAGGTTTCAGCTGGGACTAAAGGTCTTGGAGTAATTTAGAGATGGTGGGGTGATAAAGAAAAATAACAATCAAAAAATTGCCCTATTGCAACTTCAAAAGCATTTCCTTCCTTCCTCTGGTTACTAATTTTAAATTGCACAAAGTGAAACTTCAGGAATTCCTCCAGGATGACAGCAGCTCTGTACTAGAAGGGTAAAGGCACCCAGCCACTGGCATAGTTCAACAGACCTGCATCAGGACTGGGTAAAGAGATGACAGAGTTGTGTTTAATTCTGTTTTCACAAACAGAAATGGAGACTGTTTTGCTAAAGTGAAAATCTCTTCCTTCAATGTAACTTCCCCAACAGAAGGCCTGTCTAAGTGAGAGCAAATCTGAATTTTCAAAGCAATTTCTCAAACCCACTTGGGATTTTACTGACATTTACATTTCTAGAGCGTGCCCAGTTTATTTCTATCCAAGTTTCAGAAGGCCATTATTTGCATCGCTTGAAGCTTTTCTTTTTCACAGTCAAAACACACACTGCTATGCAAGCTAAGTTCACTGGAGAGGCAGAATTTAGCTTCAAATGTATTTCAAACAGGAGCTCTGCTGTACTTTGAACAAAGCTTTTGGACTTTTATCATGGTATCCTGTCTCTCCTTGAGAACAGCTGCAGAAATATGTGAGATTCTCCCCAGCCCTCCACCTGGCCCCTCCTGCTCTCCATCCTTATTTCTCTGTCTCCAAGCCAGCCCAAAGCATTAGCAAGGATGCTGACCGGGGACAAACTAAAATAGTATTAGAGATCACCCTCATAGCACCATATTTGTATACCCAGAGAAAGGCTGGAAAAAAAATTTTGATATAACAAGGGGAGATGGGTTGTTAGAGGAAATAATATCAGCTGGGGAACAAGCAACGATCTGCAAAGAGTCAACATTTCTGTTTAACTGTTTGCTTGCTGCAGTTGACAAAAATAATAACTAAATTTTCATGAGGCAAAACAAAACTAGGTCAGGACTCTGCACAGACGAACCTGAGAGAGAGGACCACAAGACAAGGCTGTTAACACACAGATCTCACCATGACACAGATGAAAATTTAAAGTTTTAAATATTTTAATTTATTTTCTGTATTAATTACTATTTCAAGGAGGCATTTGCTCAAGTGTTTAGCACACATTTGCAGTTTCTTTTTAAAACTACAAAGAATTTTCAATGATGTGTGAAAATCACTGGAAAATATTCTCAAACAGAACATGAATTTATTTACAGGAACAGTCTGAATTCATCTATTCCAAGATTAGTCAGAAAATTTCCTTATTGTGGCTGCAATGCAAGTAAACAGTATTATGATTTAGCCCACTGAGAAAGAAAACTCTAAGAACTGCTCAGGAAGTTCCTAAATATGCTGTAAAGTAGCTCACAGAAATCAGGATCTGCTCTCAAAGAGTGTAGGAACTTAGGATACTAACTATAGTGGCTGAATATACTGCATGTGATGACATCATAAAAAAAAAGAAACCCTGAAAAAACCCACATCTGAGTCCAGATTTATATTGGCTCTTTCAGTTCTCACTTCAGGCCACAGTGTCAGTACTGGAACATCTTATTCCAAAAGCAAATCATTTACACATTGAAAAAGCAAGCCCCACTAGGTGGTCATGTCACCCACCCCTTTCACAGTAAGTACATGCATTTTTAGTGGAGTAAATGCAAATAAATCTAACAGTTTGCTCTGCTGGAACAGAAATCTTTCCTCAGAAAAAGTTGTTTAAACATCTTCTATGCCAAATCTGTGTTGTTGCCTGTTACTTGTGACTGAGTGTTCAAGACATGGCTTAAAAGCAACACTGACTGAGCTGCAAGCTGGTTACTGCACAGCACCATGAAGCAGTTCAAGGAATGGTGGCAACTACTTACAGACATCAAAGTACCTTTTGTGTAAGGGCCAGTAGTTTCACTAAGTGTATACTTGGCAGGGTTGGTTATTAAAAAAAGCTCTTAATTATATTATCATCAGGAGAGCCACTTGTCTTGAGCAGCAAACACCCCATTAGGAGATTATTCTGCTTTAGTCTCAAGTGTACTCTAGTTTCATGCAGTATTATTCCTTGGGATTATCCATAATACCCACACGTAAAAGGATCCTTGCTTCCTTTTTCTTGCACATAGTACAATTATAATAATCAGTTACAATAGAATTGTTTTAAAAAAAAAAAAAAAAGTCTTCTCCACTGCAACCAGTGTTGTTCTGCAAGCAGTAAGAGAACTATGGGAGAAGAGATGCTGTAAACCATTTTTTCTTTTTAATGAAATATATCTTGGTATTTGAAATACTGATAAGAGTTGTGTAACAGAAATATTCCTAGGTGCATGTCATGACAAACTAGAAGGGTTTCTCTCTTTACCTTGGATTAGCAAATTTCACATCTGCTGTGATTCCTATATGGACACTGCAACCCAGAAGAAGAGAAGGATCCAAAAGAGCTGAGCTTATTAAATGATCTACAACATAATTAGCCACCAGCATGGGTACATATGTATGTCTGGTTCTGTGCACACATGTATTTCTGTGGGTGTATGTATATAAATTCCTTATTCCATAGCTTCTTTTCTGTGGCTGTGAACACATTTCAGTTTCTTCATATCAGCCCTCAAAATTGTTTCATGGCATTTGTCTCACAGACATTAATGGCTTAGTTACCTAATGAAGTAAGAATTTAAATAGTGAACATTTAGATTTGTTTTGGAAAGTAAGAGAAGAAACCTTCCCAGAAGGATAATAAGCAGCATTTGTAGTCAAATGGCACTCTAGCAATAATAGAACACAAGAACAATGGTGGAGCCTGGCACTAGCAAACTCCAAGACAGATTATTTGTGATGGGGTTATGCTGTGCTATTAGACAGAGTTCTCAAATTTCTATAGCCATGGCCTTCCTCCTGGGGGTTCAAAGGCAAACCACTGCCATGGGAGAAAAGGTAGTACATTTTAGTCAATATTTCAGCAGAGGGCAATGAAACATAAAATAACATCCAAGAATAAACATGTTAAGAGAGCCCTCCAATTGTCACTGAATGCTTTTCTTGGGAGCATGCTTGCAGCAGCATTCAGAGAATGTACACTTGAAAGTGACAGATTCAAAAGGCACCTAAGTACATACACTGCCCTCCATTCCCCTTCATGGTATTTGGTTGGGTACAACAGCTCAGTGCAGTTCTTAAATGCCATTCAGAACTACAACAGTGCAATTCATGGCTTGTACTTAACAGTGACTCTCCAGGTGAGAAGATTGAATTACTTTTCCGAGTCAGAGCTTTCTAACTTGCCCTCTCTAACCTTTCTGTTCTCTTCTCCTGTTCAATAGTCTCAAGTGCAGCATTCTGATAGCACAGAATATCTGAACTCAGCCTGATTTAGCCAGACATTATGTATTTTTACATTTTCAAGTAGCTCCACCAGTCTAGATAACAAATTGAATCAGATATTGCATTCATATTCCTATGTTATTTGTCACCCAACTAAATTATTTTTAAAAAACCCAAACATAAAAATAATTTTTAAAAATAATGACCTTCAATGGTATGGCCCGCATCATCAGTTAGATTATAAAGCAAAATCTGTCAGGGACACACTGAGATGACCAGGATCACCTGGGCCTGTCTTGTCTTACTTTGAAATCAGTCTCAAGAGGAAAAATAATAAAGGAATAATAAACATGGGTATCCTAGAGTAAATACCAGTAGCATGTTGAATATGGACCAAGAGCCAATCTACCATTTCTTGTTGGAATGAAATAATGGAATGGGCTTGTCTATCTGAATTCTCCACTTAACTGTTAATTAACAGTTAACAATTAACTGTTGGAAACTACTGATGTTTTCCACTAAAATATTCAGTTATTAGGAGATAAACCACAGAAAAACACATATGATTTAAAAAAATAACCTTTCAATAGGCAGAGTCATGATTCAAATTGGATCCATCGGTTTCTGAAGAATGACTGCCTTTTCTGCAGAGCTGGGGGATACAAATCACTCCTGTCTCTGACTAGCCAAACATGATGCAAGATCACAGGAAGGAGGTACCACCCCTTTGTCATGATCTAGTCCTGATCCTCACACTAAGGAGACATTCATATTGTCTCCATATGTTTTCCATTTCTTTTTTCAAAATTCCCGTAAGTTAATCTCTTGTGTCATTTGGACTTTATATCACTCAATCTCGCTGTGGCAGCAGTTCATAACATACCATATGAGAAAAATTAATTATCTCACTGGAATTGTTGTCCTTTGGAACTAATTATCTTTTTGTGATGCTCCCTGGGAGGATCACAAAATTTTTTTGAGAAAAATACTGTCTCTTTGTTTGCCCCATAGCTGATCCTCACACACCCTGATGTGTGAAATTTCAAATCAGTTGAAAATTGTTTTCCTTATAAGGAACAGATGCGAAATAGACTCTAATTGATGAGCATTTTCAGATTTGTGATTTGTGCCTTCCCAATGTTTGCCAATGTTTCTCCATGTGATTGTTCGCTGAAGCTATGGGTTCACAAGTGACCCTTACAAGCACAATAAACTAAAAAGCCCTTGAGCCATTCTGGATTGACTCCATTTATAGTATACTCCCTGTAGGAAAAGAATAGTCACATATGCTTATATAACTAACTGAGTTAATTCCAGATTTTCTTTCCCCAAGCTTAATACTCAGAACCTCATAGGGAAGCTTTTGACAGAATTAATTTCTTTAGAAAGATTACAGCCTTCACCTATTATAGCTCTTGTTCTTAGAATAAGACTTTTCTTCTACTACTACTGAATTTCATGATCATGTTTTGTATCAATTACTTCTTCTGCTGTTATTTTGAGGGGTTAAGCAGCCTTGAATTGACTGATATTAGTCTCCAGAATGAAGGATGGGGACATCCTTCATGAAGGATGGATGGGAACAGTGATTATTGCACAAATTAATGTGCTTCCAGTGTACTTACTCAATGCCTCCCCCCACCCTGAGCTGAAATGATGCCTTTAGCTTGCTACAAAACTTCATAAGCCGTGTCTTTGAAGATCTCATACAAGCACTTTCTGTGCTCACACACTGCCAAGGGTAGATGCTCATAACTCTTTTGGTAAAAATCTGTTTCATTAAAAACAAGGGAAAGAGTTATTGCTGCCTCCTTGCTGTGTAATAGCCAGCTGCAGAACATCTGCTAAGGAAAGAGACCTCTGCAAACCTTCAGAGAGTGTAACTACAACCCTAGGATGTTCTTCCGTGGGGGCATCTCAATCTCCCATACTCAACTTGGCCATGGTAGGGTTACCAGTGAAGGTATCCATCTGCAGGTGAGGGTCTTTGAATCCTCAAGCAAATTTGAAGCTTACTTGCTTTACCCTGGAGAGCTAAACTAGGATGGGTGTAGAAGTCACCCACACGCACCAGTGAAGCTTGAGCAGTGTTTGCTGCCTCCTTCTCCAGTTGCTTCCAGTAGGAGCTTTAATTGTTGGCTGCTGCTGACAAAGCACTGAATGTTTCACACAAGTCATTTAATGTCTGGGAAACACCCAAATACTAAGGTGATAAATGCCAGGCAAGACCCTGGGAAGAGACCTCAACACAGTTTTGCTGCTGCCAATCTGCCATGACAGTACCCTCTTGTCACTGCTGCAATGCCTGAATAAACTTTCTGGCAGCGCATGAGAGGGACTTCCAACACTGACCACCTCCTCCTAAAGTTTTCCTTTGCAGAAGTCTCATAAAGAGTAGCCTCACCTACCCAGCAGATGCCAGCCACATCAAGTTAAATGATCAATATTGATTCATAACTTCAAGCTGACACCTTGCAGTGAACCAAAGGGGAGTCTGAGCTGCCTGTCTGTAGGAAACATATCCAACACAGATAAAGATCCAAGGCTAGCTTACCAAGTATACAATAGACACATGCTGTATGTATGTAGTTCTCCTGATTTTGCTGCCTGGCTTTCTGGGCCAATACAAGGCTCTCTACCCACTGCTGCCATCCCTGGGTGTTTTCATGCTGCAACCCTCTTACCTCAGTTAAAAGTTCTCCAAATGCAGCAGACTCACATAATGCATCAGTTTCTTTAGCTAATCAAAAATAGTGCTTAAATTCTGCCTAGGCCTGCAGGGAATCAAGCATTTATATTTTCACTTCATTTCATGATTTAAGGAACTCTCTAAAATAGAAAATACATCTTATTTTTGATAGTTTCTTCACTAGAACATCACATTTTTGGCAAGGTATGTACATTCTATGTTTTACAGTGCTGACAGCTGTATTCTGTCAAAATATATCTGCAAAATCTCTGGAGAAAGGTGAAGGAAAAGGCATCAGAAATAGTAAACAACAATTCATTGGTCTTTCATTCTCTTCAGAAGTGCTGGTCCCTTTGAGAATATATTTTGCCCTTTCTTTTAGAACAACCTTCCAGCATCCTACTCATCATGTGCTATAAGGATTATTCTGTGTCAGATGAAATGTGGTAAATTACTGTTACATAAAACAAAGCTGCTTGCTGAAACAAATACAAAATAGATTTGCTTCCATCTTTATGCTGATTTTTTGAATCACAGAATCAAACTGATATAAACTACCACTTGTTTGGAAATGTTCCAGCACATACAAGAATACTGTCTTCCTGAGAGCATACAATAGCAGATGATGCACAATAAGACTAAGGCTATGCAAATAATTGATATTGCAGGTTGCTTGGGGAACAGAAAAAATTGGTTTCCAATTAGTCAAAAACAGTCTCAGTTCTTGGGGGGGAGAAAACAAAAAAAACCTGCTCAAAATAGAGAGCAGATTTCATACTTGAAGTTTTTAACCTTCTGAAATGTGGCTGCAGAAGATGCTAACAAAGGAAATACTTTAAATGCTTATTGCATATTCTGAAAAGAGTCATTAATACTGTTTTTCAGGCAGACTTTAAAATGTTCTCTGTTTAAAGAGAAAAACTAGAAACACACCAATCCATATGCACGTATATTATTAAGTTTCCATTCAAATTTTTATTAATGAAAGAAAATTTGCCACATGGGTTTTGTATCTGCTGCATAGAGCACCACATGACAATCCATATACTTCTACCCCCTGAAGAAAATTGGAATTAAACTGATTTTTTTTTTCCTCCTGAAGCCTTAACAGCATATTTAGCAGAATACTTTAACCCATTAATATCTGTGCCATAATGTTCTGCAGAATAGTTTTTGATTTAAAGGAAAAATTATAACCCTTCCATCTAAGGCCTGTTCAACTGTATTTCCTTGTCCCCTGGGGATGTTGTTCACATAGTAAAGGTCTTGTGTCTTTATTCTATTGCTTTTGAACATATGAAACAAAACTTACAATTTATGCTTTATAGTTTTTCGTTGTTTTATCTGTCATCTATAATGATACAAGATAGTCTCAGGCCAAAAGATGGCCTTTGACTGCAATTCCCATCACAATTCCTAAAGTATCCTAATCCATATCAAACCCATTTAAGCATCCATAAAAGAGAGGCATATTGTTTTCTACAAAGCCATTAAGAAGTTTTCTCTACTATTCATACTTTTCAGTTCTCCATGGCTTTCATTTTACCTTTAAAAAACAAACTCAGTGTTATCTAACTCACTGCCTCTAAATATTCAATCAGCAGCACTTTCTTCACAGCCCATATTTAAGTCTTAGCACTTGAATAGTCTTCTACATCTTCAAAGCAAGCACAGTAAAAACATTCAAGCAAATCCTCATGATACTTCAAGACCTACATTAGTTAAATTATTTAAAACAAAGTGAAATGATCTCTAATACAAAGAAAAAATAAGCTCGAAAAAGGGAAATAAATACAACATACATTCATTATCCTGCACATGCATATGAAACTCCAGGCCTGCTTGAGAGACAGCATAGCCCACACAAGTGAAGATATTCTGAAATATGTCAGTAGTAGAAAGCCAGCACTGCACACGTAATGTCTCAAGAAAAAAAACACTCCTTTTAACACCTCACCAACCCAGCTTCATTTACAAACCAACTTTTAGCAGCACATCCTACTCCCTCTACACTTACCCAGCATAACACTCAGCTTGGTCTCCTGAGTGAAAAGCTATCAGAGTAGAGAGCAGCTCCCTGCCCTGGCCCGCAGCTACATCAGCCACAGAGACCAACCTGCCCCAGAAGCATTATAAACCCCCTCACCCCTCCCTGGGTAACCCTGGGCAGCTGTCCCTGCCACAATCAGAGCTTTTGCTCTGCAGCTGTTTTGCACGGCCTATGTATTTGTCTTGTCCTACCTGCTCAATTCTTTAGTAACTATGGGAGGTTTACACATTCTGTAACATCTGTATACATTTAACCATTTTAAGTACTAGGTTTTCAAAGGTATCTGGGTGCATAACTTGCTTACTGCAACCAAAGGCAGACAACTAACCTCTGCAGCTCTAGGCCTTAATTTTGTGCAAACTATCCTCTCCCAGCTCCAGTTGGAGTTAATCTGATTATTTGGCACAAACAACTAATTTCTGTCACTTTCTCCAGTCAGTTCTTTTTGCTTCCTTTCCCTGGCTCTCTCGGTATGTATTGGCTTCTTCTTTCCTTCATGTTAGATTACATAGTTCAGATTGATCCCCACTTGTAGCTTACTGCTGGGACTCCACTTGGTATCTCATTTCACATTGAATTTATTTTTAAAGTAGATGCTATAAAACCAAGGTGGACAGGTGGGATCTAATGTAGGTAATCAAAATATGCTGATATTGCCATCAGCTGATGACTTACTTACAGAGACCATGAGAAACACTTCCAGTTCATAAACTGTCCAAATTTAGTAAAAACAATTTTGCTGCACCTGGCAAGGCCACCACCTTCCTCCCTGACATGTCTCTCTGGAAAAACCCTTCAGCCACATAGGAGGAAAATATCCTCTATAAAGTTGTTTAGGACTGATTAAGCAAAGCTCCTCAGTTCCTCCTGCAAAGACAAAGGGTCAGGCACTACTCAGGGCTGGCACTTCTGGGGTTGCATTTGTAGTGATAAATGTTGTTCTTAACCACAAAGCCACCCATAGTAAATCACTGTAGAGTCAGTTATGCAACTGAGTAGTCCCTAACTTCCCTTATCTTGATCAATTGAATAGCCAAAATGTAGATGGAAAAATCAACAATATCTTTCTTTGCCCTTCCTGCCAGTTGTATCTGCTATGCCAGAGAATCTCTCCCAAATTCTTTCATACAGTTTCCCAGATCTGCAGTTGGAAACTTGACTGCAAAAGGGAAAGATGTGGGAGGCAAAAGGCACAGATGTCTTTCCTAAGGAAGCTTAATTAATTGTTTTTGTAACACATTAATGATGTTAAAATTCTTTGGAAGTGCCAAGTTTTTTTCTCATTTACTACCACAAACAGTCATGGAGAACAAGAAATAACATGACCACTGTATTTGGTGATTGATTTTAGGTTGTGACTTATGCATTCTGTAGCTTTTTCTTTGCACAGATAATCACAGACCACATAATACTATAGTGGAAAGCTCTTCTAGAGCAAATAAAGGATGGGGGGGGGGGGGGGGGGGGACTAAGAAAAAAATGCTCAATTTCTGCCCCCTCTAATATGTTTCTATGGTATTAGAACCTCAAACTGCCTTTTAGCTATTCATGTCCGTGATGGTTTTAGTCTGTTCTGAAAATATCTTTGCTCCATTAGCCCTGCTCCCATGTGAAATAGATAAATACAAAGGATGAGTTGGCAATTAAACTTTGCTTTTCTTCTTCCAGCTTCCTTACTAGCAGTCTCAGCTGGAGGGCTACAGTGCCATCTCTCTCTCTGAGCAGTGTTTGCAACATCATTTAACCTGCCTTGGCCAGGGCACAAAGTTGTTGTCAGGATGAATTATGTTGGTGTATGCTAAGCAGGCAATCATTACAGCTATTGTGCATCCCAGCATCTCTTTTATATAGCTACAGAGAGTTGCCCCACGGCCATTTTGCTGTGGCCATCCAGTTTCAGTAACACCTTAGTGAAAGAATGTGAAATCCCATTAGTTAACATCCTCTGTGCTATGTGATTGAAATATTGCAATTTATGTATTGTGCCAAAACAACTGACTCCTGCAGAAACAATGGAGTTGGATTACAGTGGAGTATAGGTGAGACAGATAGCTTAGCTGGCATAGCTCATGAGCAGCCTTCGCAGATGAGAACATTAGGCTGGCTGGTAAAGCATTTCTGCATTCTGGGAACAAGCACACATAGCTGCAGCCAGCACTCGTGACTACCACCAGTTACCAGCCTGAGCAGAGGCAAAAGTTCAGTGTCTTAAATAGCAAAGAAGAGATTTCTCAAAACAAGCTGGGAGCTTTCCTGGGAATCTTGCATATCTGGCTCAGGAAACTCAGCTCTAGAGATGGTGAGGTTAAATAAGTTGAAAACTGTGTGACGACAGAACTGCAGAAACAGTATTGATGTGTTCAGTCTGTCCACTGCAGACAGTCATTGGTTTTTGTTCATATAAGCAGTTACACATTTAAGCCAATATGATTTAGAAAGTGTCAGCCTTAGGCTGCAGGTCATATGAGGTGGTGATCTGCCTAACGGGATGTGTTAGGAAAATTACATTAGGAAAACACAGGATGAAGATTACAATTCCAGCTAGTCCTGTAAATTAAAATTCAATGAACCTGTACGGATAATAGTGAGCAGTGCATGACATCATGCAAACAGAGTTTAAAACACAAATCTAGTACGTTCTTTCCCTTTGTCTCTCACAAGATAACGATTTTCCCATACGATCATAAACTCCAATAGGAAATGAATTGTGTTTCAGTGACTTAAGAAAGTTCAAAGGTTCTAAAGCAGCAGCTCAGCTCAAGTGAGGCAGCGCTTACAAGGAACACATGCTACCAGTTACACACTTGGAGACTAATTTACAGTAGTGTTGAGTGCTCACAATGCCAGCTGCAGCCAAGTGGAATGGGAGGAGATCAGCACATCAGAAGATCAGGCTCTTTGATTTAAAGAGGCACAGAAAGCCTCCCTGTGGGATGAATGTATGGAAGACAGTGACTGTCAGTAAGAGTCAAGCATTTTGGGAAAACAAGTTGAAGCCAACAAAATAATCTCATCTGTGTCCCACTCCTCAGAAAGGCATAAAACTCAGCACTCTAAGAATCTGGGGATAAGAAATACCTGTGGAGAGGAAAAAAGTGATAAGTGTTGCAGTAGCTGGGTTTTTAAGGTGACTGCTGGACAGATGCTTGATGGGTGTACCTAAAGGAAGGCTTCTCCAACTGGTAGAACCTCTGCAATTGGTTGGTGTAGGAATTCTTGTATTCCTGCAGAAAATAATGCACAAGCAGATACCCACATGCACAGCCCTTGTAACTTGTCTGCCCAGCTGTTCAGCAGCTTCCAAATCTCCATAAATATAATAAATCATATTTTAGAACAAAATATATTCTCTCTAGTATCCATAAATAGGGCAGTTTATTGCAGAATCTTGATTCAAGGGTATTTCTGTGCCTCATTTAGTAATTCCCTCACCCTCTGACAGCTACAGCTCTATCAAGATGATCCTAGTGATATTCATTATATAGTTAAATACTAAAACTATGTCACACTCTACTCTTTCCCCTTTCCAACCAAAAAGGAAATGTGACTAAAGCTTTATGGGTTTGGTACCACAGAGGAGGAATTGAGTAGGTGTATATTAAACACCAGCAACATGTTACAAGTGCTTTGAGTTTAAATTAGCCCATTCCCACTTGTGTCAAACTGCAGGCTCTGGATTGGATCAATGATGTCCACAAATGTGAAAATGAAGCCATGTATTTCAGACTGTTTTGTCAGGCTGGAAAGATTCAATGCTGACTTTCTTTTTAACTTTTTCTTTACCCTTCCTCAAGACTATGTAAAGTAGATAATGCCTTCACCCGTGCTCTGCTGCTGTTTCTTGATTGTGATCAATTGTTTCTGTCTCTGGAAATGCAGAGCCTAAGTAAACTGGACCACACCAGTATGTAGCAGTAAAAAAAAAGTCTCATTCTGTTTGTTGGATGTAAAACATAAAACTGGGAGAGAGAACTCCTTTGTAGCTCATCCCATTTTTTTTAAGATAAAAATATCTCCACCTGTCCTATCATTTAATAACAAAAGTTGAGATATACCCATCTAGAAAGTAGGATGCTCTCAGAACATGTAAGAATCAATGGACATCCACATGAAGCTTTTCTTTTCTTTTCTTTTCTCTTTTCTTTTTTTTTTTTTTTTTTCTTTTCTTTCAGTGTCATCCACACCATAAATCTTTCAAGCAGTAAACTCCCAAAGCCACCCTGATTGCCTGCATTCAGAAGGCAACTGCAATGTACTGCAGAGGGAGAAAAAACACAAGTTAATACAGCCCCAAATGCCTTTAGATAAGTAGAGGTTTTCATCTGGCTAGAGAAAGAGATGGAGGCAATGTATTTAACCTGGGAGAACAACTCCAAGATAAGCTTGCCCTTGGAAACTGGACACAGAGAAAAACAAGGCGATTCCTAAAGGTATAGAAAGGATATTCAGAAGAGGCTTAGAGGACAGCAAGGGGAAAGGAGGTGCCATTTTCTAGTTCTACAGGAAAGATAATCTTTCATGGCTCTCCAGTCACTGAATGCCAAATACTGTGATAAGTACATTGCTAGTATGCTAAAACCCCAATTAAATAGTTTATCTCGTCACACCAGTGTCAAGTCTCACACGTTGCAGTAACACATTTTGAAAGATCAACATTTATGGCTCTTTATAGAGAGGAGATTGATATAAATATATATAATTTCTTTGCTGTGTTATGCATTAATGCTTGTTATCAGTTGTTACCAGAGCTGAGCAATTTGTGAATATGTTATTTTAAGCCACCCATGCTGCAGCCTGTAGATGCCTTGAGTTCTGCCTATATTTATGCAATTAAGCAGCATTTAGGTTTTCACTGCCAGGGGTGATTTCTGTGGTAATGTGTTGTGAGCTTCTCTCCAGGACAAGCTTTCAATATACAGAACCAACTAAAGCTTCAGTGTAAACACACTGTTGAACCTTAAGGATGAAATGCACAAGATCTGAGCACTGAAAATAAAGGCAGGTTTGGTATCTGTCTTCTTGTTTTTTCTTGGCTGGCTGAGCAAGCTTTGCTGAACAGGAAATGATCTTGCTATGAATTTAATCAGTATTGCATTTAGTGTGCCCTAAGTTTCGCATCTTTCCATATTTTCTCTGGCTATAACTGTTTTCCAACAGCTGTTAGTGAAAACTGCAAGAAAAAAAAACTATATTCTGATAGTCTCTTGAATATATATACACAAATCTGTATATAGCTTCTCATATGCTTTGACACAAATTTGGATAAAATGGACTGTAGGTCCTACATGTCCTCGATGTTCCTTGTAAGAAATGGAAGGAAGAGGAATAATTAGAAAATAAACATAAGTAAAGATATTTAGAATTAACAAGTTTCTCTAGGATAAAGGAGAACATAATAGTGCCATTAAAGTTTGCATAGGTTCCTGCTTACAGTGGATCATAAAGCTGCATGCAAACTCTTGCAAAGCTGCCATTGAGGCCATTAAACATACAGGGGATGTTTAATGTCATTTAGTCATACGAGTCACACTTTGCAGAGGACCCAATAAGCAAATTGATAAAATACATGGAGACTACACTTGCTTAGCTTGAAATATCCACAGTAAATGCCTAAATACTGGTTATTCTGAATGAGGGTAACACAGTTTACTCTGCGCATCCAGGCTCCCAGCTGCAGTCCCTATAAGCCTGATCCACCTTGCCCAGTAGCTTGGACTGCAGCTGAAACTGAAGATCAGCCAAACTCAAGAAAATGTGTGTCTTTCTAAACACCAGTCACATTAAGCAACATAAGGAAAGGGCTTCAACTGATGCACTTGAAAAAGAAATGTGAAAGATTTATGCTTTTCCTCAAGCTAATGTATAGGGTAAATACCAGATAAGATGGATCAGGTTAAAAGTTCTACCAATTGCAGTTAAAAGAAATGGGACACAAAGTATTTGCAGAATTTGCTTGTTTGTTTTAAAGTGCAAATTAGACATGTTGTTGCCATGTCAATGTGTACATGTATTGAAGATACTGTACTCTCATCTTTCAGGGAAGAAGGTCAGGGCTTGCAAAAGAAAAAATCAACAAGCAGTCTACCCCTCATCCCTGAATGAGTATAGCTGCTTTCTGAGTGACTTAGATTGGCATATTTGTAGAAGGGTAGTCCTTCATTCTCTGAATAACCAGATTATAAAACAGTAGGCATTGCTGAGGGCAAGAAATCAAACTCGATGTTCTGATGGAATATGGCAATTCCTAGAGCACTACCAGTGATTCATTTCCATACAAAGTCCTCCAAACAGCCAGATAAGAATTTTACCCTCCCTCAGATAACTCTGTCAACAGAATTTGCATTGCATGCAATATTTATTACATCCTTTAGGCATTCCACATGACTTGTCTCACGCTGGCATCTGCACATGTCCAGGTGCATGTCATATTCCCTGGCAGGTTATGGGGGAACCCCTTGGCACAAAAACCCCAAGAGGCAGTCATGGGACTAAGTATCAAAATGTTTAGTCGGGATTATACTGAGACTATTGATATTGTAAGATATTATGAATTAGCTCTGTGAAAATACCTGTTCAAGGCAAAAAAATTAAGACACAGCAGGCATTCCACATTAAGAAACAGTCTGGCACACTGATAGCTAATTGATTGTTATTGTTTAGTATATTTGCAGAATGGAGCATAAGGAAACAATTAAGCCTGCATACTGTTTATAAGCTGTAAAGTGAGTTTTGAAAATCTTGTTTGATAGAAAATAAAAGCAGCTTCCAGCCTGCTAAGTAGGCAATGCAGCTTTCTTCTTATATCACTTACATAGCATTTAAAATCAGAATGCACACTCTTCCCCTGTTTTTATTGTCAATTATCTTCTTTTTAATGAAACTGCATGTTTTAGAGGGAGAAAACAATCCAACACTTCTAAAAAAGTGAACTCAACAGGAGCTGTTTACTTTGGAGTGTTTAGTAACATCAGATCACTTCCGTTCAAACAAAGAGCTGGTCTATTTCCTGAGCAGCATTTCCTATTCAAATATGTGTTAGGTAGCATTTTCCCCCTCAGTTATTGGAAAGTATGCAAAACAAATACTAGAAAAAACGTAGGTTTCATTTCACTATAGAAAGCATACACATTTAGGGACGTAACACAAGTAAATTCCCTTTGAAATAAGGAATCCCCAGCCAAATTCTAGATGAAGGGGAAAAAAGGAGATATAAAACAGTTTTCTCCCCTGTCAGCATCCCAAGCAGAGAATTCACCTATGATTTCTAGCAAATATTTTCAGTGAGAGCAAGATGAAGTCTTTATGAACTGAGAGGTAAAAACAAAATACGTTTCACTAACTGAGCTCTGAAAATAAAATATCTTCCCTTTTGGTAGGCTTTACAGGGGGTTTTGTGTCTTTTTCCACTTGTTTGGAATGAAATCTATTCATATATAACCAGGACATACCATTATCCCACATATTTTATATACTTACATATAGCACGTATTTTTTGTCACCTCTAAAATGTCCTAGAATTGCCTTCTCCACCCACCTCCCCCTCTTCAAGGAGTCCATCATAGCAAAACATATTTCATGCAAGTCAGAAAAGATGTACTGAAACACATTGCTAGGTTTTCTTCTTTCCAAAAACTTGTCTACATGTATAGTGTATCTGCTCCTAGCCACGACTTTTTCAGAGTACCTTGCCATCTCCTCATTGGACTGGGATACATCTCACAGGGGTTGTAGTCATCTGTCTACCCCCAGCACCAACTTCACCATAATGCTTCCTAATGGCTTCTGAACAGACTGTCCATCTGGTGCCCCAAGGTGAACTGACAAACTCTTCTGCAGCAGAGAACACAGCCAGCAGCTCCTTTTGAATTTGAGCTGATGTCCCTTCTGAGCACAGCATTGCAAGTGCTACTGAATGGCCTTTGCCTGGGTGCTGCTCCTACCCCTCCTTCCTCAGCATCATCACCTCTATTTTTATACTTCTAGCCATTCCACAGTGACACCAAAGGTGCCAAACGATGATCTTATGCCTCCCCCTGCTCTTTCAGACACTTCTGGACCATACTGGATCTCTTAACTACCCCAAAGACCCATAGGCGTTATTGAATCTGGAAAAATACTTGGTAACTATTCTAAATTTACTTACCCTGCACACCTTGAGTTGGACATATTCCTAATGATTCCATTTCTCTGGCTCTAAACAGAATTCTTAAGATGCTATGTGCCCTCTTCATCTTCAGTTTTTGACATAGCTTTCATCTCATTTTGCTATCCCACGCCCAGTGCCCTGCTTGGAGCTGTTAGAACTTGATACTGAATATGTGCTGAATATGTTGAGGGGGGGCTTGGGCTTCTTCTGTTTGGTTGTTGTTGTTGGGGATTCTCCTTTCTTTTTTGTTTTATTTCTCCTAAGAACATCTCATAAAATCCATAGCAAAAGTTGTTAAGGGCTGATACCTCTTTCTCAGTGTCCTGATCTGAAAACTGAGCACTGCAAGATGATCTATACCTTACAGAGTTATTGAATGAATATTACACTTAAGATTTTTTGCCTGGAGTTTCTGAGGTATTATATTTTATGGAGGCCTTGACAGTTTCAGGACAAGTGTCAAAACCTGATTATAATTTCTTTTGACAATATTTCTGTTAAAATATATAGGGCATCACAAACAATATTTTTGACCTTGTACTTTTTGAGATCCAAGAGTGCACAAGACTTCACAGCAATCTGTCAAAAATATTACTGTATCTCGAACATGAACTTAAAATTGTTTCTACAGAGTCATTTTTATCCTTTATTTTTAAAACAAAAGGAAGACATGTAGTATTTGTCCCAAAGTTTAACTGACAGCAATAATTATGGCTAATGAAGACAAAGAGACAACATTTATGAAAGTTCGTCATTTTGACCTGACTGAATTATCTGATATATTCTATTTTCAGTGGGGATTTTATGTTAAAATAGCCATAGCTTGCTACCATCACAAGTAAAAGGGTTAAGGTTATTAAGCAAGGTATCTCTCATCTGGAGAGGAAGCAGGTAAAACCCAAACAATTTCAAAGCTTCCTTCTTTATTATTAAATTAGATCTGGTAACATCCTTCTGCATTATGCATTGACATTCTGGCAATGAATTACTAGCTCATTGCTCAAGATTCAAGATCTGTTTTTAAAATTTACTTTGTATTTCCAAGTGTCAGTTGAAATCACCTGGTGTTATTATGGTCAAATATTTTATTACAAGGTGTCCTATTAATCCAACACAAACACAAAGGTAACTTACCTGGAATTTTTTTACAGAACTTAAAAACAGGCTGTTCACTACATACTCTCTTCCCAGATAAATCCCAGCCTTTAAAAGTTGTTTTTTAATCCAAGTTATTCTCATTAATTCACATCAATGGTTTTCATATTTGATTTGTTAGATTCAGTATGTTTGTCCAGCCTTCATTTGGAAATATTAAAAGATATGTGATGCCTTGTTTTTGTGAATTATTAGCTACTGAAATAATCTTAAGAAGTTTTATTTATATTTTTTATTTAATGTCTAGCATTGTCTTCAAATATGTTATACCCTCTCTAACCTGATATTTGATTAGAGGCAATCACAGATCTTTCAATAAATAAAACAGAATCCAAAATCTAAAGACCTGGACCAACTCCTAAGCTCCAGCTGAAAATCTGTGCAAATTCCCCTGTAATCCTCAGGGTGTTTATAGTCCTTTGAAAAAAAAAAGTAAAAAATTATGTGTCCTACAGAAAACTGATATATAGCCCAGTGGCTTAAGAAGCAGTAGATGGAAGGTGTGATTTCTGTACACATTCACCTACCTGTTAACAAAAAACATATATTTTGAGAAATAAGAGGGGGGAAAAAAACCTACGAAGTCCATACAATTAAAAGAAAATCTTAATTAAAAATCTTAAATTTCTGTCAGAGGCATGTTTATCATAGCTCTCATTGCAGGAATATTGTAATAAACTGTTTGGTAAAAACATGTGTTACCTTGGAGCCCAGTTGCCTGCATGTGATACCAGTTAGGGAGCTGTTGATGCCTATGCAGCTGCCACCCCAGGAGGGCTCTCATACATTCTTTGTCACATCTGACAGCCCCCTGTATCAACACCATAACAAATCTGAAAGAAAAAAAATCAAATAGTGTTGTATTCAATAATTATAAGTGAAAAACTACTCTTAGACTTAATATCAACTTATTTTGCCTCCATAACCAGATTTCAGAAATTATATACTAGTCTGTAGCTCAGCTAAAATATTCCATACAACATCTTATGATTTGTAATAGAAACAAGCATAAAATAGTCATATAGGAAACAGCAAAATAGAAATTTTACACATCTAAATGCAATCTCTAGCAATTCAGGTCTTTTCTCATGCTAATAATAGAACTGCTTAGATTTAACAGCAGAAGACAATTACATGTCACAGAGTGGCCTAATGTAAAATGAGAAACTTGAAATATCTACAAGAAAAATTACATTATTAGCATTCATAGCACAACTAAAAATGTACTGTATTTCCATTACTTAAGAGGAGCATTTTTTTATCTATTCAGAGCAATTCTGGATGTGAAGGTCTAATTCCTGGACACAATCTTATTACAGCATCTGAGATCAACAGGACTATTGCTGCCTTTCCTGTGCTCAAAGGTCTTGTGGGCACAGACTGTGATGACACATTCAAGTTTAATTATAATGAAAATGTCACATATAGAACAAGAAGGGTGTTAAATCACCATACAAAGATTTAAACTGGAGGCTGGTAAGGTTTTAATAACACTCCGTGAATTATGTTTCCAATAACACATAAATGTATTATGGAGCTTTTGCTGGTATAAAGCAGTTTGTTATAGTTTAATGTATTTGAAATGAGAATGGCTGTACTTTGTGGTAACAGAAATACCAATTATGAATCAAACTCTTAGTTTAATTCACTTAACTATAGCTGCAGTTAAGGCAGATGTTTAAATGCTTTCTCTTCATTTTGTGAAGAGAGACGATATTCACTCCCTATATTTATGGGAGCACAGTTCATGGAACGTTTTTCCACGGGGATAGGACCCAGCCATCCCAGCACAGGCGAGTGTCCTCACGGTGCCCCTCCTGTCACCGAGGCCAGCTCCTGCCACACCTCCTGCCTGTCCCCTGTTCCTTTCCCAGAGCCCGCAGCCTTTCCTCTCATTCCAGGCCGTTTAAATAGTGCCAGCTCATCTCAAAAGCCCGACCCTGCTCCTCACAGCCCGGCTCTCGGCCTTCAGCCGTCCGGCGCTGGCCGCAGGCTGTGAGGAGGGGTCGGGCTGGTCAGGGCCAGCCAGTGCCGGCACAGACCGGGGGGAAACTGCGGGGTGTGAGGAAAAGGTGGGAGAAGGGAGCCCTGCGAGCAGCCAGACCGCGGGCAGGGTGAGGAGAGGCTCCCGGTCCCTCCGCAGTCCGCAGAGGAGCAGACTTTACCCCGAAGGAGCGGAGGAGGCAGGGCAGGGCCAGCTCTCGGCTCTGAGGGCTGAGGATGGCACCGGTGCCTGCTCTGTCACGGCAAGCGGGAATTGTCCCGGCCTGGGACAGCCTCCTGTAGAAACCTGCTCCGTCTTCAGATTCTTTTTCATTTGACTGCCTACTGAAGAGAGCAGGGGGAAGCATCTCTTCCAGTAAACTCTTCCAGTAAAATCACCACAATAAGAAGTTGTGATTTTTTTTTTTTTTTTTTTTATTTTTTTTTAAACGCCATGGTGATGTATTGAGTTCTAGCTCTAGATAGAACCTCTGTAAGAAAGAATTAACATGTTATGGAGGATGTCGAAGAAGGGATATTAATTGTATTACAAGATTCTTTTAGCTCATGTATAGGGAAGCATTTTTCCATTTAAAAAGGCCTCATCCTAATCCTGAGCAAAGGGGAACCATGGCAGAGCCTGACAGCTCAGATCTGTCCTGACTGCTTCTTTTAGGATTTAAATAGCAGCCTTCAAACTCAGCATCCATCTCTAGATCTGCTTTAGCTGCAGGTGAGAACATCCAAAATTTACAGATGGACACCTTTTGGCCTCAGAAGAGCTGCCAGCCCTTCAAAAGCCACAGCAATTCAGCTTCCACAGTTCCATCACTGAGAATGCATCCACAATATTTCATGTAGATTTAATATGAATTGAAATATTGATTGACCTTTTCATCTTTAAATTCTGTTTAGCATTTTATCTCAAATTGGCACCAACCCATCCCCCCAATGCAACTGGAAATATTTTTGTCCCAAAGACCATGAAAGCTGCAGTTAAGTGAGTTACTTCACAAGATCACAATTAAAAGTTTATTTGCGTTGTACATAATCACCACTCTTACATTCTAAATTTTCTTGCAATTACAGGGGTACAGGGACCTTTTAAGAGGCATTGAAGGATTTGAACCTGCCTTGTCTCATCACTCTTACATAATCAGTCAATAAATCAATTTATTGTCAATGACTGGACTTTGTAGCTGTCTACCCCAACATGAGTAAAACTCACTTTTTAACATTCTGGGCATTCCAGATCCCACATTCTAAAGTCCAACGCAACACAAAGCCTTCATTATACTGCAACATCCCATCTTTAAAAACCCACAAGCCTTCCATAGGCTCCAGCTCCATCTCCAGGTACTTCCATCCACTCCTCACCAACCGTGTGCTGATATATTAAGAACCTCTCTGAATAATAGTCATACTTCTGTCTTACACTATTGCTTCCTCCAAGATCTTCTTGAGCCCAGAAAAAAAAAAAAAAAAAACAAAACAAAAAAACACACCCCCCCCAAAAAAAAAAAAAAAAAAAACAAAACAAAGAAACACACCCCCCCCAAGAAAAAAACAAACAAAAATCAAAACAAAAAACACACTTAAAATACACTCTAAAATCCTATCAAAGTCTGTTTTCTGTTATGTTAACCACTGGCTAGTCAACATCCTTTCCTGGCTTATAAGGAGAGCTGCCAAGAAATGGCTGTCAACCTGTTTTCACTGCAAAGGGTTTTTTAGAGAATTGCCCTGCAAGAGACAAGTTTCAGTTGGTGTTTTTTCATGGTATTCCCATATATAAAATATTTTAAAAATACAAGTTACTTTAGCTTTAAGCAAAGTGCTAAAATACAAAGACCAAAGCTTCTCCTTTATTAAGAAGACAGTATATTAGTTCTACTTGTCTCTGCTTTTGCTGAAACAAGTGATGTTACAGCTCACTTCACATGTCCTTAACCATTACTCTATTGCACACTCAAGTTCCACCTTATTAGTCAGACATTTTTTCCAGGAAGAACTCTCATCTGAATGGGAGTCTTGTGTGTTTAAACAAGAGGGGGGCCCACCAGCACCCATCTCTTCACAGTTCTCATAGTTCCATAATTATGGGAATAAGATGTAGGACTTCCTCCTATTTTTAAATAGTGCCAGCTCATCTCAAAAGGTTAAAAAAAAAAAAAAAAAATCACCTCATTGTATGCAACAGACTAATAAAAATGCTATGTTATCAGCATAACAGGCAATGTGAAACTGACAGTTCTGCATGTGGAAGAAGTTATTCAAAGCCTCCTGGTGCCAGGCAGCAAGAACAGCTCTTCTCTTGCAGGCGAATCAAATATTCCAGATATTTAGAACTGCTTTCTCTTGTGTCAGCAGCTCCCATGAACAATCCATCCAAGCAAAGAGGACACACTTTCTGCCTCTCAACAGTGGTATACTTAAAGAAAGGCACACAGGTTTCAGTCTGTATGTGCAGAGAATAAAATACAATTAGCAGGCAGGAGAAAATTGTAGGAAGGTCCTTCAGACAGGATAAAACTGTAGCAATGTCCCTCAGGCACATCTTTGTTCAGTCATTTTGCTTGCTAGGGTTGCATTTGTGACACAGCAGTACTCAAGGCTGGGGGCTCAGAAGGGGGGCTGCAGAAGCCTTCCAAATTCCAGAGACATGAGATGCGGATAGTTCTACTTCTCCAGAGTCAGCTGAATGAAGCAAACATCTAAAATACCTGCTTTTGACTTTGTCTGTGTTATCAAATACACAACAAGAAGATTGCTGCATCTCAGCAGTCTGACACCTCACAGAAACCAGAAGAGCATTCTCAGTTGCATTTCCAGTTCTCCTTCTCATCAGCATCTGAATGGGTGTGTAGTGAATCCTTTGAGGAGAAAGAAAAAAAAAAAAAAACAGAAATTTCTTTTATGCCCACTTCTCCCTCATTCCTTACTGAAAGAGGAGGAATCAAGGAATCCCAACCCATCCTATCACCCAAAGGACCAGGTAGTCTTACACAACCCCAACATTACAGCAGATATTTAGTCACCATGAGCTGCCTTGCTACATGCTCTCTGCATTTTCATCTCTCCTGCCAGTACAAGCGTTGATCTTGCTTAGGAAGAAAACATTTTGGTGCCCACATCTCTCAGGCTGTCTGCACAGGGCAGGCTTTGCTGGTGTGAGATTTTTCTTTACCTGGGTTAGAAGTTGATGACGCCTCAGCTGTCTGTAGAACTGTAGCACAGCAGGATCAGCTCTCACTACTTTTGGGTCAAAATCCAGAACACGGAGACCTGCAAGGCTTCGGGCTCGGGAGAGGGCTACATAAGCCTGCCCACTTTCAAAGACACGAGACAGGGAGATTTCCACACAGTCTAAAGACATGCCCTATCAAAGGCAGAGAGAACTTCATTACAGAGCAAACAAACAAGAACATTGTGATATATCAACACTCACCTGTCCTGTGAGTCTGCCCAAGGTACCACCTTTGGTAAAAGGTTTTGATTTAAAAGGAGGGAATCAATAGAAAGCTAAGGCATTTTTCCACTGTCAGGAAATTTCTAGTAGACAGTAGAATCCACTAACTAACTCCAGTAAGTCTCCTATTGTGTGAAACTCCATAAATCCCATCTGATCAACATAGCAGGGAAAGATATCCTGCTGGTTTCACTCTTAGTAGTTAACTGGATCAGGGACTATTCTCAAGCAGTCCTCAGGCAGACCTGAGAGGGAGTTTGGGTAAGGCCTGGCCAGCCGTGTTTCATGGGTTGTCCCAGGTGCAGCAGAATTTACAGGATGGCCTTTAAACTGCATTTAAACTGGTAAAACACCAAGTTAAATACTAGTTTAAACTGTGGCATGGGAACAAACTTGCAAGTCTCCAAGACCAGTATTTATCAAGTATAAAGTCTTGTGGAAAGGAAGGAACTTTGAAAGTCATATTAAAAAAATCCCCACTGCACACCACCAAAGGGCGAGACTAGCCCAGTGAGCACAGCTGTGGCTCCAGCAGCTTCCTCAGTTACACTGCCAAGCTCAGGGTCCCTAATGCTCTCAGGGGAACTCTCCCCTCATCAGCCCACAGTGGTAAATAATGCTGCTTTATAGTTCAGTGCCAACCCTACAGAGGGCAGTTCTCTTAAGGAAACCCCAGTAGTACTGACAGCCCCACAAGCAAAAGAGATGCTATCTCTGCAGCTAGACATGTCTTCTGGAGTTCCCCTCACATGAGGGACTTCAGCTTTCCCTTCTGTTTCACAAGCAATGCAAGCTCACCCAGGAGATAAGGTTCATAATGGTGTAAAAGTCTATAGACAGCTGTACATGGACACCTACCTGACTCTTGTGAATGGAAATGGCCCATGCCAATTTTAAAGGTAATTGCTGACGACTCAGATGAACTCCTGATGGTCCTTTGATGACCCATTTCTCCATTTTTATGAGCTGTGTGACCCCACAGAGAAACCTCACCTTTGGTAGCCCTGTAGGAATGGGAGCAGGACAGAAACAGGGATGTGTTCCTGACACTCAGCCAGGATGTTGGCAGCTTAAAAATATCTTTTTTCTGCCTAAACCAAACCTAAATCCACAGACAGTTAATAGCATGTCCTGAAATGATGTTTCTATGTCTCCTACCTAAGCAGGAGAAAATGTCTCCTACCTAAGCAGGAGAATTAAAGGTAGGTATTTTAGCAGTTGAGATGCAGAGAACAATACATTTTGCAGGTAGCAGAACATTATTCTTTGAGAAAACAAACAAAAATCCATCAAAACTTGCTTCAATAGAACAAACAGGAAATTCAAATGGGCATACACATTTACATACAGAATACAGAACACAAGAGGCCTACAGATATCTAAGCTGATGCAGTGCATGACGTCACAGCTCGAGAGCCCCAAGCTCACAGAGATCTCTCTGCTTTTCCTCAAATTATTACCAAGCTGAAAACAAAATTAAGAAGTCATCAGCCACCAGTAACAAACTGTTTTGTTATTTTCCCACTTCCTTCAATAAAAGATCAAAAGGCTTACTTACCCTTCTGTTCACTTTCAAACCCTACAACAACACCTCTTGCTCCATTCACCAGCCCTTGAGACACATCCAGATTCTTTGCTAACATCACCTACAGAGAAGAAGAAAAATCTTTAATGCACTAATTCTACAGCCCATTCAGCTACTGCAGCTAAACTTCTTGATAGGAAGCATAAGCACATCAGGCTGATTTAGCCCAATCATCCTATCCTGCTATTGCAGCACCATCTCCAATTTGATTGGAATTATTTCACAGCCTTTCCTTCCTAGGATTCCTAACTACATCATTTTACAGCACTGAACACTTTACTTGAGCTATTTGTGTCCACAGCTGTGAGATCAGATCCAGGGAGCTGTTTCCCCTTTGCCAGGCATCCCCAGCCTGTGCATATACAGGTCTGGGAACAGCTAAGGAACAAGTTCCCAAAGCAAACGGCGCTGCTACTAAATACTATCCTACATCCTTTCCACTCTGACGGCCCTAGCTCAGAGCTAGGTGCCCAGTCCAGCCAATATGGCAAGCTGTGCCATACCTTTACAGGTGGGGAGGGCTGCTGTACCTGGAGCTGAGACTGCAGGCAAAGACTGCTTGTGCCCTCTGCTACTGGAAAGCTTCTACATTTGATTGGACAGGTCTGTCAAAGTCACAGCAATCACCACTGTCCCCAAGACATGGGCCTGAACTCATCCTCTGTCTGGATAAGATTCTAAGCAGAAAAGATATAAAGATTGGGACAGAGTTTTCTGTTGGCCTGGCGTAGCCATTCTAGACTGAATTTGCATGCTATATATTATTCTGCTCTATACACTTCTGATAGTCCTCCATTTTTCTTATGCCATTTAATCTGGTCTATCACACATGTATGTACACTTACCTGAGCTCCGAGCTTTAGCTCAACTCTACCACCCACAGGACACTGGGCATCAATTAACTTCACCAGCATTGGGTCACTGTCCAAAGCCTCAAACATGTGCACTTCTCCTGTTAGGGAAAGAAAGGCAGAATTTACAACTGTTGAACATATTCTACACAGCATTTCAGGAGCTTCGATATTTATTTCTAACAGCAATTTCTCTTTTAAGATCCATTCTGTTCTGCTGCTAGGACACCCTCACACAAACCTTGTCACATCTAACAGCAGAGAGCTCTTCCCTATATAACTTCCAGAGTATGAAAAGGCACAGGAATGAAAGGTCAGCAGTAAATAAGAACTGAGCAGATAACATTTTGAGCAGTTTGGCTCACTACCAACACCAGATCTCCAAAGCAGACTAAGGAAGAATCCAAAGGCCAACAAAGGAGGCAAAAAATTAAATAGCCTTTAATTCAAGGCATAGCTGGATAGAGCATGTCCTCTCTATGATGATACAGAAAAAAAAAAATAAAAAGCAGGAGCGTGGATGCAATAAATTACCCACCCTGTCTCACAGCAAGCAATGAGTTTGCTGTCTCTTACAAACCAAATAGTGACATTTAAGATTTTTAAACAGAAAACTCTTTTTTTTTTTTCACCAGACACCTCAACTCCAACATACAGAGCTTGGACTGGTGCTGCTGTGCATGGCAGAACACTAGTTCCACCTGATACCCCAGCACCCCCAATCCCATCCACACAGAGCTCAGCCCCAGCAGTTTCCTCCACCAAGTTCACCTGGTAGCTGTTGCAAGCGTCTCTCATTGGTTATTTCTACATCATCTTTGTGGGTGCAGAGCCTTGTAGCCACGATCCCATCACGCTCAGACCTGTGAGCAGCTGTCTGCATCAGCAGTCTGGTAACCTCCTCTGTGCACCTGGTAGCCAGGAAAAGGGAATTCTTCTTTAAAGCAAGCAGGAATAGGTTTGAGCAGCAGTAACCACACAGCTAGATCAGTCTGTGCAAGCTACAGGCCTCCAGAGAGGACAGAGAAAGATACCTGCACAAAGTCAGAGGGCAGAGCCAGTGTGTGCTCCAGCCCTGCCCTGGCCACTGCCAGCTCAGGATCCTTTGAATTAATTCACAGAAATTGCAGAGGGACCCTAGGAATTGTCCTTCCTTACCAGAGCAGCATGTATGAAACCTGTCTACATCAACTAAGGCATTTATTGCTTTTGCCCACAGTTACACATTCCTGACAGAGCACGGAAAAGTGACAAACTGCTCTTTCCTCTGCTCCATCAGTGGGGAGCAGGGATTACAAAGAGAGATGAGTTTCTCCTCACCTGCCTAAACGGATTGCACTGAGGAGTGAGACAAAGGTCTTGTCAGTCTGTCTCCGCACTTCAGTCAGCTCCATGTTTATGTGGATGCATTTCCTCCAGCTTTTTGCCTGGAAAAATCATTCTCTTGTTAAGAAAGAGGTAGGCTTGAGGTATGAGAATGAGTTTAGGAACAGTTTTGTACCTGGAAGCAAAACGTGGCTTCTTCATTAGCCTTGCAGACTGGGGGTAGCTGTAAGAAATCCCCACAAATAATTAGCTGAATTCCTCCAAAAGGCTCATCCCGTTTTCTGACTGCCCTGAAAGGGATGGAAGAAATGTTTTGAATGTCCTCCAGAATCTGGATATAGTCAGGTCCTAGAAGTTACTTTTTAATCTGTCAGTATATTCAAACCTAGACAACCTGCAGTGACAGATGTTTACCCCCAGCTACCTCAGAAGAGCCCAAATAATTAAGTAAAAATGCTAGTACAAGCAAATTAAATCTGCTTTGCTTACCTACCCCAGAGGTCATGACCAGTCTTGGGGTTTTAGTGGTTGTTATACTACAGCTACTTCACTCTGCCAAGAGAGACCTTTTGTCTGTCATAGAGCTGAGTAGACCAGCTATACCAGCTGTGTATTCTGGACTCAGCTCTATAGACAGCATTTAGCTCAGGAGATGGAGAGAACAACCCAAACAGCCATAGCTGTGAGTGAGGAGTGGACATGACCAAAATGTATCTCATGGTAAAGATCAACCCAGGTCAAACAGCCATAGCTGTGAGTGAGGAGTGGACATGACCAAAGTGTATCTCATGGTAAAGATCAGCCCAGACGCTATGATTGCATGCTTCCTTACAGCCCTATACCAGCAGCTGCCTTGTATCCACTCACAAAACTAAAGAAAGGAAGTAGACTGGACATTTAAGGAAATTAATATTTGCTAGTTTGACCTGACAATGGCTCACCTTGCCACTGCCTCCAGCTTGTCAAAGAACTTGCCATCCACCATTGAAATCTCATCAATAATTAAGTGCTGACAGGCCAGCCAGTGCTGGCGCACCCCTGGCCTCTCTGCCAGCTGAATGCACTGTTCCAGCGGTGCCTTCCCAGAGCCGATCCCTGTCACATATCAAAAAAGCAATGCTTTAGGATGCTTCTGTTTCTTTGGGAAGGGAGTAAGAGCTTCCAGCCTTTCGCTGTCGGGCAGTTCATCACCTGCAAAGGCGTGGAGAGTAGTGCCACCAATGTGACAAGCCGCCACTCCCGTGCTGGCTGTAGTGTAGGTGATGTTGGGAGGCAGGGAGCCCACGATCCTCTTCAGCAGGAACGACTTCCCAGTCCCTTGGAGGGAGAAGCAATAGGTCAGTGGCCAGGCCTTTTCCCAGGGAGCCGGTGAGAGTGGCCGGGGCCCCTCACCTGCAGAGCCGGTGAAGAAGATGCTCTTCCCGCTCCGCACGGCGCCCAGCACCGCCTCCTGCTCCGCCGAGAGTCTCGCCGGGGGCCGCCTCTCCGCGCGGGGCACCTGCGGAGGGACAGGCGGGGGTGCGCTGTGTGGGCAGGGCCGCTACCCGGGGCCGCCCCCTCGGCCCGGGACTCACCTCCGCCGGGCGCTCCCCCCGCTCCTCGCCGGCGCGGCGGCGGCCGGGGCCGCACGGCAGGTCCCGCTCCTGCACCGGGCTGATGACGGAGAAGGACGGCGGCGGCCGGTCCAGCAGGCGAGGGCGGCGCGGAGCGTCCCGCGACCCGGCGGCCACCTTGAGCCGCAGGAGGCGGAGGAAGCGGCGCAGCGCGTCCGGGGGGCAGTCGGACAGCAGCACCTGGGCACCGTCCGGCCCCACCCGCACCGCCGCCCGCCCCTCGCCCGCGAACCGCGTGAAAAGCCTCACGGCGTCACCGGCCAGCACGAAGCTCAGCACCGCCGCCGCCGCGCCGCTGCCGCCGGCCACTCGCAGCACGGGCTGCCGCAGCTCGTTGCGGCCCAGCAGCACGGTGGCGTCCCGCATCACGCGGCGGCGCGGGGCGAGGCCCCCCGGCAGCGGCTGCTCCACGGCCGCAGTGCAGCGCAGCTCCGCCGCCTCCATCGCCCCGCCGGCCGTTCAAACGCGCCGCGTGCGCCACCGCCAATCAGCGCCGGGGGCTTTAACTCAGCGGCCAATAGGAGTCAGGAAGGGAGGAGCGCGGGGCGGAGCGCCGTGCTGGCCAATCAGAGGCCTCGTTGCCAAGGCGGCGGGACGCGCGGAGCCGGCGCGGTCATGGCGGCTGGCCGCAGCGGGAGGGAGCCGCCGGACGTGGTGCAGAATCGCTTGCTCATCGAGCGGGCCAACAGGGAGCGCCAGTGGCAGCTGCTCTTCACGCAGTACACCGTGAACCCCCTCCATCCCGGTGAGGCCTCGCGGCCATAGAGAACTGGCGTAAAGCCCCGGGGGCAGGACAAGCCGTGAGGGGAGTGAGGGGGCCCGTAGACAGCTCAGCTGCGCGTCAGGGGCGAGCAGCCGCACCCACGCCTGGCTGCAGTGGCCACTGAGAGGGGTAAAGCTGGAAAGGGCAACTGCTGGGCTTTCCTTTTTCCTGAGGAACCGGTCTGCACATTCAGAGACAGAACGGAGACATGACCCACTTGCCCAGATGGTGCCTTTAGAATAGTTGCCTCGTAGAAGTGAGGCAGCTATTAAGGATGTGGAACTTAAAAGTTCTGTGTAAATACAGAGCCGAGATGGGGTAGAGAGCCCCAACACTACACCATGTACCTTCAGGTTCTGATCTGCTTTCTACCTGCCAATTCACCGTCTGTGCCAGCACAGGCAGGTGACGTGAGTTGATTCTTTCGGATCTAGGTTTTGCAATAAAACAACAAAGGAAAATGATTTCCTGTGACTTGGCACTTTGCAGGCCACTCTTTGGGTGGGGTGGGACTCTGATATGGTGAGCACAGGCAGTATCCTGTCGAAGGACCTTTAGCACAATTAATGCCCTTCCCTTCCTAGAAAGCTGCCATTAATCCGTATTTCTAACTCATTTTCTTCTATGCACATGCAGTCCAATAACACATATTTTATACCTAGCTGTGATGCCAAATTCACAATAAAGTCATTCATCTGTCTCATTTCTTTCCAGTTCACATGGTCACTAGGAAGCCAATGTCTTGGCATGAGAACATACAGGAGCCAATAGATGGTAAGAAGTCTCTGAAAAGTTTGTGATAACTACTTTAGAAAATTATCAACACCATAAGATTTAATAATTGCCATCAGTCTAAAATATCATGTATGTGGAAACACCTCTGTGACCATATTAGTTAAACTCATGATTTTTTTTTGTAAAGCAGTTTTTCCACTTTAAGGCCCTTTCCCATTACTTGCCATTTTCAGCACAAGTTTGAATCCAATTATGCAATATATGCAATTATGATTATTTTTGGTTTTAATTAAAATATATATAAACTATAAAATATATAAAATTCATTATATTTATACTATAAAATTTTGGTTGAGAATCTAAACCTCTCAGGGGAAAACAAAAATACCTAGAGGCATGTTCTATATGTACACATGGCTTGCCATTGCAGATTCTACCTAACCTGCACCATGCAGGAAATGTCTGCCCAGTCTTACCTTAGAGCACTGGTAACAAAAGCCCTTATGGCAGCTGCTCCCTTATTTCTAACATGCTAATTTTGTCAAAAAACCTTAATGGGTCAGGTAAGGTTTGCCTTCTCTATTCAAGGACTGGGGAGGGTAGAAAATCAAACCAGGGCAAGGCTGCAGGTCTCAGGCAACTGAGAAAGTTGAGAGCTGTCATGGAGCACTGGTTTGTACTAGATGTGATAAAGGAAAAGATGCTACAGCACAGTAGACAGGGATACCAGAATTAACAGGACAGTGTTGTCAGGCAAATCTTGAAACTTCCTCAGGAAAAATTCCAGTAGAAACATCACCGTGCATTCTGACAGTATCATTCACAGAAGCATCTGCCTCTACCCTTGGTGTTAAGATATCCCATTCTAACACATGTCCACAATTGACTGGTTTTTAAACACACTTTCGTTTGTATTTGTGTCTCTTAAAACAACAGATGAATTCCTGAATCTTCTTCACCGTGCAGCAGTGGTGCCAAGGAAGAAATACTCAGAGCCACAAACTGAAAGCCAAGAAATTGGCTGGTATACAACACCTTTTGTGAGTAGGATGCTTAAAGACTCAGGTCTTTACAGGATTCAGAAATGTTAAGCCTGCCACACTGAAAAATACTCATGCAGGAAAACAATTCGTGACAAACAAGGAAAACAAGAATTACAGGGAATGAGCACAGAGCTGTTCACAGAAAACAAGTTTTTAAAATTTACACCTAAAAGGACTCTTCACACTGGCACAGACTTGTGAACAGCGAAGCAGTACACTTCCCTTGAGAAACCTGACTGCAAAACATCTACAGTGACAGTGACAGCACACTGCCAAATGCCACAGGTGTACTCAGGGCTGTTTATCAAAGCATTCAGCCATGAGAAATGGTGTAGTGAGCAATGTGAAGTGACATACAGAAGTACTGTGAAAAGAAATGTGCTGCTGTGATGCACAGCATCTTTCAAACAAATTGCAAGCAGAACCATAAAATTAATAATCATGTAAGTGTACCCAAAGCAGATACACCAGTGAGGATTCATCTGGGGAAGTGTGAATAAACTGGAGGAAAAGAAATATGATTAACAAGTTGAGACGTCAATCACATCTGACAAACAGCTGTGATGATGACTGATTTTGCACATTAGTGTTTTGGGAAAAGCAAATTTTAGCCTACTATAAAGAAAACTAGGATAAATAAGAAAATAAGACGGTCTTCATTGACTTTTCATATTGTACATCAAGTAAACTAGTTACTCATGGATAACTTTCTCAAGGGTAGAGAAAGACATCCCACCTGGGGTCTATGGTATTAAGGAACTGCTGGTAGGATTAATCTGGCAGGGTAGAGGTAACTAAACTTATGTGTAGGGAAGCAAGTTCAATTTCTGGAGTCAGAACTCGTGATGTTGTTTAATTTGTTAAGTTTTCCTTATTCGGCAGGTTTGACCATGACAAAGCAGTGAACAGTAAATTGGTGCCCTGCTCTTCTGTCATTTGGACATTTCTCAGCAGTGGAACACCATCATCACTACTCCTAATTTGAGGAACAGCACATGATTGTTTGTCATTTTTGTTTCCCAGGTTCCTTTTGACCGCAATGATAACAGATTCCACTTCCCACGCCGGGTAACTGAGATTACCATCCATGGCTACCCTGCACCACGGGGAGATAAGTCTAAAGACTGGTAACTAGGGGGAAAGCCACAGAAAGAGTGTTAATGGCATCTAATGTGTTAGACTCTGCTCTTTATCTAGCAAATCTGACAGATTTCTAGTCAGAGACAATAGAAAATAAAAAACTTTAATCTGTCCAGATTTGCAACCTGAAAAAAAAGACATAAATAAACTTATCTGTAAGGCTCTGTATTTGTCTTACTGCTGTTTCTACAGCCATCTACACAAACAGTCTAAAAAAACCCACTCTAACATCTTAAAAAGCTTCAGACTTCTTATTTTGACATTGGCAACATCACTCAGAACTCAAGGTCACCAAATTCATCTTAACAATAGTGGTGGAAAAAGCTGTCAGAATGAAGGGAACAAAGGGCACGCTCCAGCCACCATTCATTGAACAGCTAAACATGAGTTAAACATAGTTCTGTGCAAACCATTTAATGCACACCAAAGGTTTAAGTAGAAAACAATCCTTCAATAAAACAGACAGTAAGTAGAAATTAGTTATAAGGCGCTGGTCTCCATTGACTTTTTTTCCTTGCCACTGCAAAGCAGCCAGTTTGCTCCACAGTTAGCTGCTTGATGACAGCAGAAACACATCTTGCAACACAAAGAAACACAGGAACCCCTCTGAGGAGCAGTTCTCTTAGCGGGCTCGGTTCTTCATTTTCTGCCTTGCTCTCTTTCCAGGTCTCTTCTGAAAAAAAAAAAAAAAAAAAAAAAAAAAGACATATTCAGATTTTTATTTTCATTTTATCCATCTTTGTTTTCTCTCTATAGCTTGGGTGGGATACCAAGGAGAGGGTATTTGTCAGAACATCTGGAGAGGGAGGTTTTGGCACATAAGGTAGCAAACAGCACTTTTAAAATCCCCTTCTTATTTTCCTGCTGATACCAAACCATTGTCCCCAACTCTGTTAGTAACTGAATTATCCTTAGCTCCCAAAGACAGGCATCACTTCCTGATCCTGGAGGCAGCCATCATGCACTCACCTTGCCCTGCCAGACAGGGCCTGGCTTCCTAGCCAATGAGATTATTTTCATGTTTTTCACATTTTACTTACATTAAGGGCTTTCTTCCCTCCTTTTCCTCCTCTTCCTCCTTTTCCTGGGCCTTTGTTGTGAGCTACTTTTGACTGGAAGCTGGATACATCATTAAAGCTCTCCTTCGTGTTCCACTTTGAGCCCTTCTTCTTCCCACCAAAACCAAACTTCTGATTTTTGTATCGTCTTTTGGCATTTGGTCTGAAAAACAACCAACCAGCATCACTGCCTACATTCCTTGTTCCAGAAAGCTCTCAAGACAACATGTATCAACCATCATAAAACTTTCTCCTCTTAACAAAGATGCAGAAATATGCATATTTCAGTCTCTGTTCCATTTTGCCATAGTTTTCTTCTCTTTAGGGACAGAAAATCACCTTGGATTTACTTTACACTAAAGAGAACAGTTTTCTTGCTCCCCAGAATTACCCCCTAAAAACACTGAAAAAAACAGACATTGTGTGTTTAACTAGCTTTTGTTTCTGGTCTCACCCCTTCTTTGTCCGTTGATTTGCATTGCCTTTTTTATTCCCTTGAGATGATGTCTGCTCTTCATCTAGAAAGTCCAGCTTGTCAGTGAGACCTGCAAGAGTGAAGACATCAGAGCTGCACCTCAGAAAATACAAATTTTTAATCTAAGCAAGTAATAGCAACAGGTCAGCCTCACTGAAAACCAGCTGCTTGGGAGGTTTTTCACTGCCACTGGCACCCAATTCTGCACAGAAGCAGCATTCCAACCTCAAGGCTCAGAACTACAGACACAGTGACCACATCACATCCCACTGCCCTACACTGCTCACACACCATTACTGCCCTCACACATTTGCTCTCTTAGACAAGTTGACTTTACCTTTCTGGTATTTCTTGACTGCATTCAACATATTTTTCTTCTCCTTTTGTCTCCTCTGCAGAACCTCAACTTGCACCTGAGATTAGAAGCAGAATGTTAGTGTTGTTCCTTGCAGTGTCCCATACTTTTTAAGATATCCTATCTTTTGTTCTGTTTTCCTTCAGAGCAGCTAGACAGAAGACTGGACAGATTCTGTGTGTTTTAGCCAGACTCCTGTGGTCTCACTTTTCCAGCTCTCCACTAGGGTCTAAATTTTTGTCTCAGATCTCTTAGCACATGTCCCTTTTGTAGCTCCTCACCTTCTTGCCATATTTTCTCATTGCACGGAGTTGTTTTGCTTTCTCGGACCTTTCCATTGCTTCCTGTTTACTCTTAAGTTTCTGTCGAATCTAATAGGGAATAGAAAAACCAAAATTTATCAGTAACACAAAAGAAAAAAAGAGAATTTTATCATTTCTGCACAGTCCTGAAGTCAGTATTCGTGAATTATCTGCAAGTGTAAAAAAGAAAGCATCTCTCAATCAGATAATGCCTATTAGGCATACTATCCTGTAAGTTCAAGGAAAAATTTTTACAGGAATTCCTGAACTGATCTATAGTCAGAATCTGGCTAAAAAGACAAAACTCACTCAGGAGAGAAGACAAAGCCTTATAATGGTGTCTAATGGAACTGAGAGTATCTTGTCAGTCTATTTGAGTGTATAAAGACTTAATAGTTCCTTTCTTGTCATTGTTAAAAGTAAAGCAGAAGAAAAGTCAAAAATCCTGTAGAAAACATCTTTTCTGTTCTCTCATTGTTCATAAACATTTCTATAATGCCTTATGAAGAATTACAAAGACTTCAACGCAGATCTTCATGATTCAGTCTAGTGACTTCAGTATAAAACTGTTCTTCAAATGAAGTTAGCAAAAGAACAATAATGTGCAGGATTGACTTAAGCCTTAGTATGAGCTAAATATTCTTCATCTTATCTAGAAAGGTTCCATCAGAAAGTAAAATAGTGCCCAAATGATACATGAACCTTCAAACTAGACTCCAGCTCATGTTTGTTTAATTTATCCAATGTAGTCTTTTTTTCCAAATCTAAACAAAAAAATTAGTTCCATTTTGAATAAAGACTACAGTCAAGAAGGAAATGTGTGAAAGTCTTATTTCCTCCACCAATCCAATTTTCTATCCAAAACAGATTAATTCAATAACATACAGTTTAAAATCACAGAAAACCAGAACACGCTGACAATAAACAAAAGGTGATATTTAAAATGGAAAAAAAGGATTGCATTAAAGCCACAGTCAACTGCAAATTTTCTGACAAAGAGCAAAAACATAGGCAACTTTACATCCACTGTTACACATGCTAAGAAAAATTCTCCCTTTTTAATATTAAACACATTCAGGACAAAGTATAACTCATGCTTTTCTACTTTATCATCCAATCTGTTATAAAAATCCCCACGTTGCACCAAAATACCTAAACAAAAAGAAATCTCCTGTCACAAAGCTTCAAACCCAATCATTGTCACAGGAATCAGAAAAGAGATGAAGGTCAGTACTCACACATCACACCTTATATTTAATCCCTACCACAGGCTAAAACGCACACATAACACAGGAAAGAAACACATTCATTGCACATACCTTCTGCATCTGTTGGTCTGATTTGGCCATCTCTGCAAAGTAATCATCCGGCCTCCTCGTAGGAACCTGGAGCTTACGCAGCTTAGGGAGGGCTTCCAGGACAGCTGCCTGTGCCTGCCGGTAGCTGGGAGAGAGCACAGCACCAGCTGTCACTGCACTGGCTGTCACTGCACCGGCTGTCACTGCACTGGCTGTCACTGCACCGGCTGTCACTGCACTGGCTGTCACTGCACCGGCTGTCACTGCACTGGCTGTCACTGCACTGCCTGTCACTGCACCAGCACTGTCACCACACCAGCTGTCACTGTACTGGCTGTCACTGCAACAGCACTGTCACCACACCAGCTGTCACTGCACTGGCTGTCACTGCACCAGCACTGTCACCACACCAGCTGTCACTGCACTGGCCCTGCCACCGCACCAGCCTTGCTACCACACCAGTTGTCACCACACCGGCCCTGTCACTGCACCAGCCCTGCCACTGCATCAGCACTGCCACCACACCGGCTGTCACTGCACCAGCTGTCACTGCACTGGCCCTGCCACTGCAGCAGCTCTGTCACTGCATGTCAAGCACCTCACAGTGCTGACACAAACTGCTCACACAAGCCGGCTGATATTGGGATGTATCAAGGATCGGTCTGGAATGGTATCAACATTCTGTGCAGGTCCAGGGCTACTGAAAGAAGCTTAGGTGCCAGTACAATATTAGCATTTATATCTTGCCGTCAATTATAGTTTCTTTACACTAGAATATAATAAGCAAAGCAAAAGAAGAGAACTGTAATAGCACCAAAACAAACCCACGAAGAAAAATCCATATCTTGTGTTAAAGCGTTAGTCCTGCTATCAAGGAGCTTTTAAAAAAAACTTCTCAGCAAAGGATGAAGTCTGCTATGAAGAGGGAAATTATTTATTTTTAGTCACAGAGCAGTTAAATATACTAGCACTAATTTGTAGTTATTTTGGAAAACATTGAGAGCCATCAAAGGTAAACATGACCCAAGAGTACCACAGTGACAGCCAGTGTAACAGTCTGCAGCACACTGGTGAAACCTAACTCCAAAAACACAGCAACACATTGGGACACTGCATGAAATCTCTTTTTGACACTTACAAACTCATCTCTCTCTGGAAATCATTCTCAGGGTCAACGCCATCAGACGTAGAAGCACTCTCAGAAATGGGGTCCGCGACCGGGCCCAGAGTCACGTCCAGCCTTTCCACCCACGCGAGCTGCTGCCCGAATTCGGCCAGGCACTGCTTCAGGCCGTCCTGTGAAAGGAGCACAGCTCAGCACCGCCCGGCCCGACCCGCAGGGCTGGCCCGGCTCAGTGCCCCAGTCACACCGCGGGCTGTCCCCGCCGGGGACACACCCGAGCCTCCCCAGCAGCGCTGAGCACCGGAGCCCGCCCGGCCCCGACCCCCTCCGCGCCTCCTGCGCCCCGCACCCGGCTCTGGGGCCGCGGGCCTGGCCGGGGTATTCCTGGCCCCCGCATTCCCGGCTCACCGTGTCATTGCGCCGCTTCGGCTGCTCCTCCAGCACCACGTTCAGCCCCGGCCGCAGCGCGCCCCTTGCGAAGGCCTCCTGGAGCTGTGAGAGAGTTCGGTCAGCCCACGCCGCCGGCACCGGGCGGCCCTTCCCCACCGGCCTCGCCACCGCGGCCACGGGCTCACCTCCGAGTCCGAGAGCGAGGAATCCTCCGAGTCCGAGCCGGAGTCCGAGACAGACCCACGCCGTGCCACCGCTGCCGCCATCGCTGCCACCGCCGCTTCCGGCCGCGTGCACCGCCGCTTCCGGGGCCGTCGGGGCCGCGGTCACCACGGCGACAGCGGCGGCGGCAGCATGGCGGGGGTGGCCGTGCTGCCCGTGGCCGTGTTCGGCTGCCGGCCGCGGGTGGCCGGCGGTGTCTGCTTCCTGGAGGAGCAGGTGGTGCTGCACGCTGCGGGGGCGGGCTGCCTGCGGCTGCACCTAGAGCACAAGTGGCACAACTTCATCCCAGGTGGCACCGACCCCGGTCCCGACCCTAACCTCGGTCCCGGTCCCGACTCTGGCCCGCCCTGACCGCTGTGCTCCCCGCAGGCACCGAGAAGAGCCGGGGCGTGCAGGCGCTGGCCGTCAGCCCCAACCGGCGGTTCCTGGCCGTGTCGGAGGCGGCGGGGGAGCGGCCGGTGCTGGCGGTCTATGAGCTGACGGCGGAGCGGGCGCGGCGGAGGAAGGTGCTGGCCGCCGACGAGCTGCCGGCGCGGCAGACGGTGTCCCTCGCCTTCTCCCCCGACAGCCGGCTCCTGGCCGCCGCCACGGCTCCCCCCGAGGGCCACCTCAGCTGCTGGCTCTGGGAGAAGCAGCAGCTGGCGGCGGCCGTCCGCGTCCAGGCCCTGGGTGATGGCCCCTGCCAGGTAAGGGCTCCAGCTCCGCCTGCTCCCAAATCTCCCAAAGCCGAGCTGTGCCGGCGTCTCTGCGGCTCATTATTAACACTCCCGTTCGCAGCTGACTGTTCTTTGGGAGCATACTTCACTTTTCAAAAAGGTGGATAAAACGATCAAACTTTAGTTCAACAAGTAGCAGGTGTGAGGTTGGACAGGCGTTCCCCCTTCAGGACTGTGTGTGCACTGTGAATTTTCCTGTGGCCACATAGCTTTTATCCAAGGCAGGAGGAGGAGGAGAGGGCTCCACACTGTAGATTTCATAGGGTTTCTCTAACCTTTCTTGACATCTGCTGTTGGCCTCCCTCAGCAATAGGACACTAGGCTAAATAAAGTTTTGCACTGACCCAAAATGGACATGTCTGTATCTGTGGTATCACGACATTCTCTTGTATCACATGAGATCTTTCAGGGCCAGTACAACAGGCCAGTGGGTGTGCAATACGTCCCTTGTGTCCCTGCAAAAGCACACACTAACTATATGGGCTGTGCTCAGTAGTTGTAACAAGTTGTAACTTCTTGGAAGCTCTCAGTGCACCTTTCCCTTTCTGCAGTCATCAGCATTCAAATCAGAGGAGAAGAGCGGCTAGGAGAAGGCTGATGGCACGCAAATGATTTCTGCATCCAGCTTTGGGTGCCCCTTTTTAGATTATTCACGTAGGGAGGTCAGATACTTTCAGTACGTGTGTTGGTTGAACTCCAGCTGTCATTTTTTCTGGGGTACAGCTACAAGCAGAAGTTGGCTGAGCTGACTTCATGAGCTCAATTCCTAAAGAGAGGGGAGTGTAAAGACTTTGGCTGTCTGAAGTCTCATTAAGCATAAAAAATGGCTTGAAACTGCCCTTCCTATCCTTCATGTTGAGTATTTTATTTGTGAAAATGATAGCTATTCCATCATTTTCACAAATAAACACCTAATTATGTGTATTCATGTGCATACTGTTAGCCTGAAATACAGGAATATAGATCTTATTCCTGGCCTTTTGAGAACAAATGGACCCACTTTTCAGGAAGCTTGCTACTGGAAAAATCAGTAGTAAAGAGGTATTTTTGGCTTACTTTTGTAATTTTGACACGCTTTTGAAAGGGGGAAAACTGCAGTATGTAGTTTGCTAATTCTTACTCTCTTTGGTATTCCTGTCTATTTCTATGAGCCATCTTCCCTTGTTTGTTTTCCTGTATATGGTATAGACGGTCTTCAGAACAGGTATGATATTTGTTTATTTGTGAACATAGTTGAAAAAAATACTTCCTCTCTTTTTTGTTCCATAGGTGAGTTTTAATCCTCAAGACAACACCCAGGTTTGTATCACTGGAAATGGCTTTTTTAAACTATTCAAGTACAGTGAAGGATATTTAAAGCAGATGAATTTACAAAGGGGAGAACCAGAAAATTACTTGTGCCATGCCTGGCTGTCTGAGGAGGAAGTTATATGTGGCACTGACACAGGCAAACTTAGCTTGTTTGAAACTGGAGAGCTGTGCTGGGAGACAAGTTTGGAGTACAGAACACCACCCAGGGAACTAGAAGATACAACAACAAAAGAACACGAAAGGTAAATCTGTTAAATATTATTAGTAATAGTTCCACACTTTTTGCCTGCAGATGTGTCCAGTTTATGATGTTGATTGCTGCTTAGCATTTTTCGATTTGTGCTTCTTTATGTTTAAGTCTTTATGCATTTCCTAATTGCATTTCTGGTGTTTCTAGTGGACTGGCCTTTGAAGATAATGGTTTACAACAGCATTCTTTGCCTCAAATATCTGCAGTTGCAGCATATTCCAGAGGTTTTGCATGTTCACCTAGCCCAGGAGTTGTTCTTCTGTTTGAGAAAACAATGGAAAACGAGATCTACGAGGAGAGACAAGAAGTCTGGGTAAGGAAGAAAAGAGCCTTTGTAAGCAATTACACAGCAGAGCCCTGTTTAGAGAACTGTGAGTGTTTCTGATTCAGTTATTAATAATAATTTTTAGCACACTGTTATATTGCATTGTAAGGATTAGCTAACTGTTCTGGTGATGTCGAAAAGAGTTGCCAAAGGTCACACTGAAAGTCAGCACCTGATGACTTTTTGCAAGGTAGTTCTGTATGTTCCCTTCCCACATATAAAATGTGCTTTGAGGCTGCTAAACTTCAGGAAACCTCTAAGGAACTTCTATTTGTGGAGGCTTTTGGGACAACGAGGTAGTTTACATCAGTTTTGGAGAACTTGGCTGCTTGGTTTTTTTTCCAAGGAGAAGCTTTTCTCCCCTCAGGTATTTGTTAGAGCTGTCATGAGACCTGTGCGCTCCTAAATAATCCTTCTAACTGTTCTATAGCAAACTGCATGCATTGACCTACTGAAGTGTCTGGATAAGAACATTTAACTCTAATGAGCTGGTCAAAACATCATGCTCTCATTCTAAAAGGTCAGATCTTCCCTATGCATGAGACCCTGTAATAAGACGTATCTACCTTAATGATACATTACAAAGAACTGTTTTTCTGAAACCACAATTTTTAGGCAGTTCTCATTCTGATACTTGCTAGTTTTTTTCCTTGATATTTTTCTATTATCATTTTAATTCTTGTTTAGTGAAGTACTTCAGATTACTGCTGAAATGTCCTCTGATACTTTATTTCAGCTGTAATATTATAGATACCCTTAGGTTGTCCTCTATTCTCTACCTTGCAGTAGTTATGTGCTATTAAATATTCAAGTTGTCTTGCTGATATTATGTATATACTTATTAGAGGAGCATTACAACAAAAGTTTGTGTGCGTGCATGCCTACTACCAAAATGTGGAAACCTGGCACAACCCATGGGATGCCTTTCTTATTCAGCTTCCTCAGGACCTGTTCAGTACTGAGCCAAAAAAGTCAAGCAAACAGGACATTACATGTATTTGCTTCAGCCCCTCTGAGGAAATGATGGTCGTTAGCACAAATAAAAATCAGCTCTACATGTTTACTATGTTCTCCACCAAACTTATAAGGGTAAGTTCAGTTCGGTCACATTCCACAGCTTTCATGTCCAGTATTGTATCATTTACAGGCTAGTCAGTGTTGTTTCCTGTGATACATTCTCATTAAATCCTTCAAAAGAACCCTTGAAGCCCAAGATATGAAGTGCTAGGTGTGCTTCTCTGAGGGCAGTATTTCTGTAGCTCCTTGCTCAAGGATTCCCCCCTGTGAATACTTGATGCTATTCAGCAGAATGATAGAGGACACTTAAAACCATTTAAGGGTGCCTGTTACTGCTGAACCACTTCACTAAAGCTTTAACTGGGATATCCTCAACATAACTGTGTGGTTCCTGCTCCACTGTAATATGCAGAAACTTCATTGCAATGATAAAACTGGAACAGCCATGGGAACTCATGGGAACATCATTCAACTCTAAAGTGGTAGTTGTTGACATAATGAAAAACCTTCCCTACTCTGAAAGAATTAAATAATACAAAGAGAAGTGAAAAATGTATCATCATGAAATAGACTTATATGGAACTGAGTACCTAACCTGTGTACAAGCATATGAAAAGATATTTACAGGAAGAGGGGTTGTAGTTAGGGGTCCTGTTTCCACATGCAGTCTAAAATTTTATTGGTGCTTCACTTCCAGCATATGGTAGCTAGACATCCTAGTAAAGTTTTCTATCACTCAGCACTTGACTTATTTTTAAATATCTGCATGACCAGAAGGTAATAACTGAATTCTTGCAGGTCCAGTTTTATTTATTTATCTAACTTGCCTTTTTTAATATACCTACAATTATGTTCTGCTTTCACTGCCCTGCTGTGCATCACTTTTCTTGATTATTAATTATAAACTTAAAGCTAACATTGTTAGGTTTTTAGCATTGTTTTGTTCAGACCAGTACAGTGAAAGGATTAAGTGGTTCCCTCATATTTATTCTGCAACTGTGTGAAAAGAACCATGATAGATTTTTTTTAATCTTACTGCCTGCAATGAAATATTTGTGATTTCTTAATGTTCTCATTCCTTCTCAGGAGAAGAGATCTTATTTTGCATATATGAATTTCCCATTGCATTCTAATTCAATCACTGGTCTGGACATGTGTATTTGGAAACCCATTCTTGCTACGTGTTCCCTGGATAGATCTGTCCGCATCTGGAATTACAAGACAAAGTAAAGAGTTGTTTGTATCTTGCTTTTTTGTATATTGTATTTAGGAGACAGAAGCAGCAATCTCCTTTGAATGAGTGTTGTTTCACTCATTCAATTGTGAAATTGTGAAAATTGTGAAATTCAAATTGTGGGTGTGGGATGTAAACAGTATTGCTGAGATGATTTGGGGGGTGTGAATATGCAGCGCCTTTAAAACTGGTGCCTAAAGAACACAAAGCCTTTTCTATTAAGCTATTTTTTGTGTCAGACTTCTTGTATTTTGGAAAAAACTCATTCATCTTTGTCTTAAGATACACTGTTGTACCATACCCTGCTTCTTAGACATAGTTCTTAAGCCAAATGCTCCAGCTCTTGAGGTTCCCTGGAGGGAAAAACAAATCTCAAGAGATGCTTGTATAGGATTGCAATCAGCAATTCATTTACCTTCTTCATTATATTAGAGTACACAAGGATTTGCTCTTGCACCTTCCACACTTTCTCTGTGAACCAGAAAGTCAGATCTGCTTTTGTTTCCTGTAACATTTCTGTGATAATTACTTAACTAAATAATAAGGACAAGGCAGAGTCAGATTTTAGCTGCAAGTGTCCTTGCTGGGCCAGATAATATCCTGTAAAGTATGCAATGGGGAGTTTGTCCTATTCCATACTGCTCAATGGTTTTCTCTTTCAGCTCTTTGGAGCTGTGCAAGGAATATCAGGAGGAAGCATACACAGTATCACTTCATCCCACTGGCCTTTTCTGTTTGGTTGGGTTTTCTGACAAACTACGATTTATAAGTCTGCTGTATGAGGACATGCATGTTTTCAAGGAGTTTGCTGTGAAAAAGTGTAAAGAGGTAAGGAGTGGTGCAAAAATTAAATTGGGGAGATAAGGGAAGCAGAGTGGTAAAGAATATGACAGAAAATAAAAACTTCTCCAAAACATCCTAATAGGATATAGGATGTCCTATATCAAAGCTTAGAGAAATTGATTTTGACTGTTAGAGAACAGGCCCAGAGGCTGATGTGTAGGTGTGGACCTGGGAAGCAGCAGAAGGGATAATTTGCTCAGAAGTACTCCAGAACTGAATTTTACAGGGGAGAGCATTGATTAAGAAAACTGTAAGTGGATAATTATGTCATAGAGTTTTCTTTTCCTGCAACAACTTGATATTAAAGAATGTAATTGAAATTCAATGCATGAATGTTTTTATCCATTCTATCTACAGTAATGGGTGGTTATGTTCTTTTTGTAGTGTTCATTCAGTAATGGAGGACATCTTTTTGCTGCAGTTAATGGAAATGTGATTCAAATTTATTCCAGCATCACCTTTGAGAATGTTACTAATCTGAAAGGACATACTGGGAAGGTTAGTAAACAAATCTTATACGGTACAACTTATTAACATAGTTGATAAGATGCATTTTGAAGAGGTAAAGTACAATTTTGGGTCTTGAGATGGCCCCAAAAAGTAAAAACAGATATAAAAACTCAGTTTTCATTGGTCAGAAGGCAAAATGTTCATGCACTAGATACATCTGAAAACTCTGCCGTTAAATTGGAGGTGAACAATTGGCAGCTGGCTGAACAAAATAAAGTACCCCAGTAATATATTATAAAAATAAAATCTACTGCACTGTATTGAAATTAACTTTTTCCTGATAGTGTGTTCATAAAGTACTTCTTACTGATTTTGGTTTTTTCTAATGCTAAAATAGAACTGGTTGAGAACCATCTAGAGGTTTTACAGTAAGACTTTGAAGTATGGTTCTGAAGTTGTACTGGTGGCTTTACCAGCACGATTCCATGCTGTATGTCTGTAATCTACACATCAAGCTCCTTGATGTGCTTTGCCTTTAACAGGTACATGCAATTAAATGGAGTGCAGATGACACTAAATTTGTCTCCTGTGACACACATGGTGCTGTGTATGAGTGGAATTTGTTGACAGGTAAAAAGGAGTCAGAGTGTATTCTCAAGACCTGCATCTACAGCAGCATTTCCCTGACTCATGATGCCAAAATTATCTTTGCTGTTGGATCTGACCAAACTCTCAAAGAAATTTCAGCGTCTTCGGTGAGCTAACAAACACTCTAGGATTTTGCTACATTCTCTGGGGAGAGTACTGGTGCTTTGCTTTCCTTAGCATCCATTTGGTAAATAGCTGTGAGGTTTACTGATACTTTTGTGTTCTGTTGTCCTTTACAATGGAACATGAGATTTTATTGTAGTTTTATATTTTTGTAATTTGACTTGGATTTACCTAGAAATCTTCTAATCCAGCTAACAAACTAACTAGGCAATATTGTATCAACTGTTCTGATGAAATACAAGTGCATCTACCACTGTACCTACATGCATTTTTTTTTCCAGTAAAGTAGTATATTAGACATGATAACCATTACATCTTTCAGATCACGCATCAGCTTGACTAGAAATTTTAATACTGGTAACAATAACACAGAGATTTAAATCTAAATATTTCTTTCAAACCTAAAATAATTTTTTTTCTAAAAGTATATAAAACTTAATACTAATTACTGTTCAGGCTACACTTCTATAGGCATATAGATTCTTTTAACTGCATTATGTGCTGCAGGCAGAGGTATAACAACTCAGTAATCAAATACTTACTGTAACATGAGGGGTTTGTGTGGTGGTTTGTGCTGTTGGTTTATGTTTCAGATCCAGCATGAAGTACCTGCTTATGATGTTGTTTATACGACTGTTGCTGTCTCTCGTTCCGGGCGCTTGATATTTGTTGGTACATCCCTGGGGACAATTCGAGCGATGAAGTACCCATTAACTCTGAAGAAGGATTTCAGCGAGTACCAGGCCCATGCAGGTGCTGTTACAAAGGTAGCACAGAGTTCTTTCTTTTCCCTGTGGTGCCAGCTGCACACAGCTCCTTTAGGGCTGATTCACCTTCTCAATTCATAGCACAATATGTTCAAATTAAGGCTGAGTCTGCACATGGAGAATGAATATTGCAGCATTCATAGGAGTTTCGTCTCTAGATATGTCAAGGAATAAGCTGTTGACTAAAAAGTGGCCTGCAGCAGGTTACAAAACATGGCATATTGGGTGGAGAACTTGGATACAGCTCCTTCTGGAAAGAGGAAGGTGATTTTGTCATAGAATCATTTAGGTTGGAAAAGAGCTTTTAGGTCATCAAGTGCAACTGTAAACCCAGCACTGCCAAGTCCACAGTAAAGCATGTCCTCAAGCACCACATCTACACATCTCTTAAATATCTCCAGGGATGGTGACTGCACCACTTTCACTTGTAGAGAGGCATCACATTTTCCCATTTTCAGACAGCTGAGACTTCTCTAGTGAGCCAGTACTGCTGCCAAATGACTGAAAGGACTCAGTGAGCACTTCTGCCCAGCTCCCTCAGTGTGCTTTGGTAGGTCCCCATTCTCCCACATCTTCTGTGTTGTTAAAACTGGTCATAATTTTGGTATTTTAGGTATCACTGTCAACTACAGTACCTTGACTTAACCTTGCACAGTCAAATATTAGAATATGAACTTCAGTTACTGTCACTCTGCTGTATCAGCCCCCAGGTACTCTATGCCAGATCAGGCAGCCACAGAAGATCTGGAAGAGGTGACAGCAATTACTAATACATAGTTCTTGGTGAGCTTAGTTGTAGTTCCAAAAGACACCATTTAACTATCTGTCACTCACACAACTTCTCAAAGAAAAACACTAGAGACCTTAGGAATTGTCATATAAATTGCTTGTCTGTGCTATAATTGTCTAGAAAGTCTTCTCTGTTTCAGGTTTTTAAAAATCTTCCTATGGCTTTGACACAAGAAGCAGATCCAGTGTCTACACATATTCTTTCCCTTCCCTTTGCTGTTTCAACAGGGTTGGAACAGGAATAGAAGACATAATCAAAATGTTGGTAGTGGGACTGTGTTATTATTTCCACTGTTAACTTTCTGGGGTAGAAATGAAGAGAGTATGTGGATGGGGGAAAAAATGTAAAATAAAACTGTGTCTCCATTCTTTTATGTCTCGTCTATTATTTTGTTTTCTATTCCTTCTAAGATGACGGTAACAAGTGATGACCAGTTTCTACTGACTGCCTCAGAGGATGGCTGTATATTTATCTGGAAAGTGCATGATAAAGAAGGTGGGGGAGTGAAAGGAGAACAGGAGCTTGTGTATGCTCAAGAAGTGTTGATCATGAGATCAGATATAGATGAGAAGGTAGGAAGAGCAACTTGTGAACATAAAACATAGGATTTCTGTGAATTGGATTTGCATAATGCTTGGTACCAGCCAGTCCTATATGACTTGCATGGCTTTGGTTAAGTTGCTGCAGTGGCTTGTCAATATGCAAACAGCATTGTACAAACAGCGAGTGTGGACTAGATTTTTCTCTAATACTTTCTCCAATCTCTTGAGAACGCTTTTAATGGAGTAGAAAAGTCAGAAAATGCATTTCTATAAACCATCCTATAAGACAGCAAAGGAACTTTATTTCTAGAACTTCTTGGTTGTCTGTCGGAAGATTCTCTGTAAAGGCTGTTGTTCATAAATATGTGCACGTTAATAAAACATCCTTACCAAGCTGTTGCTAACAGCAAATATTCGCTCTCTTAAAACTGTTTTCTCATCCATGTCTAACAGACTCAGGCAATACTAGACCTGCAGACTTGTGTGAGAGATCTACAGACAGAAAGTGATTACGAGCTGCGTCTCAAGGACTTGTACTGTGAAGGAAAAGTAAAAGCATTGGAAGAGAATTTCACTCAGGAAATAGACTCCCTTAAAACTAAACACCAGGTATGATTCATGTTGCAGAACCAAATACTAAGAAGTCTTTCACTGAAGAGTTGAATTCAAACTTGCATTACATATGTAGAAATGCCATACAGCATCTAAAATCATTCCTTTTCAGTTTAAGATATTTTGATATTCTTAAAGCATGAAACTACCTTTGACTCAAGTATCTTAGAGGTACAAGGGGATACAAGAGTTCTCCTAGGAAGCCTGTAAGTATCTTCAGATAAAACCAGCACAATAAATACTGCCTGAGACTGAGGATCAGTAATAGAAATGGCAATGTTCCTTAAAAGCTCCTTTCCATATAAGGTTGCAGCTGCTGCAGGATCTAAAAATTATTCTCCTTAATGCTGCCTCCTTTATGTCCTGTCTGCTTAGATTTTTAAGAACATCTGCTGAGGTTTCTTGTATGTTTTTTGAAAATAAAAAGTAAAATCTATTCCCTGGATGTCTTCTCTTTGTGTGCTTATTGATTTCTTTGTGGTCATGAAGCAAGACTCCACTGAAAAGCAAAGGCTGTGATAACTCTTCTCAGTGTCTTATTTATCTGTGTCTGATAATGCTGTTCTGTGTCCATCTGTCTGGTGCACACACTGGATTTCTGACCTGTAATTTGTTATATTTTTTTACTTCTTTTAGATGTAGAAGGCAAGGGATCCAGTAGTAATTTCTCTGGCAGTAAAACAACTTGAAGTAAGGGATTATATATCACATGATTCAATCCTTGTCAACCTCATGTTCTTTTTGATCTTTTGAGTGAATATTATCCTGTTCTGGTGATTTGCTACTGCTTATTTTGTCAAGTTGTGCATAGTCCTTTCAAGCAGTATTTCTGTTTGACTCCACATAAAGGAGTTCAGTATAAAAGCTTGCCAAGTTACTTACTAGTTGTAGTATTTTATAGGTTTTTAATTTTCAAGGGCTCTTTTTATACCTCTCTTGTCTTTTGGCCCTACAATTGTTCTAGTAGGTTTTTGATAATCATTTTTTGAGGAGATTTGATTATTCATTTTAATGTTTTCTTCAAGTATTTTTTCAGACTCTTTGGCTTGTCTCATTGTGGTGGCTTTTTTTGTCTAAATAAACTGACTTTTAACCTTTCTCTTTTTCCTCTCTTTTGTAGAACCTAACCTTCTACAAGAAAGCCATTTAAATTCTTGTGGATTCCTCTACCTCTGTTTTATCTCTGCTGGGTTTTTTCTGCTGTTCTTCAGGTCTTTTGATAAGTAGTGCTTGGCGATAAAGTTATAATAATGTCAGTTACACTGAAAATTCTCTAGACTTATTTGCTATAGGCTTGCAAACAAATGCCTTTGAAGGTGAATAAAGGTTCTCTAGGGAGGCAAGTTGTACTTCCTGTGCAAGTATCATGTTAAGATTAAACTGAATGAGAGCTTGGGGCTAACCTTTCTAGTTGTATCCATCACACAAATGGAGTATTTCTGCTTATGCAAGACCCGTGCAGTTGTTGCAAGAAGAAAATGAAAATATTGTCAGTGTGGTACAATTCTAACATCTCTGGGAAATTTCTCAGCTGTTTTCTTTCTTCAGTTCTTTGTGCTTTTTTAGAAGATTAAGTAATTTGTAGTGGCAGGCTGACATTCTATGCGAATGGCATTTAAAATTCACTCTTGCTTAGGCTTATGTCATGCTATGCAAATGTCAGCATTTTAGGACCTCACAGTTGCTTCAAGTGAGACAGGAAGCAGCTTGAACTTTAATATCTGGACAATAATTTATGGAACTGCATCCTCAAACAGGCATACATAAAGGAGAGGAGGCTTTTGTAGCTCACAAACTTTTCTTTTCAGATTAGGATCAGTACCTTGTATTATATGAACCCTTTTTGTGTTTTTCCTTAGCTTTATTTGTCAAAAGTGACTATTATGTGGGAAAACTTGTTTTAGTGACACATGGCATCTCAATTTTGGTGAGAAATTTCAACTATATTTCTGTTGTGTATGTATTCCTCACTATGGGCAAGAGCACAAACAATTTGGACATTTGTCTAGTTTCAAATTAAAATGTATTTTTCTTTTTTTTTTTTGTTCCAGATTTTACAGGAAGAGAAAGAAAAACAGGAGCTACAATACCAGCTTCAACTGTCTGAGCTGATAGATAAACAGGCCAGGGAGGTGCAACGGCTAGGTTAGACTGTAACAAGTGTTTGTAACTAGACACTGGAGGAAATACTTTATTGGCAGCAAATTATGTGACAGGGAGGGATTACTAGAGTGGAGGTATAAAGAAAAATGGGTGTATGTCATGTAGGTATTTGGTGCAGACAAAAGGGTTGTCTAAACTGCACCAAACACATGCCCATGATGAGAACATGCACATGGGCCCTGTATCTTAAGAGGTTTGGTTCTTGAGATTAATAATTTCTTCATTTATTTTATGCACAGCTCACTGTGCAAGAACAATGCAGTCATTCAATTCAGCAAGGAGGTGCACACAGCCTGGAAATACCTCCAGATTTGTAATTGAGCTAAAAATACTGCAAATTAGTACCAAAGAGTCCCCCCATAAATGAGTCCATTGCCAACTCATACTTCATAGCAATTGAGCTTATACAGCTCTGCCATGGTTGTCATCCCAAGGAAATGCCTAAATTAGTTGTCAATTTTGCACAGCTACAGAGTCTAAAGCCCCTGCATATCTGATGAAGAAAGTGATGAAATACTTCTAGTTGTAATTTATTGCAACCAGCTACCAAAAAGACAGTAAATAATAAGGCAGTGATAGCTTCAGAAGGAAAGGATTCACTCCTCTTTTCTATTAGTTTTATCCATTCCATATGTTTCCTGTTAACAGAGTCTGACAGTAGTCAGAAACTTTCAATGGAAAATGAGAAATACCAGGAGCTTCAGGTGAAATCACAGAAGATGGAGGAGGAATATGAGAAACAATTGCACAATTTGGAGGAAAGCAAAACCAGGGCTGTGGAGGAGCTAAAAGAGTATTACGAGAAAAAACTTAAACATAAATCTGTTTTGCTGGAAGAGGTAGGAAGCTTGATTTGCAGTTTGATTTGTTGACCAAGTTTATCTTCAACTATGATAAAATATTCCCTAGGACAGGAGAGGCTGGCACCTTCCATGCAAATCCTAATCTGCCTGTAACCATGGGAAAATATTTTGATAGGTAGAATAATAATAATAAGGAAGACACAGCTGAGTAACCTACTTTTTGGGTTTCATACCTTGAGTAACTTTCTAGGATTAATATCCTTGGACTTTCTCATCTCCATTTCTTCTACATCCTAGAATTCCTGCTTATTAATCTGACATAGATGATACATTATAGTAATTGAAGAAATAAAGATTCAATTATGTTATTCTAGTGAAGAGATAGCATTTTGAAAATATTGAATTACATTCCTGAGTCCTTGAGGTTCTTACCTGCATAATTTGGGGAACAAAGATGAATATCCTGAATACTTAGAAAACGCCTGCACGCTGAGGTCAAAGACTTGGCTTGACAAAACACAGCCAGATAACTGATATTTACATATTTAGAGTTAGAAAATCCAATCACTATTACTGTTTGCAGCCCTGTGTTGCAATACCAATTTGAAAAGAATGTAGGAAGAGATTGAGGCAAACCTGAGTGCTTATTGGTCCTAATGCATAAGAAACAGCAATTTTAAAAGATCCTAAGTAATACTGTTTTGTGATTTCTGCAGCCAGAACAAGTTTGCTGATGTTAGTATTTGGGCCAGATTCCTAACTTGAAGCTTTCAAGTCTTAAGAATCATTAAAAAAAAAAAGACAAAAAACCCCCAAAACCTCAATGTGTATGTTATCAGTTTCTAAAGTTACTTCAATCCACTATAAAGTTATCTTAGATGATATTGCTGCAATTGAATATTCCACTAAATATAGGTTCTCCCAGGAGAAACACAGGTTCAAACAACCTTTTATTTCTCTCCTTTATTGGTCTCTTACTGTTGCCTTCTTTAATGTTTTTTTCCTTAACTGCAGGCAAAGGAGAACATGAGGAAGCAGATTGAAGTACACGAAGAAATGGAGAAACAAATTTATGAAGATGGAGACAAAGAAATCTTGGAACTCAAAGACAAGTATGAGAGACAGCTCTTGGAAGAAAAGGAGTCCAACATCCAACTGAAAGGAGAAATAGGAGTCATGAATAAAAGGGTATCTTTTTTTTTGTGCTAGTATCAGACCTGCAAGAGACCTGTAACTGAGGATTGAATGTGTTTAATGGCATGTCAACTTAGTACATTAATCTAATCTGTAAAAAAATAGTCTATTTTGTAAATATGTGGCATTTCATACAAGAAGAGTAGCCCATTGTTAGGTTAGTTTGAATGTTTAGAGTATTTGGGCAGAAGAAGAAGCTCTCTGCTGATCGTGTTGCTGATATGATTAGAGATAGATGATAAAGGAGGTATGTTTTTATTGGTACACTTTCTCTGAACGACATAGTTTTAAACTAGAAACAATATTGTTCATCCTATAACAGGAAAGAAATGAACTTTTGATTTTTCTAACATTGAATACTTTGCTCTATTAGTGAAATAATTCTACTGCTTCATTCAATGCAATAATCTCTGTGTTTTGTTTTCATCATCATTTTCTATTGACTTTACTGGGATTTTTAAGAAGGTATAAAATATTTTACCTCTTTTATTGTCTGGGTATTACATTTGCCTAAGGATGTTAGAGGGACATTTTTTCTTTTTTATTTTCTCCAGTAGCTATCTGGAGACAGAGAAGTTCTTTTCATGCCCTCTACTATCATGGCATGCCCTCTACTAACTGTCTTTAGTTTCTTTGTCGCTTAGACCTCAGGGATTTCTTCACTGTCCTTACAGTTTGTGCAGCCATTCATTGGTTCCAACTTTCTTAGCTTTGCAGCTCTTAGTACTGAGGCAGGGATTTTGAGGGTACCCAAGAGCTATGAACTGGGCACCCTTCCAATCCTCCACCTTTAGAGGACTGCCTTCACCTTATAAGAATATTCTATGGATTGATTGATTGATTGATTGTTATCTGCAGCTGATGCTTAGGTAAAATATCCATACCCTTCTTGCTGCTGGATGCAATTTCCCTCCTTCCTCCTAGTGCAGTAGGTATACTTGTCAGAATGTATAGAAAAAGCAAAAATGGAAACTCAACCCCTTTTGAGTTAGAGGCATTTAACTGATGTGCTCCTTCATCATATCTTAATTTGATATCCTTTATCCCACACTGTCTACAAGGTATCCTACAGAATAAGAGGACCAAATTGTGCACAGCTTTTGGAGACTGTTAATTTCTTACTAGTTTGCCTCTCCAGTTGAACAGCCTACAGAAAGAGCTCAAGGACCGAAACAGGGATATTGAGGAAATGAGACTGGAACAGCAGAAGCTGCAAGACATCATTAAATCACTGGAAAAGGACATCTTGGCACTAAAGACAGATATTAAAGAGAGAACTGAAACTATCCTAGAGAAGGTGAGAAAATGGACAATTGGATGAGGTCAAAATCACCTCCCTTAATTAAGTAGAGATATTTATTTAAATAGTATTTGTTGTAATGTTATCACATGACTGGAAACTCGGTCTCAACTTAAGGAATTTGTGATCTCCAGTTTGGGATTTTGGTTTTTAGTTGGCATTCTAAGCTTTTCTTGGGGAGATCAAGTTCAGGATGTTAACTTTCTCACCCCCTGTTCTGGGATCTGTAGATGGCTCAGCATTATTTGACCCCTCCCATCTAACCTGTAGATTTGCAACTTGAGTTCAATCTTCCACAAGATCTGTGACTGCTAGTTTTGCCTCTTCCATACTTGTGCCTTGTCCTAGGGATCTGTTTGAGAGTGCTGGGTCTGATTCAGATCTCTGTACCCATTTCTTCCAGGAGAAGCATATATATGATCTAAAAATGAAAAATCAGGAACTGCAAAATTTCAAGTTTATACTGAGTTACAGAATAGAGGAGTTTAAGAAGCTAATAGAGTCACGTGAAAATGATATTGAGACAATGAAGAAACAGATCAGTGAGGTGAGTAACACTCTCATTTGGCCTCTGCTACGAAGCCCATTGTCTAAATGCAAAATGCCCATGTCTAAATACAAAGGTGACCCAACAAGTCCATGAAAGATTCCACCCTGCTTCTTCCTTGACTTCTTTCAAGGATACAGAGCGCTAACTCAATATCCATGCAGCTAACAAAAATATCTGTACACAATAGCTATTTAATTTTATATCACATGCTAACAGTGATCAATATAGTTGTTTAAGTTCCTGTATGTAATTCTAGATTTTGCTTAAAAATAGATCCTATCCTTATGTGGTTGTCCTCCATGTGCCCTACAGCATTTGCAAGACACTGCTTTTACTGATTTGGCAAAGAGAGTAAATTTCTTACTTCAGAAAAGATGCAGATATATGCAAACCTAACTCTGCTAGGGTTTAGGTACATGGACAAATTATATTCATCAGTTGATACATGGGAAATGGGAACGTATTCATACCATGGCATGCAGAAAATTCATTGAGGGAACTTACTTATGATAGGAACTTACTATGATTTTTGCATAGATGTATCCTTAGCTCAGCCAAACTAGGACTATGATGACATAGTCTTTTAAATAAAATGCAAACTAATGAATAATTTGTATGTACTTCAGGCTAGCAAGATGAAATCCCTGTTGTCTTTTCTGGTCACCATCTTGTGCCATAAGTAAATGCTGTAGTACTCTTATTATTTTTTCCTGTGTGTTCTGCATATGTACCCACAGGTTTCAATCCATTTGTTTCTTTTCAGTATCACGTTCTAGTTATTGTTGTCCTTACTCTTTCCAGTATTGGCTGTCTACTTCCATCTCATCCATTTTTATTCAGATGAAATGGCAGAGCTCCCAGTCAGCTCAAGGAATTTAAGGGATATCACATAATTTAAATTAATGTGATTTAACAACTCAACAGGGAGTTGCACATTCATTTGTGTGGTTTCTGTATATTCTGACAGAGGGCAGTGTTGTTACAAAATTGACGTTTCTCATATTGTCATTCAACCTGAAGGGGGGCCTACTCCCTCAAGTCTGTATTTCCAGTCTCTGTTTTTCCTGTTATGTGTTGTTTTTTCACATCTCCTTTTAACCCTGATTTCTTCCTCCTGCTTCCTTTCAGATGGAGGAGGAGCTGGAACAATTCCGCAAGGAGAGCATAGAGCTGAAGCTGAACATCACACAGCTGCAACAGAAACAGAAGGCAACTGCTCGTGAGGTGCACAGAGAGATGGAAAAGGTAGGGGGTACCCCCACCACAGAATGACATTGGTGGGGACAGAACACTGGTGAAGCATTAATCTGAGCAAACAGATTAATTATACAAGGGTGCTCTGTCCAAGGACCAAGAGAGTCTCTGGTCAGTGGGGACAAAGACACAAAACTTCCAAGCCTGCAACCAGCTTAGAGCATTCATGTTAAAAAAAAAAAAAAAGTCCAGTTATTTATGTGTCAACATATATAGTCCTGAGTTTAACAGAACAGTGAGGCAAATGCTGAATTACTTGTTCCTGCCCAAGCCTGAAATCTGGGGACACTTGGCCTAAACAGGAGCAGCAGAATGAAGGATACCACCTAGGCATTAGTAGGATGACATAAAGGAAGGTCTCATTAATGGAGGAGTCAAGGACCCCTTGTTTGACAACATATCAGTCATGAGGGAGGAAAAGGGACTGCAAGTGAAGGTGGAGGAGCTTAGCAGGCAGTACATGAGTGAGGAAGCAGGTAGAGAGACCTGACAGAAACCAAGAGAGAATGAGAAGGCAATCTTGATGTGAAATCAGCAAGCTGTGCATGTGTCTGATATGTTTTGCCCCTTGCCTTCTCTTCTTACCTGTTGGTGCTTTGTTTCTAAATAGGAAGGTAGGACAGAATTTGGACAATGCTCTCAGGCACATGATGTGGCTCCTGAGGATGTCCTGTGCAGGGCTGAGTTGGACTCAGTTATCCTGGTGGGTCCCTTCCAACTCAGTGTATTCTGTAATTCTGTGTTTGGGAAAGGACAGTGGGCAATAGCAAAATGAGCCACTGTTTTTCAGATGTCATCTTTGGAGACTGGCACTGATATTATCTAATAAATGTATCTTGGCTTATTATTACTCCTGAAATCTATCACTGCTGTTCAACACATAGTGCTCATGTTCCCAGTGAGTTTTTTAGTTTGTTTTTTTAATTAAGTGGAAGAAAGTGTATGAGAGTTTTCATCAGTTCCACTAGACTTTCTAGAAAATTGTACAATTGAGTGTTCTGATGAACCAAATAAGAACGTGACTACATTATTCTTGCAGAAGCAAGATATGGAAACCCTCATCAAACGATTTAAGGCAGATCTTCATAATTGTGTGAGCTTCATTAATGATTCTAGAAAAATGAAAGAAGGCATCCGTGCACTCTACACCAAGTATGTGCATCAGCCAGACCTGGTGAGTCAGGACCTTTGCCTTCTCCTTGCCCATGACTTTGTCTGTAGTGTAATTACTGAGGCAACATGCTGTGCCCTCTTAGGTGGGGACTCAAGCAGAAGATGCAGATTTGCAGCAGCAGTACAAGAAACAGCAAGAGTATAACGAGAGGAATTTGGCAGTTTTAAGGAAGAAGGCAATGAAGGATAAGGAAATGCAGCACACTGCTTACATGCGCATCATGCAGGTAATAAAGCCTTTTCCTTGTGGTATGGAGGGGGGACAAAGGAAGTGGCTGCACAAAAGAGACTTTAGTAACTTTAGTGTTATGGTTTCTTAGGACTTTGAAATAGTTTTGGTTGGCTTTCTTGCCAGAAATGCCTACATTTTTCAAGTGCTTCCATTAACTTTTCTGAACAAAAAGAGCAAGATCTCTGAAGTCAGAAATGGCTGCTGTTTTGTGGGTACTTTTATCTCCCACTCCCTAAAAGGGAGATAGGGAACTTCTGTTGCATGGATTTTCCTCATTTTTGAGGAAATGAATGTACTTTTTTTTTTTATTTCAAACAGTATTTATAATTGCCATCATAGTCAATTTACCCTTGTTTGGGTGTCAAGCTGTATCTGCTATGAAGTAATATTTAGGAAATCATTTTGGAGGAAGAAAAGACAAAAAACCCTTCTTTGTCCACTGAGTTCTGTGCCTACTGGTGTGAATTCAGATGAACTTTCTGTGTTTCACATCCAAAATTTTCAAGGAAGTTCAGAAATACATCTGGAATATGTCTATTTGCACTAAGATCTCTTGCTCAGAATCCTTGTTTCTTACAAAGCAAAGTAAACTCGTGACTGTTGGGGTCAAAGATCCAATTTGTTTTCATCTGGAGTGGAAGGACCTAGAGCCCCACATCAGACATCCTAGAAATACAGCTTTTCTAGTCTCTTCTTAACATGATCTCCTTCTGCTCTGTCAGCATTTCCTTTTCCCCTCAGTGGCCCTTTCTGCATTGTTACTTTATTATGCTTCCTTAGGATCATTAAATCTCAGTCCCCTCCTAAGTCATCTGTTGTTTGATATTTATTCATAATTTGCTTCTTCAGGGCTAGACAGCAGCAATCTTCTTCCCTGCTGCTATTTTAATTTTTTTTACACTTTCTGTGAGCTAGATATTTCCTTTGGCACAAAAGGAGATGGGTTCAGAAAATAACCTGAAGAATTTCCTTACTGGAATAGAGTGACAGATGGTGTTCATAATGATAATACTTGATGTCTTGGATCAGTAAGCCTAACATGAAATGATGATTAAAAGCAAATTAATAAAACATCTGGAAGATGAAGATATCAAAGATTCTAACCAGCCTGGTTTCTTCAAAGAAAAGGCAGTTCTCTGAAGTCCAGTAGATTAATGAGATTTTACAGCCAGCAGGAATTATCATGGCCTTCCAGTCTTTCACAGGGGCTTTTAAGACTAGTTTAGACAAACTTCTGTGAGGATTTGCTTTGAAAAAGTAAATGACATCTTGACAGTCTTCTAGCTCTGTATTTCTATTATTTTTCAGTTGTGCTTACAGTTTCAGAGCTATGCCCTCTTTGAGAGATTATTCATAGGTATACTCCACTGGTGACTGCTGCAACAGATGATTAGAACTGTCAAGATAATTTTAATTATTCTTACCAGTTGTCAAGTTGCCTGTTATTCAACTATTAGTTTTTCCTCCAGCCTTCTGTATTTGTAATGACTTCTTTGGATACATAAAAACAGAGACACTGAATAATATTGAAATAGTGCTGAATTAAACTGAAGCCCATAGAGGATGAAATTTTCTGTATGTCCTACCTGTCTCTGACAATCAGCACTGTAGGGACTTTCAAGACTGTAGATTGCATCCATATCACATGTCATTGTACCTGATGGCCTCATCATCCATGCTTTTGATCAGTCCCCTTTCTGAAACAATTGGTTCTTTGCCACAACATCCTGTGACTAAGAGTTGTCCCATGAACATTCATTTTAATCCATTTTCTGCATTTGCATTGCAGTGCAATGTTCTGCCAGAATGCAAACATTGAATTAAAGGCTAACCTCTCTGGAGAGAAGGCCTCTTCAGGAAAATATTACCAGTGTCAACCAACAGCCTTTTAGCACCAAGCAAATCAAATGACATTTCTACATAGCCCAGATTGCTTCATACAAGATACTCTGTTATTATATTTTCTGATTGACCAAAACCAAGATCTTCATTTGACAGCAGCAGGTAATCACTTGGACTGAACTCAAGAAGGTGCTCATGACTTAAGGACACCTAAAGGGAAGTGCTATGACCCAACCCTGAAAGCTGGTCAAAAGCAGATTACCTCGACTGATTATTGGAAGTTACCCTCATCATGTGTTCTTTCAGGATCAAGCTCTGGAATAAATGCATGGAGTCAAATTTCATCTGTATGTAAAGCCTTGAATTAGACAAGTCCGACTCAACAAAATATTGCAGTTCCAGAGCTGCCTGAGCACACCAACTCCTGCTACATTTATAGTCCAACATAATCACTGCAAGAGCGATTCTTCTTGCCCAACAAGTTCAGATCTTAATGAATCCCACACTCTTCCTCCAGTCAGTGATTTTCAGCTGAGGAGTAACTAAAGCACAGCTGCTGTATTTGCCTTAGTGTGAAGTCTTGATGATCTTACCACACACGTGCCCTGAGCTATTGCTGCCAACTTGAACTCCTGAGTGCAGCCACATACTGAGAGGTGCAGTGAGCTTTGTACTTTGCCACTGACCATCCTGCAGTTGTGTGGTGCCAACACTTTTATAAGTATACACAAAGGAATTGAGTCATATGCTTTGAACAATCTTTTGTGGCAACATAATTATCTCTATCAACCAAAATTATCATTGAAACAAAAATAAAAAGCACAATTTGAAGACAGCATTTTCATGGAAAAAATTCATTCATCCTTGTTCTTATCTCTTACTGTTTCAGTGGGTTCCCTACTGCTTGAGACTAGCATTGTGAGGTACCCTAAACATGCCTTTTTGCCAACTATCTTTTTAAAATATTGCCACTGTGTTCCAAAAGTTCTAAAAAACCCACCACAGGTAGCTGAAATAGTTGCTATTCTTGGTTCAAGTATGATGGCAGCTGTTTAATATTTGCCCTAGTTACTGATGTGGTAAAATATTTCACTCTCCTTGTAAGAGGGAAATATACAATTCCACTTCACTCTCTTGAATACAGAAAAGAAATAGTTAATGGTGTTCCTTTTTCTAAATCATGAGCCACAGTATTATCATCCTTCACTAGTATTAACCCATCCTGGTTTTGCTGAAGTCTTTGAACCTGTCGAAACAATGGGTAAATTAAATTTACTGGCACTTTCACAGCTCCTTCAGCAAGATGCTTCATGGTAGGCCACTCAAACATTAGGTGATTGAACTTTTATGGGCTGAAAACTGATTGAAAAAAAATAAGAACAAAAGATGAATACATTGCTAACTTTTCCTTAAAACAGCATGTTAGCAGCAGGTATCTGAAGTCTTCACATGTTTTATGTATTTCCTAACAATTTGGAAAGAGTGTGGAAAAGTGATGTCTGGAAGAACTAACGAAGAGGGCTTTGAATAATTTCAAAGAGATACAGATAATTTAAGTAAACAAATAAATAGTGACAAATGAAAAGCAAAATAACATACACTGGAGGGAGAAATGGGAATTCTTCGCATTAATTCTGAATTAAATGGATCAATTTAGGAAAGCCCTGAGCTTCCCTTTGGAATTGGCAAGGAAGATGATACCTTGGAGTGCAGCTGCAGTCAGAAAAGCAAAATAAATATTAGTTTCTTGATCTAATGTGGTGTGAACACTCTCATGTTCTGTGTCTCATCCACTGCGGTCTTAACCTGAAATCTTGTGTGCCCTCCTGACTGCCCAGCACCTTCTGCTTGTGGTACTGATTCTATACTGTCCAGTGTCTCTCTCAAAGATATGAAGATAGATATTGCTCAGCCAGATAGTACCTGTGCTTTTCCGTAAAGAGCATGTTGTTTTTGCAGGAAAACGTGAGTCTGATTAAGGAAATTAATGACTTGCGTCAAGAACTGAGAGTGGCCAACACACAGGTGCACGACCTCCAGTCAGCACTGAGATTAAACAAGAACAAAAAGGCAATTCAAGACACAGGTGAACATTTTTTCTATATTTTACATCTTGTTAGTACTCATGGCAGAAGCCCTTTTTGTCCTTGGTAAACAGTTCTATTACTGTCTGTGTTTCATTCTAGTTTGTCTGCCTGGTAGTACCTGTTACATTTTAATGTTAATTGTAGAAGCTGCTAAATCCTGCAGATTCTTACTATTTAGATCTAATCCTTCAGCCCAGAAAGATGCTTTCCCTTATTCATGACAAAGAACTGTATGAGCTGGACCTTTATTACTGTACTATGTCCTCTCTATTTTCTAGCTCCCTCCAGTGACCTTCTGTCTGGACCAGCTGTCCTGAGGTTGAATCCAGAGATGGAAAATGAAAAAATCATAGAAATGCAGCAGTTAGAAATTCAATACCTGCGAGACCAAATCCAGCAGAAGGGGCAAGCCCTAAACTATCCAAGTTCAGTCTCTTTTGGTCAGAAATCTTCATGAAGTGAATCTGGAAAGAAGCCACAAGACACAGCAACACTGACGTGGTTCAAGGATGTGTTATGTTATTATATCCTCCTGGCAAGATCAGAAATGAAACAGCATAGATTAGACTTACATGATCCTATACTCTTCCACTAGAGGCATTTATGAAACAATCAGTGCTCTGAACAGTTCTACTTTCCTGACATCTGCCCTTTTCATGGGACTTAGGAGCCAAAAGAAAAAACAATAAATTTGTGTTAGTGTAAGACTAATCTTTGTTCCTTCATGCTAGGTACTCATCTTTCTTTTGAAAACTAATGTGTCCTAATTCAGAAGAGCTAGTCAAACTGAAAGCCTTTTCTGCTAGAATTCTAATTTGGTGTCATTGTGCTGTAAAATTCAACATCAGCCTATTGTTTTCCAGTATTAAATTGCTTATGTCCATACAAAGGACTGTTGCTCTTAAGACTGATGTCATTGTTATTCCAAGAAGGTATCCAGTCACAGATTAGCAATCAATTACCTTGTGAGGGCAACCTTTGACTCAAGCACACCTGAGCTAGAGCTCTTGGTAAAGCCTCTGTGTCCTGTCTAGGGATGTGTTGCCTCATCTGCTACAATAATTTTAGAATGACAAAAAAAGGCAGCCCAGTTTCAAATTCCCAAAATCTGGAATAAAGTCCAAACCTTATGTCGTAACTCCTATAACTATGATAAATTGATTTTTGTTTGTCTTTTTTCAACATCCACAACAATCCCTTTAGTTCAGTTTTTCAGTGAAATTCTCCTAATAAGTCACTCTGCAAAGTACTCATATACAGAAAAATGCAGGGAGTTATTTCTTTAATAATGAGGGCGGAAAAAACCCCAAAATTTTTTATCTCTTGTCATCAGTGAGTCGACATGCTGTCCTACTGATGAGTATTTCACATATAGCAGAAGATTGAGCTACTGGTTCAGCATGGAACTACATGGTATTACAACAGCCAGTATGTTACTGTTTCGTTTCCTATCCTGAGTTGTGGAAAAGTGATGAGTGCTTTTATATACTCCTGATAATATTGTACAGAAGAAGGTGGTGCCAGGGCTGGATAACATGTAAGCTGCATTACCATCAGGAATACTAGATTAATTTCCAGGGCAATACCATGGTGAAATACATGGTTCCATGAGCTCAAATGATTTTGGAGACTTCAGCTGAGTGCTTTGTCCATGAATGTGGAATTAAGTTTCTTTAGCCTATTTTTTTTCCATTTTGCATCTCTAACCTGTATGGAGAATAGGTTTCACAGGAGCAAAAGGAAGAAATTAATGGTCTGTTAATGGGCTAGCTTAACACCCTTTCTTCCTCTTCACCTCCCCGTATAATCATCTTGATACTTCCTGCTCAGAAAGAGGATGTAATTAATGTAATTAGTAAATATTTTAGAAACTAGTTCCCTCTAAAATTTTCAGGACACACCCATTTAATTTGCTAGGCTCTCGTGTGGTATAATTTTCCTCTCTCTCTGTCAGGATAAATTGAGTGCTAGACTCATACAACACACTACTTTAATAGTTGTGATTTAGAGAAATGTAATCAACTTTTCTTAAAAAGAAGAATCTTTTCCTGATATATCTCTACAGGTAGCGAATTATTTCCAAATGGCGACTGATACGCTTAAAAATATGTCCCTATGTCACCCTTCTTGGCAAATTTTAAAGGCAATACACAGCCTGTCAGATGAAGCCTAGGTAACTTCAGCTGACAGACTAGGCTGAAGAGGATTTTTAACTTGATCTTAGTGGCTAAGGGGCAGCTAAAACATTGCTTTCGTAGGGAGCATTAAACATCAGGCACAGCAGAGTGTTACAAATAAACTTCAGCAGACCTGCTGGAAGGAAAATAGATGTAAAAGCCCCTTCTATACTGGGAAAAGCAGACCAAGGTCAAATTCCCACACATACACTCTATAAATGTTTTAGAATTAAGTTGTAACTGGATTATGATTTTGTGTGCTAATGGTCTTCTGAATTCTCTCAGAGTGCAAAAATATTTTCTGCTTTCATCCTCCCTTGACTTGCATTGTTGTTTCTCCTTTTGGTACCTCCCTAAAGGAGCTGGTAAGTATTTCATGGTCTTATAAAGCTAGCCTTAGATGACTTCTTTGCTAACTGGGCTAACTAAAAAACCAGTTTTTTCTGGATAGGGTCAAGCTCATTGTTCAAAGGTGTTTGTATAGGAAAACCTATCACATACCATTTGTTTTTTTTAGAGTAGGACAACATCCTCTGTATTGATGATACTTCACAAGTCTTGAAAGACCTATCAGATTTTTCTCAGACAAATTCCTGAACCTTTCACACTTCTTGGTTTCTATTTGATTAGCATATCCTAAGCTTCCCTTGTCACAGCCTGATAAAAAAGTAGCATGTGATTTAACAACTGAGCCTCCCTTTCCATTAGCCAGGCAAGAGCTGTTGTTCAGTCCTGTTCTCTTCTTCCTGCATTTCCCTGGAGATTTTCCAGCTGCTCAGACTAACGGTAATGATCCCTTCTGCTGTCATGAAACCTAGCCAGGAAGGAGGGGACATTGATCAGACTAGGAATCCCTTTCCACTACTGCCTTCAACATCCCTTTTTTTATTCTTCAACTCTTAAATTAATCCTTTTCTTTTTCCTGGTTCCTCTCAAAATAGTTACCCTTTTATTCCCACTGGATTACCAGGAAATCAGCTCTTCTGCAGCATGGTAAACTCTGCTGGTGCTGCTGTCTCCCAGGGAAGAAGTTCTTCAGCTGCCTTTTGGTGGCAAGATGTGACAGTGACATCTTGCCTGACTGAACTTGTGTCACAGGAGGACTGGATGGCTCTAACCTATACAGTAGAGCAGGAGCTACTTTAATACCAAATACTTGCTGAATATGTCAAATGTTCCCAAGCACTGCAGCCTGGCTGCAGGCTTCTCCCCTTGCTGCCTGGGAGCTGCTCCCTGCCGCTGGCACCCCTTCACCTCCAGCTGGGAGGAAATGAGCCACCTTCCAGGATCGGTGTGTGGCCAGAGGCCAGATCCTGCCCGAGGAGGGAGGGAGGGAGGGGTAGCACCTGCACACCGGCGCGGCTCTGGAGCGTCTCCAAGAGCAGCAGCAGGTTTGCTGAGACGCCACCCAGCTGGGGAATGCACCTGCCCGGGCAGGAGGTGAGGGCTGCAGCCGGACCTTGGTGCTGCCGCGGCACCAGGAAGGGGAGCCTCACCTGGGTATTGGCAGCCCCTTCCAAGGGGAAGGGAAGAGATTTTCCCCGTGGGCTCCCTGGTTAGCTGGATCCAGTAGAAGGAAAACCAGGAAAAATCATTGCTGCCAGCCTGGAGCAGGGAAGTGTGCTGGGTTGCCGCGTGTGGGCAGCGTCTGCCGCAGGTGAGTGATCCCTTCCTCCCTGGGAGCTGCGCAGGAAGGAACTTCAGCAGTAGTTGCTGGCAGGTTTGAAGCTGCTTCAGACTTTCTTCTTAAGAGACCCTGCTTCTTGTCTTCAATTCATCTCTTCCTTGTGCCATTGTTTCCTCTCAGCACCTAAGGCTTGGGAGTTTCTCATTCCCTTGGAACTCCCAGGCTGCACTTGGCAGAGGTGGATCAGGACAGGCTCTGTGGGGTCAGGATAATGGATGCCTGTTGAGCATACAGAGAGGGAGGGGAACATGATATTTTACAATGGAGTGTGCCAAAACTGTCTAGTTCTGTGTAAAAGACAGCTGCACACTGACCCAGTTACAACCAGCCTTCCACCATGCTTAAGCCCAGAGCCCCTAGGTTTGGGGAAAGGAAGGAACAATCCACCATCACCCAGGGCTTCCCTGGGGCTTCCCAAATGGAGTCTCATGGCAGGAACACTGGTGGGATAGATGCTCACTTCTGGGAAAGCATTTTCCATCTGTCAGGGGAGAGAGGGTGGGCTCTCCCCAGAGGTGCAGATCAAGCTGCACAGGTTTGCAGGGATTTTGAGCAGCCCAGGAAAGAAGGGGCATTGGGAATGGGTGGTTGGTGTGGCAGGCAAAGGCGTATGGATCTCTTGCTAGGATTTTGGGTGAGATAGATAGATAGATGCTACATAAAAGCCCCATTACTCCCATTCCTTGCAGGTTCCTCTACCCCCAGTCCTGAGTTCTCAGAGAAGGAACCTTCCCACATGCTCCCAGGTGCACAGACAGGCCTTGACCACCATGACACCCAAAGCTTCTGGTTTGTGCATTGGCAGTAATTCTGTCATAAAACAAGATACATGAGCTTCATTCTCTTTGAGCCTGTAGGGAATTAGAACAGAATCAAATATGCTTAGGAAGCATTTCTTTACTGAAAAGGTGGTCAAACACTGGAACACACTTCCTAGAGAATTGGTTGATACCCCAACCCTTTCAGTGTTGAAAAGGCTTCTGGGCAATGCCCTAAAAAACATTCTTGAATTTGGTCAGCCCTGAATTGGTCAGGCAGTTGGACTAGATGATCAGCTGAGATCTTTTTCCATTGAAATACAATAGAATAGACAGTACAATAGGCTAGAATAGACAAACTAGAATACAATAGACAGAATAGAATGTACTGTTTCAGCTGGAAGGGACATACAACAATCCAGGGCAGACTCTCTTGGTAAAGAAATGCTTCCTAAAGCATTGGAAATTGAAAAAAAATTACATTAAATTATGGGAAAATCTTTATGCCTTGTCTGGAGTAAAGATTTTTGTGAGGCACAGAGTAGGGGAAAGCCCATCCCAAACAGACTATAGACAGACCAGGCAAAGAAGCAAATAAGCTGTGATGGACTGGGAAAGCAGAGGGCTGACGTGGCTTGGATTTGTTTGAGATTGTGAAGCTCTGCTGGTTCTCATCCACACTGCCCACGTAAACCATTTCATGTATTGTTATTTTATAGCAAACCTTGTTGGACTCTCCCAGTCCCCATGATGCTCATGGAGTCCATATAAAAGCTATATAAAACCCTTCCAAGGCTGGAAGTACAAGGAAGTACTGCAGGAGCCTGTCTCATCCCCAGACTTCCCTTCCTGAATCCTGTGGGTAAGTATTGTTTCAAGGGGTACCCTGGGTTTGAGGAGAGGAGAGAAGTGAGAAATATTTCAAGAGCTGAATTGTATGTGGCTCTGAAATCGAAGTGTTAATTAATATACAGTCCATAGTCTGTCTGTCCGATATCAGTTTGTCAGGCACAAAAAGTTTGTAAATAAATAATTATATGCATGTATCATTCCGAGGCATTCAGCCAGTGTACATCTCCCACACCTGCAGCCAGGAGTGGTCAAGAGTACATTGATGATGACCCTCAATTTCCAGTTAAATGTTGTCAGAGTAGGGAAAGAAAAAAAACAACCAACACAATGAAAAAGGAAAAACATGAATATTCTTGTTTTCCTGCATTCCCAATGCTTTCCTGTTCTTCCTCCACAGCTGCCAGCCAGCAGTGGGGAAGGACAGCATGTCACTTTTTTCCTGAAATGTGCTCTTTGGACTTAAAGCATTGTGTGTCTGGGCTGGTTCTCTCCTCCTTTTTCTCTTGCATACAGAGATGGGAGCACAGAAGGTGCTGGCTTCAGTAGCAAGCAAAAGTAGAGATTATTGACCTGTGATCCACATTATCAAATACACCAATGTGATGGGCTAACTGGTTTGTTATGGTCTATCCCAGACCAGTGAAACCATGTAGCCCGAAGAGCACCAAAAAAGGGGAACAGCTTTGGATGGCTGTCCTCCCTCATGTCAGAGCAGGCATCTATTTCTTTCTCTCTGTCTGGGCAGAGTGGTGTGCTGCACAATGCCAAGAAACAGATCAGCAAAGTTACTGTGAGATCTAGGTTCATCCCTTCTTCAAGGAGTGGTGAGTGACAGCCCAGGATAGGGCTGCTTTGGTTTAACATATAAAGAGAGTTTTCTGAAGAGGGTGGAAGGCAATGCAGCCAGCCTGAGGAATGAGAAACTGTAGCCAGATTTAAGGAGGAATGTTTTCATGGTGAGGATGATTTAACTCTGGAATGATCCCTGAGGGGCTGTAGATCTTCCATTCTTGACAACTAAATGAATGGAGCCCTGACCTGCTTTGTCTGACTTTTAGGTGAACTCTGCTTTAAACAGGTGACTTCATAAAGTCCCATCCCACCTTAATTATTCTGTGATTCTAGGAGTGAAAATACTGTTATTAGCAGCACAAACCCTCATGGTCTAGAGAAACAAGTGTGGTTGGTTTTAGAGCAAAAGATTATATTCCCAGAACATTTTCAAACAGACATAAGGAAACATGAAAGCACACTTCAGTGGAAGCCTTTGCCTCTCCAAATCATGTGTTTAATAAAGGTTAATGTAACACTGGGAAACTCTCCAAATCATTTGTTTAATAGAGGTTAATATAACACTGGGAAATACATGCTTGTAGGGGTGATTCCTGATTTTGCTCCTCAGCCAGATGCTCCTGTGGTTTTATTTTGCTCCTTTGTCCTTCTTCTGAGCAAATAAAAAACTAAAATGGTTAAATTTTAAAAAGTAACATGAGAATGCAGTGCTGTGGCTTGATTTTTGATCACATTTTTCCCTCATTGTGGTTTATGCTGTTGCGGTTTTTTTGTCTACTGTTTGACTCGCTTGGGTCAAGCAGCAGAAGGACACAGACTTTGCACTTCTCCAAGCTTTATGCTCTCTTAGTCCAAAATCTAAATCTAATCTACAAACTTGCTATCTACTAGACTAACCCATTCATGGGTAAGGAGGAGATAAGGCACCTCTGTGCTTTGAGAAGAAAAGGCAGGAGGGAGCAATGTTTAGCACCAAGCTGATTTGCATAGGCTGAGGAAACAACTCCAGACTCAATGTCTCCATGCCTCTCTCTCCTTTAATAGTGCCCCATGACATCCTCACCTTCCTGGGGACCTGTGTCCTGGGCACACACCAACAGCACAAGGCATCCGCTGTCTCATGCAAAACCAAGGTGCATCCCAGCAGGCACAAGCCAACATGCTCAACTACAGTTCTTTTCTCTGTCTAATTGATGCTTTCTGATTTTTCTGGCTCCAGCCAGGAGCTGTAGGTATCCCACGGGCCTGCCAGCACGGGTGCCCCTCTGGAGCCCTGTTTTCTGTGCCAGGCTCTCAAGCAGCAGCAGCAGCCGTGCAGGACAGCCCTGCGTGGCTCCCGGGCCTCAAACCCGCCGTGCTCAGACTTCCTGGACACATGCTGCCGCTGGCAGCAGGCCCTGAGCCACGTCCAAAGTGAGTGACCTCATGCTCCATCACAGCCGGGGAGTGACTCAGGAGGAGCTTGGCCTGACACTGTCAGGCCGTGTCTGGTTCAGGCACTCCCCACACAATTGTCCTCCCTCTCCCCCCGCCCCGTGCTGGCCCGGCCCCGATGGAGGGGGTTTTGAGGTTTGCTGGCAGCCAAGGCATCGCCATAAGGGTATGCAGTCTGTGGAGAACAGAGACAGGGAGAGCCACAGGAGGAAAGATCCCTGGTGCGTGCAGAGCTGCCATGTGTGGAGGTCATAAATTGTCCCTGCCTGTGTGCAATGAGCCCTGAGCCCCAGTGCAGAGCAGAGCAAGGTACAGAGTGTGTTTGACATGGGCTGATGGGCTCATTTCTAGCAGGCAGGGTGGCTGTCCCACCACCCAGAAGTGACATAGCTCTGACACAAGGGACATGAGTCAGTTCCTGTCCCTGCCATGGACTCCTGCAGGACTCAGAGCAGTTCATGTGTGTGCCTGTGGTGCTCAAGAGTGCATTATCCTGTCTAGGAGGTGACCAGAGAGGCTGTTCTTGGGCCTCCAGGGCTTGCCCTATGTCTCCCAGGCTCAGCCATTCCTGACATGATCCTGTGCTGTCCTCTCCAGCACCTTTCCATGGTTCAGGTACTAGCTGCTCTCGAGGGTCTGTGGTGCTGTGGGACCGGCTGGAGCACTCACATGCCAGGGAGGAACATTATGTGAGACAAATGCAAGTGGTTTCCACTCTTGGTCTAAAACTGTACCCAAAGAAGTGTTGAGGGGGGCCAGGATAGCAGAGACACAAGGCTGGGAACCACGAGTGGTGGGCTGAGACCAGGTGCTGTGCTCAGGGGAGCCCAGCTAAACACAGCACCTTGGAGCCAATACTGCCCTTCCTCTGCTCCCCTCCAGTGGCAAAGTGCTTCACTGACCTTCTTGCATGGAGAGTAAAATCTCAAGGTGCCAGGACACAGCTGAGAGCTCTTTCCAGGGAAGTGCTGAGATCACTGGAGATGTAGCTACCATTTTTATGTAGGGAACTTTCGAGGGGAAACCACTGGCCGTGCAGGGACAGGGATGGGGACAGGACTGTGAACATGCAACTGTGGCAGCTCTGACTCTTCCAGCCACTGGAGTGGAAGGGTTAAACCCTGCTCCTGACCCCCACCTCCCGTTCTGGGCAGCAGAGCCAGTTGGTGACAAGAGGCTGATGCTGATGAGGGAGCATGTGAAGCCGGAGCTGTGAATGGGGCTTTATCCCAAGCGGGACCTGCCTCTGCTCCGTCCCTGCCCTGCTGCCAGCACCAGCTGCAGGCAAAGTCCTTCGGGCAGCAATGTGCCAGCAGCCTCTGAGCAGGGCACACGGCGTTGGGGAGGCAGGAGACTCGCCCTCGGGGCAGGCCGGGGTTCCCCCACAGCACATGGAGGTCTCCCAGGAAGACGTGCAGCTGATCTGCTCTCCAGGGCATGGGGCTTCTGTGAGGGAAACACAGTAAGGTCTGCAGGCCAGCCTGAAGCCCAGGGTTTGACACAGGATTATTTAGTACAGGGAAGCAGGGTCTCTGATTAATGATACCTTCTCTTCTTGACTTTTTCAGATGAAAGACACAGGAAAGGAAGGAGACAGCCCTGGCTGTTCCTCTATGGTGCTTCTCTGGGAACGCTCCATCACGTTTCACAGCCCTGCCTTGGTGGTGGGCTCAACCCTAGCACATGGACCGTAGCTCTCCAGGTGGCACCACTGCAAAAGGAAATTCCATCAGGATCCAAAGAATGAGACTGAGACATCACTGCTGGAGAAATGCAGCTGCCTTCACCACTGCTGCTGCAGTGACCCTCCAATTGCTGTAAGGGTGCAAGTCCATCTGTACCACCTCTGTGCTCTCTTCACCCAGCTGCCCACCATGCCAGAGCTGGCAGAACTGAGCAGCCCCCGCACCCCTGCGGATGCGGACCACATCCAGAGGAATATCTTGGAAGAGCATGTGGAGCTCTGGTGGTTCCAGGACCCCAAAAAGTCCATCCTATGCTATGGGATGGCTGTGGTGCTGATCCTGGCCTGTGGGATTGGGGGCATCATCCTGCTGTACAGCACTAGCAGCCGGTCTGGAGAGTGGCGGCTCGCCGTGGGCACCACACTCTGCCTCCTGGCCCTGCTCGTGCTGCTGAAGCAGCTGCTGAGCTCTGCAATCCAGGACATGAATTGCATCCGCAGCCGGGATCAGATCGAGCTCCTGAAGAGCGGAGGCTTCTCGGACTGCCTGGTGCTGCTGCTGAGCGCCCTGGTGCTGCTGATCTGCGGGGTGGTGCTCACCACCCTCTCCACCAGCACCATGCAGCTCAGCCCCGCACGGCCGCTGGCCAGCATGTTCACCAGCGGGGTCATCCTCCTGACTGCTGGCAGTGCCATCCTCCTCTGCCTGCTGCTATACCTGCTGTGCACCTCCTGCCGCCGGGCGGCTCCTCGGAGCCTGGAGACCGGCGAGATCCGCGTCTTCACCATCTCCGGCCGCCTCGCTGGAAACAGGCGGCTTCCTCCCACCTCCAGCATGGCCAACCTGATCTGACCCAGGACACCTCTGCGTGAGCCTTAGCGGATACAACCTGCCAGTGATGGCCTCTCCCCAAGGAAGGGCGAGAGCTGCAATGTGCCTTGTGTTTCTGTTGGAGATGACTGGCATTTTCTTTTGTCCCAGGCTGGTGGCACAGCACAGGCTGGGGTGCCTGGATGGGCTCTGACCTGGCTGGCATTTTATCTCCACAAAGCCTCCTGTGTCAGCTGCTGCCTGCCTGGCTGTAACCCGTGTTACAGAGTGAAGGTGAGCCTGTCCTGTACCTCCCCCGGGGACCCCAATAATTGCTTGGTTCCTGCAGTTCCTGGAACTGTGTCATACACTCTCCTGGCAGGAGAGGCTGTAATTGTGGGTGGTATAAAACCAACCTGTGCTTTGCGCAGAGCCTCCAGCTCCTGAGCAAAACAGAGCCTTTAGCAGCTGGTGAATGGCAGGAGATATTTTGCATATCAGCAGGCACGAGGGAGCCTGGTGGGAGGCTGCAGGGGCTGCTCCCAAAGAAATCATGGTGTTTGTGGGAGTGAGCATGGGATTTGTATAGGATTGTGTCCACAGCACAGCTGGACCTCACATGAAATGCTGTTTGCGTTTGAAATGCCAGGATCTGTCCCAATGTTACATTTCTGCAGCCCACCATCATCTGTGGTTTATCGAAGGGGTGATCAAGGGGTGTTGGTGTCAAGGCCCTCATGGGTTATCTCTGCTGGACTGAGTGTTGGGGCTCTCTTATCATGCCAGGGTGCTGCAGTTACATGAGCCACAAACAGCAAGGTGCAGTTGCTGGGGGATGGTGATGGGATGCCTAAATCCTGGGGCTGCAGCTGCCCTCTGTAAAAGCTGTGTGAGGGGAGAGTGCTGTGCCCTCCCACAGGAGTTAACCAGGCAGAGGCACCTCTGCTGCCAGGAGCCCTGCAGCTCATCCCAATCCCTGCTTGTTGCCATGCTGTTTCTGTCTTCCAAGTGCTGCAGCTGCTACAGGGCACAAGAGTTCTTCTACTGTCACTTGGGCCTTACCTGGAGCTTTTTTGGTGTTTTATCTCTACAAGTTGTCTTGTTTTATCACCAAGGTGTCTCTCCCAGAGGCTGACTAACAGTTCACCCCAGGAACTCTTCCTGTGACTTAAGTCTAATTTACCTGTCAAAACTCTCATTTCCTTCACAGACCCACTAACCCTTTCACTACCTTTTCCATAGTCATAGATCCCAACCTCCTGCTGAAGATGCTCATGCATGACCTTCTCTTCCTCTTAGCCAGTTGGTCAGAGCATGGTGCTAATAACACCAAGGTCACAGGTTTGAACCCCATGTGGGCTATTCTCTTAAGAGCTGGACTCTATGATCCTTCTGGGCCCCTTTCAGCTCAGGCTATTCTATGATTCTTCATCTTCTTGTCTGCTCCTATCTTTTCTTCACCTGAGTTCCTCTGCCCCAGATGTTGGTTTTGCTCATTATTTGCCAAGTTTCCTCTGCAATGGACAAGACTGAGCTATTGTTTTTAAATGCCTGGTAGCAAATTCATTTGGAAGAAGATGGTACCTGATTCCCTTGCTAATAGCACAATTCACTGTCCACATTACACCTGGAGGCAATGTCCGAGTTCACCATCAGCTGGTCAGTGAGGGCTTCACCCCTTCACAGCTCCAGACCAACCATCCCCAATGCAGTGAGATCTCATGAGACTACATCTGTATTCACCTGCTCTTGTCCTGCTCCTGCTGACTTTCCTTTGCCTGAAGCCTTGGACTGTTTTTCCCAGCGTACAGTTACATCATCTGGGCTTTCCTCTCTGTATCTTTGTTATTTTTCCATTTTCCTGTGTCACTTTCACATCATCTATTTATTAAACTGCTGTTTCCTCTTCTCTCTGCATCTCCTCCCTTAATCTGCCCGAGAGCTCAGAAGCTGGTGGTGAGCTCAGATACTCCTGTGCTGAACCTCTTCAAAGCTGAACTGTTCTTTCCCTCTGGGCTGTTTAGCCCCAGGTCCACCAGGGACCCCTGTGCCTGTTACAGGAGGGGACAGGCCAGAGCTGAATGGTTTTATACCATCACCATTTCTGCTCCTCTGCAAGTCTGTATCAGATCATATGCAGTTGTGCCAGGCTGCACCCACTCTGCCAGCACCAGTGGTCCAGCAATAACTGCCAGCTCCACCAGCCCACATGTGCTGACAGGTCACAGCTGCCTGCACACCAGCTGTTTTGCACATCTGGGCATTTCTGTGAAGAGGCATAACTGTGCCCAGCTCGCAGCTCCATGCTGCCTGCATGTCAATGTGAATTTTGTCCTATCCATAGCCCCTTCAAAATGTGCCCCAAGTGCCAGTGAATTGTGCCAGAAATTGACTGTGGGCCACGGCAGCAACCCAAGGAGATAATGGCTGAGAACAGGCTGTGCCTGAAGATGGTGGTTGGGTGTCCAGCTGCCCAGAGGGACAGCCTGTGCTGCTCACTGACTCCCCTCTGCAGCACAGGTGCTGGTTTGTTTCTTGCTTCCTGTGTTGTGTGTGGACATACATAATAAAGTGTTAGAGAAGTTAATTGTGTTGAAGGCTGATACTTGAGTACAGGCCGCTCTGCAGAGCAGGAGGTGTCAGGGCTTTTCAGGGCTGGCCCCAGCCCAGGGCAGTAATCACAACAGCCCAGGATCCCTCGTGCGGCTGTGGTTTTGCGTCACCAGCTAGTGTGGCAATGCCACCACAGCCCCAAAAATGCATGTACTTCTTTCCTGATACACAATTCCCACCTCCAGATGCATGTTAATCTCTCTCTGCTTAAGAACCCAGATGTATCCAGATCCCCTTACCACTGCTCTGTGAACCTGAGACTTGGCCATGCCCCTGAAAGATGCTCACATGGAATACACAAAGCCTCCTGAGTATGTCAGTGCTGGCTAGTTTGTTTACAGAGAAGCTGTTTCACCCTGTGGCAGGGCTGAGCCTCGCAGCGGCAGCTGGAACCAAGCCTGGAACCAGTCTGCCTGCATACCTGCTCCTGCTCCTGGCCAGCCTCAGCCAGGCCCTCATAGCAGCTTCCTGGGTGGACCCCTGGAGAAGGATCCTCCTTTTCATGTTCTGACCCACTGTATTCCCAGCACTGCATTCCAGATGCATTTCCCCCCAGAATGAGTTGCCAGGTTCCTGCCCACTTGCACTGCAGATGCCTGAGAGGGAGCAGAAAATGCGCACACACACACACACGCACACACACACACACACACACACACAAGAAAACCTGCCATGCCTGCTTGGCTGAAAAATAAATGGGTGGGCCTATCAGCAGGGTCAAAGTAGACAAGTCATCCAACCACTAAGTGCTGAGGGACTGGTGAATAAGATCCTGGACAAATAAGCCTGGGTGCTTGTATGTATAACTTCTTTTAAGACATCACAGAAACTAAAATGGAAAGATTGTATCTAGCATGAATTCATGTGATAGAAAAGCATTTTTAAAAGCCCAGAAAATACCCTCCAAAAGATACCTGAAATTCTTTTTCCCAGCCCTCAGATTTAAATCTCTTACCCAAAAGATGTTAGAAATTTAAAAAAATACAGTGTATAGTGTATTTTCATGGGTAGTTGATGAGCCCAGAAGGCAAACGATGAAACAGCAACTGAAAAAGTAAAGCTCACTTAAGAAATACAGCATTTAAGAGCAAAAGCTGGCTGACCACTGAAAGAAGCCAGCATGTTTTCTTCCTGCTCATGGCTTCAAGTGGCACATTTGCTCTCTGGCCTGTATCACCCATCCAATGCCTGACCCATTTTTCCTCTTTGCTTTACATTCTCTGAGGTGTATTATTTACTTTTTTTATACACTGTAAATGTTTTAATGAGTGGAGAAATAGACGGGCAGTTAGCAGTGAAACAGAGATTTGAAGGAGATGGGGGAATTAGCTGTGTGGTAGAGCTTTGAGAAATGCTGTCCTATGTTGATACCTCATGCTCTGGAACATGACAAAGAGACTCCTGAGCTATCAGGGATGGTAATGACTGGGCTGTGCCCTGGGAAATGTTCCCAACCTGTTGGTACCAGCCTTATGAATCACTTGCTAAAGGTGAATGCCACTGCTGCTCCCTGCTTTTAACTCCAGCATAACCCATGAAGGCACAACCGACTCTAGCAGAAATAACTTGCAGTTACCTGTGTCTCATGTGCTGTTCATCGTACCACAAAGATGACAGGAATGTAAAAATTATCACATTTGCACAACTCCACAGTTAAAGAGACACAGAGAACTCTGTAATGGGTGCTGGGGGAGAGAGTCGTCTTGCCCCAGAGCATGTGCCTGGCACTGCAACTGGCAGCACTGATGAGTTTGTTCAGCTCTGCAGAGGGAAAGGTGTCTTTTAGCTTGTCTTCCTGGAGAGGAAAAAGAGAAAAGAAAGTAGGGTTGAGGCTGGAGAGACATGCACAGAAACCCTGTGATGATGCACCAGGGCCGCCTGCACCACAGCAGTTGAAGTATTTGTTTGGACAAGAGCACTCATTGTGCCACAGATGTGGTCTCTCATCGCCACAGTAGAGGAATATATTTATGGTCCTTGAAAGCACATGCAAAAAAAGCCACACCCCAGCTGTGGGGCTGGGGGTCTCCTCCCAGCACTGCCACTGGGAGAGTCCCAACAAACCAGTGCAGGCAGAGGCAGGGCTAAATCATTCTTTAATCACACCTCAGAGTGACAATTCGTTGAGGGACAGAGCAGGGCTGGGTGTGGTGCCACAGGACAGCGGGGCCAATGACCAAGACCCTGTGGCAGCACCAGGGCAGGCTCCTCTTCCCACTGCACCCAGCTTCCCAGGCACGACAGGCACCACCTCCTTCATCCTCAGCATCCGGGCAAGGCTGGGAAAACAGCACCTGGTTTGGTGTCCCTGTGACAGTGCAGCCTACAGGTGTCATGCTGGGACACTCTGGGACTGGCTGCCTTCAGCCTCCATCACCATTCCTAGCCCATCCCTCCTCTCTGCTCCTTTCCTCCTGCCCCAAACATGTGGGCCCCAAAGCCAAGGGCAGGTGGGAAAGGGGTGGAGCTAAGGAGACAGCAAGAGGCCGCAGCAGTGGCAGCTGAGCTGCAAGCTTGTAAGCTCAGATGGAGCGATGCAGCTCCCGCTCCTCTTTTGTTGGCAGCTGCTCGCTGGGCTGGATGTAGTTGTCCTCAATGAAGCCATCATCATCCTCAGCTTGCAGGTCGGCAGCATCAGGTATGGAGTGGCTCCCGCAGGAGCCCCTGTCCCAGCTGCTGCTATCCTCCATGGGGCTGCCTCCAATGGAGCTGATTTCCGGCAGCGGCCGGTGGCGGTAGCTGGCGAAGTTCTTGTGGACAAGCTTGCACTTGGCAGCCAGTGCGATCAGGATGGAGATGCCAATCGCTGTCGCTAGGAATCCCACCAGGTATGGCCAGCTCCTCCCCCCCTTCCCGGCAGGCAGTGCAGTGGCTGTGACACAGAAAAGGCACAAGGTCAGCCACTGTGGCATAGACAGTGTTCCAAATTCTCCAGCCCTGTGCCTGCCTGCAGAGTGCAGCCAGCACTAGATCACTTTCATTAGGAGCAATACAGATGCTCTTCACTGAGACCCAGCTACCAAGGGGGTGTGAACACTGGGGCTAAACTGCATGACAGCTGACTGGTTGTCATGGTTGACGCCCTCTGCCCATTGAAAAAAAATGGCCTCTGTTTCTTAGGATGAAGAGAACTCTTTTTTATACTAAAAGAAGCATCCTTAAACTGTACCCTGATAAGTTGATACGGCCTATGAGCAGCTGTAAAAATTGTCTCATGAGAAGGAACTTCACCATGGCAAAATTTCTTCCCCCCCGGGTGGGTGATTAGTAAAGTGTGAGAGCAAGAGAACTAGTATCTTGTAAAAAATCTCTATAGTATTCAAGAGAGACTCCTTTCTCTTTAATGAATTGAGAAATTACTATTTTAAGAGTAATAAATGACTAAGAATCTCAAGTTATGTCTTTTTATATTAGAGTAAGAAAGTAAATAGCTAGTGGGGAAGGAGAAGTGTTTTGAAGGTTTCATTTTAATTCTTGTTCTTTTCTTTTAGTGTTAGTTAATAAAGTTCTATTCTTTTTAAGCTTAAGCCTGCTATGCTCTTAATTAAGAAATTCTAAAATTAGCAAGCCAAAACTACAACACAAAATTAATGTTTCCACCCAATTTCAAATTAAAACCACAACACTGGCACTGTGGAGTCTGTGCTCCATGTGGCTTCGTGGCACCTGTTAACTTTCCTGTCACAAAGCCAGCAAACACCTCCAGGTGTTGGCCACCCTCCCACCAAGCCACTGCACCATCGTGGCCCAGCAGCCTGAGGCTCTGGGACTGTGGGGAAGAGCAGAGGGTCTCCACCTGCAGCTCCATCCAGTATGACAAAGGACAGGAAGGTGCTGGACGTTATGGACACTTCTGAATCTGCACAACTTACTGCTGTTCTCAGTCACTGTGATCGGCTGTGCAGTGCTGAGCTCACGAGCAAACCGCTGCTTAGTCTGGCAGCCCAGGTCCTGAGAATTCAGAGCTGCAATCTCCTGGCCCCTCAGCCCCGGGGGCGACATGCAGGTCACCTGCACAGCTGGGAGACAAATGGGATAAGGTGGGATGGGGGTCTGCACCCATCCCCTCTCCAGTTTAGAGAAGACAATCCACACTTGCTTCTGGGTTGATGGGATGAATTGCAAGGTGCTCCTGGCTCTGCCTTATAGACTCACTGACCTTCAGCATATTGTAGGGAACAGCCAAAGGGAAAATTCCCTGACCAAGGAACTGTGCGTGACTCTGATTAGCAGCTCCTTTAAATTGGATACAGGCAAATTCATGGATACACACAGAAACCCCACTGCTCTTACTCGGAGCTGAGCTCAGATGGTTGGAGCCTGACCTGTCACCAGAGAGGGAGCTGCAAAGCCCTCACCAATGAAAAGGTGGTCACTCCACAAAGACACATAAGGATGGATTTAGAGGCCAAAGTGTACATGCAACCCATTTCTCAGAAGAGTGGCCAAATTATCCTGCTGACATTCTTAGAAATCCTTGGTATCCTGTGTAACTGCAAGCAAGGAACAGACACAGCCCCTTTTGGTTTGCTGTCCCTCAATAGAGTACGACAGAGAGCCATCTCAGACCTTGCCCAGGGGTCGGAGCAAATGGATCAAGCAAGACTCCTATGCTCAGCTTTCCACCTGCCCGACACATCCCTGGCCACCCATCCCCTCAGCTCACCTTGCCTGCGCTGCAGCCACTGCTGCAGAGGGTGTGCGCTGCAGTCGCAGACCCAGGGGTTCCCTTCTAGACAGACCTGCGGGACTGTCTCCATCAGCTGCAGGCTCCAAGCATCCACAGAGACCAGCGCGTTGTGCTGCAGGTCCAGGTGTAAAAGAGACTTCAGTGGCAAAAGGAAAGGGACATCAAGCTCTTGCAAGCTGTTGTTTCTTAGAAGTAGTGTGTGCAATTTTCCCAGGCCCTTGAAAGTGTCCATGTGGATGTAGGTGATGCCACAGTTGCTCAGGTCCAGCAGACGCAGCTCCCCAAGGTTGGAGAAGATTGCTGGGCTCACTGTGAGCTTGGCATTGCTGGAGAGGTTGAGAGAGCGCAGGGAAGGGAAATGCTTCAAGAGAGCCCTGTGATGGGGCATGACCAAGGAGTTGAAGGAGAGGTCCAGACTGGTGATGTTTCTTGGAAGGGAACTTGGAGCATGCTGAAGGCTCTTCCCACTGCAGTCGGCCCATCCCTGGGAAAAGAGCTACTGTCTGAGACGGGCTATCCATGATGGGGAGTGTTCTAGAGAGAGACTCCCCAAGGGTTTAAATGTCTAAATTACCCTTGCAAAGTTTAAAAAAAGCAAAGACACACACACATTTAAAAACACATGAGCTGCCAGATTGGAGTGGGCCTGGATAAATGGAGAAAGATGAGCGGGAAGTCCCAGGACTGGGAGCAGCTGACTGAAACAGTAAAGGAGGAGCATGCAGGGCTGGGGGAAAAATCCAAATGGATGAGTGCGAAGGCAGCAGGTTGTCACCCCCCTGTCCTTCCCCCTACAGGGCAGCTGTCATACAGGGTCAGTTTGCAGAGGACCTTCCTTTTCCTCCCCTGGATCCCCACCTCCAGCCCCCTGGGAGCCCTTGTGTGACACAGGGGCATCCTCCCTGCTGGAGCAGGGAAGCAGGCAAGCCTTGCCTGTTGCAATGGCAGGCAGGAAGCTGACCAGGTTGCAGAGCTATAGGCACCTGTACCAGTCACCCATGACAGGAGCAGCTCCCTGAGGCCTGTGAAGGACAGTGCACCAATGCTTCCATCTATCCCATCTTCCTGAGGATACATGGTGAGTAGCTGTAGCTTACTGCTGGCTGGCTGCGTCAGTATTAGGAAACAAAACAGACCAAGGACCACTCACTGTCTCAAAAGACCAGCAGAGCAGGATGGAAGGATCAGTCGACCCACATAGATGGACTTTTTTTTTTTTACCAGTTAAACAGGGTGCCCCAGCTCAGATAGTTTTGGGGAGCAGTCCCCAGCATGGGGACTTGTGCCTGGAATTTTAGTGGGAGGGGGTCAAATGTCCAAACTGAAGCTGCCAGAAAGCAGGTCAGCAATTTAAGTTTGGTTGGGCAGGCACAAGCTCCTACTAAGTGCTTGTGTTTGGACCTTGTAAGCAGAGATGCTGTGCTTTAAGTTTACTGTGGTCCACAGTCCTGGGTTTCTGTGTCTGGCTACATTCCAGCTAGCTGGGCTTTCCACTTCTTTCACCTCTCCTTTCATCCTCCTGTCCACCTAAATCTCCTATCAGACCCTGCTGTTCCTGCTTGGTAGAGGAATAGATATGCCCTTAAAAAACTGGGGTGCTGAGGAGTGGGTTATAATCGGGCCAAGCCACAGGGGTACCACATGGGTCCTGTTTCCAGCTCAAACACAGCTGGGCTCAGGGAGGCTTTGGAAAACAGAGCAAACCTTTGGGTGGAATAACTGAGAGCTCAGTGGAAAGGTCAGTGGCCTATGACAGACACTTTCCTTCATTGTCACAGCTCCTGCCTGATGCAGCCAAGCTGCTGACTGCAGTGCTTGTCCCAGTGGGTTAGTTGTGTTTCCTGCTCCATGCTTGGTACTCAGGGATCCTGGCCCTCTGCTTGCCATCACCCTGGCTCCAGTCACTGCATCACCATGCACTGGGGAAGGGAGTGAGGGGTTGGTACCTCCTCAGGGATGTCTCTTATGCCTGCTTGCCACGCACCCCTTATTGGCAGCTGTGTTACACCTGCAGCCAAGAGATCCCCACAGTCAAAACCACCATGAATCAGACAATGCTTTGCCAGACCATGCTCTGGTGAACAGGCTGGACAGCATGACATGTTCAGCCCAAGGCTGGGAGCAGGACAGCCAGGCTTTGGGCAAGGGTGAACCACCCGTGGCTAGTGGTCACCGGCACAGCACATCTCCCAGTTAACTCTGCTGGCTCCCATGGGTTTTCATCACTCATCTTCTCTTGAACTGTGCAGACAGGAGCTGCCCTGCTGCCCCGTGGGCACCCCAGCTGTGCTGTCAGGGCCAGGAGCGGAGGACCTGCCCACCCCCAGGTGCTGCCCACACCGCAGCCCACACGGCCCCCTTACCTGATGATCTAGGCTGCAGGGGTGTCCCATCACCACTGACCAGACGCACAGGAGGCTACAGACCCAGCAGAGCAGGCAGGTAGGAGCCATTTGGCTCCAGGAAACTTCCGGCCAGAAAAACGAGCCTCGGGGAAAGCTGGGAAGCCGGCAGAGCCGGCCGTGCCGGGCGAGGTGTGGCCGCGGCCGCACGGCTCAGGGCCGCCACCGGGTCCCCACACGCCGGCCCCGCAGTCAGCAGCGCCCGGGACCCAGCCTGGCTGCCGCCCCGGCCCCGCTCCTCCCGAGCTGGTGAAAGGTGGCGGTGCCAGTTACACATTAACAGCCGCGCCCCATCACCTCCCAGCCGTGTGGCTGCCCGTGATCGGTGACCGGGACTGCCTGCTGCGTGTGGGTGCCGTGACTGCTGCCGGAGTGGCAGCGGGACAGTGCTGGGGGGCCGCCGGAGGGAGGAGGGGACACCTCTGTGGCATCTGCCCTGAGACGCCGTGCTGGAGGAGAGCAGCCTGAGTCTGGTCCAGGTGTTGGTCCACGAACTTGGGACAGGGACACACAGCCAGTCCCGGCCGGGGAAGGTGGGGCTGAAGCAGCAGGAAAGTGTCCTACAGGAAAATAAAAGTCTTGCTGGGACTCCAGCAGAAAGGTGTTTAAAGCATGCAACAAACTGGCAGGTCTCTGGGCCCAGCAGCAGCAGCAGCAGCTCAGTGAGCAGCACCTGTCCGTGAGGGTCCCAGAGGATGGGAGTGCCCCACCATCTTCGGCACCCCCCATGCAGACCTGAGACCCTGACAGTCCTGTTGTGGGGTTGGTGAAAGTCTGAGAAATCATGTCAAAGCAACATCTCATGGGTGGGTGTTTGTTGGCACACAAGACCTGCTCCTGTGCTCAGGGGTGATGGGGCGGGTAAGTGGGCAAGGCTGGCAGAGCCACAGGCCAGGCAGGGAAAGTGCTGGCTGTACCTGCTCCTAGCTTTTCCTCTGCAGCGAGAGGGAGCCCAAGCTCTCTTCCCTGCTCCCCATTCCCTGGTCCCACGCCTGTCCAAACAGGAAGCCGACTGCCTGCAAGAGCACTTTGGAGCTGTCGGCAACTGGGACAGGGCGGCCCCTCTTCCCCCAGCTGCCAAAGGGCTCCTCCACAGCCGCACGTCCCACCCTTTCCTCAGGGAAAGGGCTTCCCAGCAGCCTGTCCTTCATCCTGTGGGCATGTGCTGGATGCCAATACATCAGGCAGCTCCTGCTTCCCAGTTGCCCAGGCAGGCAGGGGATGCTCAACTACCCTGCTTCCAGAATGTTCCTATGCCTGGTGGGAGCAGTCCTTACTTAGCCCAGTCTCGCAGGGCCTCCCCAGGACCCACTTAGCATATAAAACAAAACAAGCATACAAAGAAGCAGGGCTAGAAAATATTGCTGAGGCAGCCAGTCCATTGGTGTATCTGCAGGGTGGTTGCATTTCCTATCAGGAAATATATCTGTGCATTATGGTTTCTGGCATGTGGTGCTGTGCATTAGAATGTGTAAATGATAACAAAAAGTGGTATTTTTGTCAGTCTTTGTTTTTTTAGTCTGTTGTGATTCAGCAAAAAAACTGAGGTTCATGAAATCAGATATTCAGGTGCTTGGAGCATCCTGTGGGGATGGGTAACTGGAGCTTTCCATGTAGCAGGAGAACAAATGTGGAGAGGTGCTTTGGCTGTGCTCAGCTGTGCCTATCTCTCTGGTGCCTCCTCTGGAGACAGATAAACTGGAACTATAAGGTCCTGGTTTACAGTTTTCCCCACAAAACTCTCCAGAAAGGTTTTCTACCCTACCTCCAGCTGAAGGAACCTGCACAGACAGACAGCACAGCTCTTATCCAGGTGCTTGTAGAAAAAAACACAAGCAAACAAATCACGTTGGGTCAGATTCCTCAATGGATCCCTGAGACCTCCTGGGTATGACCTGGTGCAGAGAATGACCCAATCTGGCTCCTGTTCCGCAGAAATTCTCTGTAAATAATGCCATCCTCAAATGGATCCTCCTGAAAGAGAACATTTCAGAGAGTGCACTGTAACTCAGGCTCTGTGTGATGCACTACCCCACCACTGCCAGGAAAGCACAGAATGTATTGCACATGTAAGCACACAGTTCTGAGCCTCACTGGCCTCTACAGCCAGCTTCATTTTCCAGGTAAATGAGGGTAGCTGCACCTCGTGTCCACCTTTTTCAGACCCTCTCCACCCGTCCTGCCATGGGATGGCCAGGTAGCTGCTCTGTGGGAGCCCCTGCTCACTGCCATCCCTCCCTCAGCATGCCATGGGCACTGCGCGGCCCCAGAGCACTCTGTAAATAGTCGGAAGCGATGAATGGATTTCCTTTTCCTCTCCATGTGTGCTTTAGATTTTTGGCCGGATACAGCATGGGCTCAGGACACATCAAAACATGAGACTCACTCCCTGGCAGCCCTGGCTTTCACATGGGAACAGTTTGATTTGTGAAGCAGTGTGAGATTTGGTGTGTGAAGCGTACGGTAATTTCCTGGGGAACACTTTTTGTTTGCCAGTCAAAGAGCCTGGAGCCTGCTGGTGACTGGCACAGCCTCCATGCTGGGTGTGAGACCCTCTGGGTCTGGGCTGTAGCAAGGCTGTGCTGTGCTGTGCCCATGCAAGCATTGTGCATGGGAAAGTGCTCAGGGAAAGCCAGGCTTTCTCCTGCTTCCACTGGGGAAGACCCAGACATGTTTACCACAGCCCAGAGGGTTTTCTCCTCGGGTAGTGGCCACACTCCGGTGTGAGCTGGGCCGCTTGCTGCCTTGCCTGTGCTCGCAGTCAGTCCCTTTCAGCATGGGCAGTGTCCCCACTGCAGGATGAGTCAGGCCCCGGCACAGCCGGGCTGGGCCATGCCTCGCACCCCGGCTCATGGCGGCGGGAGGCGGCGGTGTCTCGAGGTGTGCGCGGCCTCAGCCTCGCCTCACGCCGCTGCCCGGGGGACAGCCTGCGCACGGCTGCTCCCGACGGCTCCTGGAGTCAGGGCCGTCTCCAAACAATGGGTGGAGAGCAGGAAACGCCGCATGGGAAACAGGATTTGGCTCCGCCGCCGCCGCCGCCGCCAGCCACGGCCCCTTGGCCCCTTTCCTTTCCCTGCTCCAGAGAGCCCTTCCCACAGCCATCAGCCACGGGGCTGCACCGAGGGAATGGCGATGCCACCGCCCGGGAGGGCTGGGGCATGAGGCACTCTGAACCTTGGATAAAAAACAGGGTCGGGACACCTCCTGCCTGAGCTAGGGGCTCAGCATGGCTCAGGGAACCCTGAGCATGCAGCCCTAGCCCTGGAAGGGTGCGTGGTTGCCTTTCCCTGGAAAAGCTGCCCTGCTCCTGAGCAGCTGTCTGGCCACTGAGCCAGCAGAAACGGGGGCATCTCTCTGTCTGTGCCCAGGCTATGCACCACAGGAGGTGGTCACAGCTGCCCTGGAAGTCAAGCAACAGCATGGAGAAGAGATGGGGGACACGGGCAGGGAGCGGCGGTCCTGAGCTGCCACGCACGTGGAGCTCCTAGGCAGCCACAGCCTCCAGCTCTGACCCCCGTAGCCAGGAAATGCTGGGGATTTTCTGACCTCTACCACATTCGGAACAAGCTCCAAGGACATGGGACTCCAGGTTTATCTTCTACTTCTCTTCCCACATCTGGCAGGTAAATTGCTCTTTTTCATCTGCCCCTAGTGAGCGACCCCTGCCTCAGGGTGGCTTGGTGCGAACGAGGCAGCGGTGGAAACTTAGCAGTGCCATTGGAGCAGGGGTGGGAGGGAGGAAATATCCCTTTGTGATCAGCCATTTGGAGCCCTCAGAGTTCCCTGGCTGCCTCTCTGACTTGGGAGGAGAGGCACCCCAAGACCCCTGTTCTGACACATGCTTGGCTCATGCTGGGGAGCTGATCCAGCTGAGGTCTCCAAAAGGAGGACAGAAATGTGCACTCTGTAATCCCAATGTGTCTGCAACGCACCTTGCTTTGCCCTAGCTGTACCTTCTGCACTGGGGGTGGCAAAAATGTCCTGGAAAGGGGAGACATTTGGGTGACAGGATCTGGCCCTGAGGCAGGGCTGGTGTGGTCATGCTCTTGCCCAGCTGTGACACACCCCTATGCTCCATCATGCCAGGGGCCATCTTGGACATCACCCTGATTGCCAACGTGCAGAGCCTGTCCCACTCCGACTTCTTCCTCTCCTGCATCGTGGGGGAACGTGACGTGAGCCACCTGCAGATTGAGCGGGAGAACAAGATCGTGATGACGCACCCCAAAATGGGCTTCCAAAACTACCGCAACCGCAGCAACCAAGTCCAGGCCAGGGGCTTCTCCAAGGCTGACCTGGTGGGGATCCTCTACTGCCTGGGGCGCACCCCGACTGAGCAGGCCCAGGTGGTGTATGTGCACAACAGCCACAATGGTGAGTGGCTTTTGGGGGCAGCAGGAGGCCCCCGCCTGCCAGTCAGGTGTACAGGGGACCTGCCTGCGCTGTGCTTCACAATCCCAGCACCAGCCAGGGTGGTGGGGGGACAGTGGTGACCCATAAGCAAGGTTTGTTGCTGGGATCCACCAGCAGGGTGGGGTGGAGATGGAAGGGAGATGGAAGGGATGTTCAGCTGGAGGAGCATGGTCAAGCCCTGTGGAGGAGACGTCTGGATTTGAAATGGTGACTGGGAGAAGTGCAAGGTCCAAGAGGAAGTTGAGTGCCCTTGGAGGAGGTTGTGGGGTCTGGAAATCATTAACCAGAGCAGGGGGCAGCCCTTTGGAGCTGTGCCAGCCCATGCCCCCACCACAGGCCCAAGGGGAGGAGGTAGTGCTGGGGCAGATCTTTGGCAACCTCCCCAGGTGCTGGACAAACACCATCCCACAGCAGCACATCACTGCTCCAGCAGTGGGGCTTGCTGAGAGGCATTGCCAGACTGCACTGTAGCCAAGAGCAGTGCTGGGCTTGTCTCCCATTCCTGTTTTGGGCCATAAGAGTCGAAAGGGGCTGCCTGAGTTGACCAGCAGCAGGATACCACCTGGGGCAGCACTCTCCTGCGCTGCTTCTCTGACTTCCCCTCCCTGTGCCTGAGACTTTGCAAAACTATTAGGACTGGAATTTTCTGGGATGTTTACCTCAGGATGTTTTCTAGCTCTTTTTTAGAAAGTCTAGCTAAAACAGTTGACCTTTTGCTGAGAGTAAGAGGAGGGGATACAACTTTCCCTGCCTGTGTTTGGAGACAGCTTCAGCAAGGAGATCGAGTGTCTCCAAACTGGGGCACAGAGGCTGCTGGTGATGCCCAAGGATTCCCCAGGGAGGAGGGCTCAGCTTTTGCCATTGTAAAGAAGCTCAAGCTGAAAAATGGCAGTGGTCCTATTGGAAAAGGAGCTGGATGGTCTGAGCAAGCAGGGTGGCACTGAGGAATGGAGCAGAGGCCAATGGAGACAGTGTGAGAGGCACAACCAGCGTCATGGGGTGAGGAGCACAAGATTTCTGCACCCCCAGATGTCCTTGTTTATAAATCATGGATGGAGGTGATGGCTCTGGGGCTCCATCCTTGGGACAGTGTTTCCCATAGTGGAGTGTTCTCAGTCAGCCTCCACTCCTGGGTCCACTTAGCCAGGCCAAAATAGTGCTTTGGAGGAGCTGGTCAGTGCCCAGGTTCAAGCCCCCTTTGGGAGTTACAAGTGCCAGAAAGGTGTCTCTTTCACAAGTTCCAAAGAAGCTGCTATTGCTCTGTTTAGAGGAGAAGTTAAAAAAATAAAGGAATTAGTAAGCAAAAAATTTACGTGTTTGCAGGAGGGCTGGACACAGAACTGAGTGAAGAGGCTTGGGGTGTGTCATCTCTCCTGTTTAGCCTGAGAGCACACCAAAGCAGGCCAGGGCAATGAAACTGTGGGTGGCGAATGCTGTTAGAGGAAAGCTGGCAGCTCCCAAAAGATCACGTATGGAGAAGAACTTAGGAAGTTTGCTAAATTTTGGAAGCATGGCTAAAAAAACAAAGTAAAGCAAACCAAAGAGATCTTGAGAAGCAATTTCGTAAGTGTTTAAATCTGTCAATAAACTATCTTTTACATTACGTGGAGCAGAAAAACACCCAGAAAAACAACTACCAGAAAACCAACATTTTTTAATTTTTGTATTCTATGTGAACAACAGAAAAGTTGGGGAAAATTTTTGGGGGGGTCTGTCTAAAATGCCAGTGCTGATAGCAGGAGACAGGCCATAAATAGCAGCATGGAGCAACACGACATCTCCAGGCTGGGCATGAGGCGAGCAAGGCTGTGTTGCTGCTATTGGGAAACCAGACTTTCCTAAAACTTCTGTTCAGGGAGTTACTGGCCTAAAAACTCAAGTCAAAACCTGGCAAATTAGCAGAAACTGTAATAAAGAGCAGAATATGTGGTTGTGTGGTCCCTGAGAAAGAGGCAGCTGAGTTTGCAGTGGTAGGGTCTCTGGGGCAGCAGCAGTGAGAATGCTGTGAAAGACCAAATTGATACTGTCTGCTCAGATTCCTAGAGAAAACTGGGAAAATTCCCTTTCAAAGGTTCTTCGAGAGCACCCAGAGGGCAGCAGAAGTGATCTTTGCATGGGTAAATAACTGACTAAAAGAAGGGAGAATAGGAATAGAAGCGGTCCTTGTCACAAGGGGGAGTTCCCAATGGCATGCCATGAGGTCTTTGCATGGGCTTATGTCACCAACTGTGGGTGCAAAGAGCTGGACAAGCAGCCATAGTGGCTGCTGTCCCCGAGTTGCCTGGGGAGATAATGAATGCACTATGACAGAGAGACAGGAGAGAGATGCAGTCTGGGAGGGCTGCAGTGATGGAATGTCAGGTAAATCGGTGTGTGCAAAGCCAAAGCGTTGTGTTTGGGGGTCCCCAGGGGACTGTTGCCTTTCCTTCCAGCGAGTGAGATGAAGTGAAACAGAGTGCAGGCCATATCTCTGAGTCCACCACTGGGGGCTTCAAAGTCCATGGAAGAAAAATCCCATCTAGAGGGATACATGGGAAGGCGATTCTGGGAAATTACTGCAGTGTGACCTGCGGTGCCCTTCCCTGGGCGTCTGCGGCGTGTGCTGCTTCCTCCTGGTCCTTGGCCTCAGAGGGGGAGGACACAGGGCTGGATATGTTTTAGCTCCAACCTGGCGTGGCTCCTTTTAGTATGTGCAAGCTGGAGTACTGCCAGGCTCCAAAAGCCAGCAGCCGCCTGTGTCCTCCTTTGTGTCTGTCCTGGCACACCCAGGGCTTGGTTTCCCAGGCCTGAAGGTATTTATAGCCCTGTTTGTGCTCAGGCTGGGGTCTGGCTGACTCACATTAATACTCCATGGGTTCATTGCTGCAGCACACCCCAGCACCTGGGGATCCAGGAAAACAGCCATGATGGGGCTGCTGGTCCTGGGGGCTGGAGTGCAGCCTCCTGCACACTTAATTCCCCTCATCTGCCCTGCTTTCCATGTGGAGTGCCTGCAGCACTCCACACCTCACCAGCAGGCAAGGTGCACCGTGCATATTTGTTCCAGATGTCACCTCCCCAGATTGCTGCCACCAGCATCCTGTGCAGATAAGGGCTGGTCAGAGAGCAGGGTGCCAAATCCCATTTCCTTGGTGTCTGCCTGAGGGGGCTGAAGTGGGCAGGAAGGGACCCCTGTCCCTGCAGAGGCTTGGGGGATCCTGGGTCCAACATGGAGCCAACATGTAGATGTGTCATGACATTCCAGCAGAAACCCACAGAAACCCACCTGGCCAGGGTGTGTCCTGGTGTGACTGGTCTGAGGGTGTGAGCACTCTCACTCAGGTGTGAGTGCTCGGGGGGACTGCTGTGCAACCTGTGCCTCCTCTTCCTCTGCAGCCCACCTATTCCCGGTGAAGGCCACACAGTCTGTGAATGTTGCCGAGGCAGCCACCTTCTCTGCCAGGATCCTCAAGAGGAAGGAGACAGATGTTATGTGGAAAAGAAATGGCAAGTATTTCCAAGAGCAGACACAGGGTTGGAGCTGCTCCCAGCTGGTGCCTGGCACTGGCCCTGGGGGCACAGGAAGTCACAGATAACCCTGTCCCCTTGCAGGCACCTACTACCAGACCACAGACCGGGGCGAGGTGCAGGATGACCACGTTGCCCTGACACTCCCCAATGTCAGTGTCAGTGAAAATGGTGTCTACAGTGCCGCGTTCATGGGGGACAGCCCTCTGTGGAGTGCCTTCTACCGCCTCATTGTGAGAGGTGAGCAGGACCCTGGCTCCCTAGGGACTGGGGACAGCCATACCCTGCCCTGTGGCAGGTAGCACTCTGGCCCCCTCTGCTCTCTCTGCAGCCTGCCCTGCGAAGAAATGGGGACCATCCTGTGAGAAGGACTGTCCTGACTGTCTGAATGGTGGCATCTGCCACGACCATGTTGGCGAATGCATCTGCCCTCCAGGGTTCATGGGCACCCGCTGTGAGAGAGGTGGGTTCTACCTGCCCAGCATTGGGTGCTGTGCCCAGGACATCTGTGGGGGCTCTCTTGCACCCCCAGGCCTGAGCACAGTGTCTAGAAATGCTGTGTTCATCCCCAGTGCCTCCCCACCCTCAGTGCCCTCTGTTTCTGGGCCAGGGCTAGACCACCCACACAGGTCCCATGTCTCCTCGAGGTGGTGATACAGGGCTTGGGGCACCCAAGCAAGCTCTGTGCCATGCACAAGCAGTAAGTGCATGGATGAATGGTGGCTGAGGGTATACCATGCTTCTTTTTCCAGCCTGCCGGGAAGGCCAGTTTGGCCGCAACTGCCAGGAGACGTGCCAGAGAGCCCAGGGCTGCCAGGGGCTGAGCTTCTGCCTGCTCGACCCCTACGGCTGCTCCTGTGCCTCGGGCTGGAGTGGCTCCCGCTGTGACCAAGGTACATGGGTGTCCATCAGCTCTCCCACCCAGACTGGGCTTCCTTCAGGGCCTGGCTGCACTTCTGCAAACCTCTGCATCTGAGGGTCAGCACAGGCTGAACAGTACTGCTGCCTGTATCAGCTGCTTGCTGCCTCTGTGGTCCTGTGCCATGGCCAGGTGTAGCAGTGAGATCTCCTCTTCCCACAGCCTGTCCCTCAGGATACTACGGCCCTGACTGTGCCCTGGAGTGCACCTGCCAAAATGGAGGCAGCTGTAACCGCTTCAGTGGCTGTGTCTGCCCTGCAGGCTGGCATGGGCAGCACTGTGAGAAATCAGGTGAGACTGGCACAGGGCTGTGGTGGGTTTTCATCCCCCACCCTCAAGTGGCTGCTGGCTCCTTCCTCACCAGTGACTGGGAGGGACATTGGCTATTGGTCTCACCAGCTGGTTCAGCAGGACTCCTGGCCTGCAGGAATAGCCTCCAAGTCTGTGGAAACCGGGACCTTGCAAGGGCAAAAATCTGGTTTGCCATCCCAGAATTATCTGTCCTGAGAGTGTTGCTGAGCCCAGTATATGGGGTGGGGATCAGAGCTGGACCACAGCATTCATCACCTTTCCCTTGGCACCACAGTCTGGCCACATCTGGGTCCAAGAAAAGGTGCCAGGCTTTCTTGTGCCTGGGGAGGAGCAGGGCCAGCCCTAATACTGTTTTCTGTGTACCAGACCGGTTCCCCCAGATCATCCAACTGGCCTCAGAGCTGGAGTTCAACCTGGGCTCAGAGCCCATCATCAGCTGCGTGGCCATTGGCAACCCCCTGCCTACCAGGGACAGCGTGGAGCTGCGCAAGGCTGACGGCACTGTGCTCAAGGTACTCCCCTGAGCCCTTGCCCCACCACCATCTCCATGTTGACCTCAAGAGTACCTGGGGCTGCTGGGTATCTTCAGACTGATGGGGGGCTGAGTGAGGGGCTGAGTGGAGGGACTGACAGCACCCTCTGTGCTGCAGGTCATCAAAACCATCATTGAGCCAAAGCAGATCACCTGCGAGTTTGAGGTGCGGCAGCTGACGAAGGCGGACACGGGGCTCTGGGAGTGCCGGGTCTCCACAACCGGGGGCCAGGACAGCCGGAAAGTCAAGGTCAATATCCGAGGTGAGGAAAGTGTGGTGGCATGAACAGCACAAGATAGGGTTGCTGGGGGAAGCTGCCAGCATGGTGTTGCAATACCACTCCTGCACCAGACTGGATGCCTCCCATCGTAGGCTGCAGCACCAGCAGACAGGTTTGGGTAATTATGAAAGACTTTTCTGACAAAGCTGGAAGGAGCCAAGAGGCAGCAGATGTATCCACACTCTGCTCCTTTTTGCTCCCAGTCCCACCAGTGTCATTCCCTTCTTCCCCCCAAAGTGCCACCAGTGCCCTTGAGTGCCCCCCGGCTGTTGGCCAAGCAGAGTCGCCAGCTTGTGGTGTCACCTGTGGACAGCTTCTCTGGTGACGGACCCATTACCTCCATCAAGCTCTTCTACAAGCCCAAGGATGACAATTCAGCATGGTCATCCATTGTGGGTATGTGTCTGCAGGGCTGGAGGACACAGAGCCTGTGTGTGAGGGTGAGATCAGCCTGTGTGTGAGGGTGAGATCTGGGGTGGGTAGATGTCTCCATACCAGGCCCCCCATGGTGATGTTGAGGAGGATGCTGGTGGCAGGGCAGACTGTGGATGATGGGCATGATTTTGACACGTCCTCTTGGCCAGCAGTTGACAACAGTGAGAACATCACCCTCATGAACCTCCGGCCAGTAACCGCCTACATCGTCAAGGTGCAGCTGAGCCGGCCAGGGGCTGGTGGGGAGGGCAGCAAGGGTCCCGAAGCCATCATGGTGACTGACTGCCTTGGTGAGCCTTCATCTCCCTGACCCTGACCCTGCACAGCACTGAGCCTGCAAAGTCTCACAGCTGATGTGCCATGAGCCTTTTTGTTTGCAGAGCCCACAGTCAAACCTGTGATTGAAGGCTGGTCCATAGAAGAGAAAAACATGCTTCATGTCAACTGGAAGTTGCCAAGCAACCATGAGCCAGCACATGGGTTCATTGTCCACCTCTTCGACTCTGCAAGGCGGTTGGTCTCTGAGAAAAACATCACGTCCATCTCTGTGCTCTCTGCCCGCATTGGGGACTTGGAGTTCAACAAGGAGTACAGGCTGGAGGTGCTGGTGTACCACTGCACCAGCCTGGGGCCGCCCTCTGACCCCTACAAGGTCATGATAAACAGCAAAGGTGGGTCCAGTGAAATGCAGGGAGCTATAACAGGGAATTACTATGATAAATCAGTTATATTTGTAACAGCAACCATCCCCAGGTCTGGCTGCTCCTTATCACATCTCTGACAGAACATGAACAGCTGTTTGGGGAAAATGGGCCCTGCTTTCCTCACTAGACCCTGCAGCCTTCAGCACCAAGGAACTGAGAAACATCCTAAGCTGAACGTGACATTCAGGCCATCATGAGTGATGCTCACAAACAGATCTGTTCTCTGCATCCTTGCCCAAACCCTGATGGACCTGTCCATACTTGCAGCCTTTACAATACCCTGTAGCAACAAGTTCCTTGATATAATTATGTTCTGCATGAAAAAAATATTTCCCTTTGGTTTGCTTTAACCTTGCTGCCAGGTAATTTTGCTGGATGGTCACTAGGGCCTGTGGGCCTGTGGGCACATACACATGCAGCCCCTGAAGTAGGTGGAAGACCATAGGGAGATGGAGCACCAGCCTGACCAAGGTTTCTGGCAACCAAGGGGAAAAGCATGCACGAGGCTTTTGGGGAGGCTTGGACACCAAGCACCTGGTAGGCCTCAGGCTTGAGGGATGAGAGGTTTCCTCTGCTCTCTGCTTGTAAGAGCTTTGTATGATTTGGGAATTTGGTGTTAGGGATGTAGGCAGGCAGGAGAAGGCTCAGAGGAGGTGGTGGGAGTATGTGAGGGAGGCCTGAAGAAATAAAATGTCACAAGAGCTAGTCAATACACAGGCACCTAGATCTCAGATGGTCTGTGTGGCTGAAATGTTTGGGGGTACAGTCCTGCTTCACTGCAGTACATGGAGAGTACCTCCACCTCCTCCAAGCAGGGGCCAGGGGGCCCTGAAAATCCCACAAAGCAGACCTGGCTCTGGTTGCTATTGCCATCCACAGGGTCCAATCCTAACCACAGCATTGAGCCCCTCCAGCACGAGGAGCACTGTCTGGCACTGACACTCTCCTCTCTTGGTTCCAGGGCCCTCCTCCCCGCAGTTGCTCTCAGCAGAGCCCGTGTCCGACACCGCCGTCAGGCTCTCCTGGCAGGTGCCTGAATACCCCAACGGGGGCATCACCAAATACATTGTGGAGCTGCAGCAGGTGGGGGGCACCAGTGAACCCCAGTGGATTGACACTGACAGTGGCGCCGAGACCACCAAGATTGTTGGGGGCCTCAATGCCAGCACCAGCTACCAGTTTCGTGTCCGTGCCAACTCCCATGTTCCAGGGGAATGGAGCCAGCCTGTGAAAGCCAAGACCCTCGGGGATGGTGAGAAGAGTGTCCCAGCAGGCAGGAGGCTCACAGCTCTGCTGCAGCTTGGGCTCAGATTCTGGGTCAGCAAAGAATGATTGGGGTCCTTGTGGTAACCTCTGAGCGTGGCTCTGAAGCAGCAGCCCAAGACCAGAACTCTTGGGGTCTTAAAAAAACCAGTTCCTCATAGTCCTACAGGGGCGGGGGTGGCATGATGTCAACTTGGCACCTATAGAGTGGCTCTGCCTTGTGCAGAAGGGGATGTGAATCAAGGGGCTAAGGGAGCAGAGCAGAGCCAGCGTGGGAGGAGATCATGGCTTGACCCAATGCTGGTTGGAGGTCCAGAAACCAGTGGTTCAGTGTCAGGAGCTGGGCTGGACACTTTCCCCTCTGTCCCACTGTGGCACCAGGGTGTGGTTATGGTATCTTCATTGGGGGCCTGGGTGCTGGGAGAGGGCTGCTGTCATGGTCGTTGGCCACTAGTGCAGACCAGGCAGGGCTCAACTGTGGACCACAACCCTTCATCCCTCCTTTTGGCAGGAGTGCTGAGCGTGCCGCCCAGCCTGGGCAGCCAGAGCACTGAACAGGCAGGAACAGACCAGCAGCTGCTCTTGGCCATTGTTGGCTCTGTGTCCGTCACTTGCTTCACCATCCTCTTTGCTCTCCTGGCACTTTTCCTCATCAAGAAGAATTTTTTCCACCGGCGCCGCACCTTTACGTACCAGTCTGGCTCGGTGAGTGCCGCCTGCCCCACCAGGACCGTGTCCCCTGCTCCCCACGTCCCAGCCCGATCCAGGTCACGTTCCATAGCCTCCAGTCCGGATGCAGCCAGACCTCACTTCCACACGGAGAGGGTGCGGAGCCCGCCCTTGCCCATGACTCCTGTCCTGCAGCCACTGCCACATGGGCAGAGAGGTGCCCGGTGCCTCTGACCTCACCCACTTCTATCTGCCAGGGGGAAGAGACCATCCTACAGTTCAACTCAGGGACCCTGACCCTGACACGCCGGCCCAAGCCGCAGCCTGAACCCCTCAGCTACCCCATCCTGGAGTGGGAAGACATCAAGTTTGAGGACATGATCGGGGAGGGCAACTTCGGACAGGTAATCAGGGCCATGATCAAAAAGGACGGCCTGAAAATGAATGCAGCCATCAAGATGCTGAAAGGTGAGTGTTGGGGGAGGCAGGCAGGGTGGGCTGAGTGCTGCAGCTGTGTCCTGGGACATGCTTGTGCTGGGGAGCATCAGGAGTTATTTGCAAAGAAGCAGAGGGAAGACCCCTGTTGTAGGCCTGAGGTGTTAATCCCTTCTTTGCTTCCAGAGTTTGCTTCAGAGAATGACCATCGGGACTTTGCCGGGGAGCTGGAGGTGCTGTGCAAACTGGGCCATCACCCCAACATCATCAACTTGCTGGGTGCCTGTGAGAACAAGGGTGAGGGCTGTCCCATTCTACCCCAGCCCCACAACCTCTGCTCAGCTGTCTATTCCTTTTTGCTGGGAGAGCCCTGGTAGCACAACCTCCTCCTGCCCCTCAGGCTACCTCTACATCGCCATTGAGTATGCTCCATATGGAAACCTCCTCGACTTCCTCCGCAAAAGTCGAGTCTTGGAGACAGACCCAGCATTCGCCAAGGAGCATGGCACTGCCTCCACCCTCACATCTCAGCAGCTCCTCCAGTTTGCTTCAGACGTGGCCAAGGGGATGCAGTACCTGAGTGAGAAGCAGGTACATCCCAGCAAGCCCTTCTGATCACCCTTCCACTGAAGCCTGGTGGTTCCCCATTGAGGCATGAGGTCCCTGGGGACAGCAGGAGGGTGAATGTAGCTCCTGCTAATGGCTCATCCCTTTCAGTTCATTCACAGAGACCTGGCAGCGAGAAATATTCTGGTGGGAGAAAACCTGGCCTCCAAAATTGCTGACTTTGGCCTTTCCAGAGGGGAGGAGGTCTATGTGAAGAAGACAATGGTGAGCCAGAAGTGAAACATCTCCATGGGGCCTGCACCAATATGGTGGGCAGGATGCCCACCATTAGTGTGACCAACCCATCATGGCAGGACTGGCTGGATCACAGCTTTCTTCCACCAAGGGGGCATCCCCAGCCCTGATGGTGGCTCTCTCTTTCCCCAGGGCCGTTTGCCAGTTCGCTGGATGGCCATTGAGTCCCTCAACTACAGCGTGTACACCACCAAGAGTGATGTGTAAGTGGTGCAGGCGGGGCACTGGGCTGGGGCATGGCTGTGGCCACCTCCACCCTGCTCTGGTGCAGTCAGAGAGGCAATTATTGCCCTGGGTGCTGCAAGGGCAGAAGGTGATTCTGGTGCATCTCCCTGAGGAGCTGTTGGCTCAGCCCCAGCCCTGGTTGCCTATTCCACCCTGGGCTTTGCCCTGTTCCCATCAGCAGGGTAAGCTTGGCACTCTGTCACAGCCTCAGCTCCTCCTCTTTCAGGTGGTCATTCGGTGTCCTGCTCTGGGAGATTGTCAGCTTGGGTAAGGCTCTTCTCTGTCCCCTGCCTTCACTCAGGTCCCTGTAGGTCTGGTTATGCTGGAGTGTAGGGGGGAACACCCATAGGACTGTCACCTCCTCAGCCCCTGTGTGTCTCTGGCTGTAGGGGGGACACCGTACTGTGGGATGACGTGCGCTGAGCTCTACGAGAAGTTGCCCCAGGGATACCGCATGGAGAAGCCGCGCAACTGCGACGATGAGGTGTAAGTGGACAGTCTCAGATGATGGTGGCACACACATAACCCCACTGCCCCACAGGGCTTGCACCAACTTTCAGTAGCTTCTGCCAAGTTGCCTCTGCATTGTGGCTGAGGGTTGGTCTGGGGTCCCACACCCAAACACCTTTCCTGGGCTTTAGTTTCCTGCCTGTTTCTCACACATCCCTCCCCTCTCCTGTGCGCACTGAGCCGCCCATGACTCTCCGCCCCCAGGTACGAGCTGATGCGGCAGTGCTGGCGCGACCGCCCCTACGAGCGCCCTCCCTTCGCCCAGATCTCCATGCAGCTCATCCGCATGCTGGAGGCCAGGAAGGTGAGTGGGAGGGATGCCCACGGGGCACGGGGCTTTTCCACATTCTGGAACCTCCCTGACAACCAGCAGCAGATCCATATGTGAGGGTTAACCCCATGGATCCACACTTTTTGGGAGCGGTGAGACAACAGGACACAGTGCCTGCGGGCATGCTAGTGGGGGCAGGAGGTAGATGTGGACATGCTCACAACTGGCTCCTAACTGGGGTTCCCCCACAGGCCTACGTGAACATGGCCCTCTTCGAGAACTTCACCTACGCGGGGATTGATGCCACTGCTGAGGAGGCGTGAGGCTGCTGGCACTGCTCAGAGGGGCAACGCTGGCCCCAGCCTGCTGGACCAGTGCTGTGGGGACAAGGGGCTGCTCGTCCCACTCCCGAGCTAAGCAGACAAATGGCAGTGCCCTTTCCCAAGAGCACCTTCCCTTAGCAAGACTGTGCCGTCCCCTCCCTGGCATGGTGCCAGCCACTAACAGCCCCACACTGCTGGGGACACACTGGGATTGCCCCCAAGGACAAGCAGCAGCGGGGTGCTGGCAGCAGAGCAGGCTGGAGAGGCCCTCTCTCAGGAGCCAGGGTACTGCCTAAGACCACGGACACAAATGCTCAAGCTTTGGGGGAGAGGAGGAAGCAACACAGGAGCCACCTGCCCTGCAGCTCTCAGCATGCTCTGGGCCTGAAGTGGTGCCAGGGGTTGCGAGTAGCACTGCTGGCATAGGATGGGCCCCCCCTGGCAGGTGCAAAGGGACAGTGTTGGCTGTGCACAGCCTCCAGCTCTGCTGTGGCCCTTTGGAGGTGTCAGCTCTGCCTCATGGACAATAAAGGTCATGCAACAACCGGGTCCTGAGGCATGTTGGTGGGGACCCAGCTCCGCCCTGCTAACAGCACTGGGGAACAGGACGTGGGGGCCCAGTGATCTGCTGCTGTGGTGGGCACTCCTCAGAATCCTGTTCCCATTGGAGTCCTCTGATAATCCCCAGGAATGTCATAGCATTTCCAGACAAGTCCCAGGTCTCTTCATGCCATGGAGATGGGTTTTCTTTGGATCCAACTGGGATCTTTTCCCACACACACAATTTAAGGCTTGGTCTTGTTCCCAAAGAGATATGGAGAACAGACTGTGTCCTTCCTATGCACAGCTGCCTCTTGTACACTTGAAAATTGTTCCTGCAGCTTCCCCTCAGCTGGCTGCTGAGGGAAAGGCCCTACTCCTACAAGGGATAAAGGGATGGCCCTGCTCCTACAGCTGGGTCCTGTGGAGCTGTGCAACTCCACATCCTTCGCACCCTGGCCAGCTGGCACCTCCCAGCACTGTGCCAAGCCATCAGGTAACTTCCCTCATCTGGCAAAGTGATGGCTGTGTTTGACCAGCCTGCTCGAACATGTGCTGCCAGGCTGATCCTCACGTGCCTATCCCTCAAGGGTCACCTGGGCTCTGTGCTGACCTTCCTGGAGGATGTCCTGCCCCAGGCTTTGGTCCCTCACCTGCACTGCTGCTGTTTGTTACCCCGGGAGTGGTTTGGCTTCACCTCTGCTGGCTCCAGCTTGTTCAGCCCTGGACATTCCATGCAGCTGTCTGTCCATCTGTCTTCTGCAGTCCCACAAGAAGCAAGAGTGGCTCCTGCAAAGCGTGGTATCCCTACTGGAGATAGAGGCATTTGCATCGTCCCTCTGGGCAAGAGTCTCTGAACGCCATTCTGATAAAATGCCATTCTGATTTTCCATTCTGATCTCCAGTGCTCTTTGATGTCAACTGCAAGTGTTAGTGAGCAGCCTCTTTGCCCCATCCCTGAGGTCCCCAGTGAATCAGTGATGGGGACTGGCCTTCACAAACAGCCTGACATGTGCCACTGCCTCTGCAGCCCCTCTACTCCCAGCTGGGAACAGTGTCTGGGGCAGTGTCACCAGTCCTGCTCACACCTAGGTCTTTCTGCTTTTTTTGACAAAACTTGTCTGTGGCAAGTTGGGGCTGGCTGTTCCTGTCTCCCCTCAGAGCCTCTGGCACTGCCCTCAGCTGCTGGGCTTGAAGAAGCAAACCTGGCCTTGGTGCAAAGGGGACACATGTGCAAGTGATGCCTTCTGGAGGCTGACCTGGAACAGAGACTAGACAGAGCAAAAGGATAAAGTAGGGATTTATTAAAAGGCCTCAATGGGTACACTTGGGCTGTACAAGAGCCCAGCTGGACTACACCCAAGATGCACTCGAAATGGTCACAAAATGGATGAATGATCACGAGGTCTCACACTTTTAGAAGTTCTGGTCCATTAGCATATTAGCATATATGGTCAGTTGTGCAACCATAGCTTCAGGTTATGAAGCTCCATCCTCCTGTTTTTTCTTTTTGCTTCACAGTTGTTTTTGTTCTTGGGCTTGAAAGTTGTCCTTGGTATGAAGCTAGAGAAGGAATTGTTTTGTCTACCTACTCTGTGAAGAGAGCTTAGTAGTGCTTAATATGATACCTAAAACTACCCACTAAAACAGCACAGAATCTAAAAAATATAAAAGCTAAAACTTAAGGCATCACAAGTGGCTCCTTGTGCCCTGGCTGGTGACCCCAGACTGTGCAACAGTGCTGTGCCCTGTTAGGGTGGGAGACCCTCCAGCCACCAGAAGTAGTGAACTGGCATGAGGTAAAGCATGACTGTGGGACCTCATTGTGGTGGCCCTGCTCCTGCACCACCACCTCTAGCACTTACCTCTGTGGGCTCTGCCCCCTGTGCCTGCAGCTCTGCTCCCAGCACAGCCACAGAGATGGTGCCACTGGCAGAGCAGACCTGGAGCACACCGGTGCCAGGTGGCATGGGACACGACACAATGGAGACAGATCAGCTGTGCCATATCCTGTGTTCCCATGTGGCAGCAGCCCCACACAGGGACCTCCCTATATTCTCAGGGGTTGTTTTTCTTCCTACCTCATCCTCCCAGCATGCCAGTAGCCACAAGGGCAGGACATGCCGCCTATCTGATAGGAGCAGTCTCTCTTGGCACTGTGGCCAGCGGCAGAGGGGCTGTGGCATTGTGGTTTCAGGCACAGGGAAGTGCTGGTGATGGGGCAGGGGGAGCCCCCAGCCAGGCTTCCTGAGCTGCACAGCCACCACTTCCCAGATAAAGGTATTGCCTGGAGGAGCCGCGGCAGCTCCCAGGACACTGGGAAGGGCCGAGTGCGACACGTGTGGCTCCGGCACACAGGTTGCAGGATGGCAGCCTGCCTGTGCCAGGGCTGGCAGCTCTCACTGCTCCCTGCCATCCTGCTCAGCCTCCGCAGCCCACCATCAGCCCCTGAGCCAGTGACATCCCAAGGTAGGTCCTTGGAGCTATTTTCTCCCCCAAAGGATGGGCCAAAGAGGAGCTAGAATGCTGGGTGTGGGCAGTGAGCACCTCACAGCAGCCAAAATCTACAGGATTGGGAAGGGGGCATTCCAGGAGGGTATGCAGGGGCTGTTCAGGGTGAGCAATGGAGTGCCCTTCTCACCTGTTGGACACCCTGAGGTGCTTGGAATAAAGGAACATCCATGCTCTCTGCAAGCAGAGCTTGGCTGCCCATGGGCTGCCCCTGCGGATGGTGGCCTGGTGCTCCCAGTCCTGCTCAGGTAGCAGACGGGCTCCTCACTCATCAGAAGTTCTCTGAGTTATGACATGATGAGGGTTTGAGCAAGACTCAATTTAACATCTGATGGCACAGCTCTGCACCACAGGCAATGCAGTGGCACTTCCAGGCTAACCCCAGTGCTCCTGCACCAGCCCTGCTTTGATCTTACTGTCCCCATTGGACACCCTCATCTTTAGCTGATAGCTGTCCCCAGTCTGGCTCACTGCACCTGCCAGAGCCACTCCCCAAATTTGTCTCATTTCAGGCTTCTCCGTGTATTCATTGAGCACCTCTTTAGCCCCTTTAGTACTTTCTAACAGGGTAAAAAGCATCAACTGAATAAAACCCTATCAATCTTCTGCTTGTCTCTCCAGCCCTATCCCAGGTCTCTGGCTCAGCAGCACATTTTGAGTCACCCCATAGGGGCAGTGGGACAAGGGTCAGGGCTGGACTCATCCTCTCTGCCCACAGCTTCTGCAAAATCATTGTGCCTTGAGCAGTGTGCCTGGCTTGGCAGCACTGCCCAAGCATGGCTGGTGTGGGCTGCAGAGCTGGGCAGCTGCCCTTCCTAAGAAATGGGTTGTGCTCAGCAAAGATGCTCTGATAGCCCACAGGACCAGGGTGGCATCCCACTGATGCCATGGGTCCCTGTGCCACCGAGCTGCTGGGACCTGGCCATTTCATCTCCTGGTGCTTGGAGCTGGGTGAGGTCACGGAGCCAGCATGAGGCCTGGGGTGGGGTAATGGGGGGCAAAAAGAGAACAGGTGGGGTGGGCTGTGGAAGAGATAGGACAATGGGCATGGGGAAGAAGGCAACACAGGGCTGGAAAATGAGGAACAGCGCTGGGGGGTTCAGGGCAAGAGAAGGGACAAGGCAAGCAGGACACCAAGAAGGTTGTGACAACATTTGGGAACTGTGACTTATTTTTTGCCCAGGGTGGGCTCAACTGGCAGTGCAGTGGGTGTGTAGCAGAGAATGGATACACTCAGAAAATGCAGCAGACATTGGCAGCAGGCATGTAGGGTCTCAAAGCTGGTAGCAATCCCTGGGGAAGGCAGCAAATGCCAGTAGGAAGAGGAGGACGAGGGCTGGAGCAGGTCCTAGGGAGTGGGGAAGAAGGAACTGCTGAAGCAATGCTGGGGGAAACAAGATCACCTGTGTAAATCACACCTCTGCACACAGAGGCTGTCCCCTCTTCCATGACAACAAGGGCGGACACTCGATGTCAGCAGAGCTGCCAGTGCTTCGGATGGAGATCCTGCAGGGTGTGATGCTCCAGTTTGTCCATGTAACGATAGGGAGCATGGCTTACTGAGTGGGACAGAGAAACCCATGTGCCCCCAGGGCAGTCCGTAGGCAGGGGTTTGGGCATCCCCCCTGCTCAGTACCACATGCCCCCAACACCAGGCCCTTTCCCTTTCCCTGGGTGCTGCTCCTCCTTATCTCACTTCCGCACACCTTCCGGCATGAGCAGGGCAGGGGTGCTTCCCCCTGATTGCTGGGCTCTGAGCTCCCCTCTGACCGCAGAGCTATTTCGGGATGTTTGTTTGTCCTCAAGAACCTCGTGTACTGAGGAGGGGGGGGGGGGCATGGTGGGGCCGGGGGGAGCCCTGCACCAGCCAGGACCCCAGTGTAAACCAGCAGCCGGCATGGCTGCCATGTCCCTCCCCAGTGTGGAGGTGCTGGTGGAGAGCACCCATGCCACGGCCATGCTCAGGTTGCCCTGCATGCCAGCAGGCATGGGGCAGGTGGAAGGAGGTAAGATGGGGACAGGGTTTGTGCCCAGGGGCTCCTTCATGCACTCCTCCCAGACGCTGCACTGCTAGCAGGCGTGTCCGAGGACATCCTCTGTTTCTCCCGCTCCTTCGAGGACCTCACCTGCTTCTGGGACGAGGAGGAGACAACAACTGGGATGTGCCATTTCTACTACTGGTACAGCAGGTAGGAGATGGTGGGGACACAGCCCAGCCTCCTCCATCTTGCTGCACAGAGAGCAGCAGGGTCAAGGTATCACAGCAATCTGGGCCATCCCAGTGGCTCAAGCTGCAAAGAGAGATGCAGAGCTCACAAAAGCTACACAGCAGCCACTGCACACCCTGCAGCAGGGCTGGGGCCTTGGCTGTCCCATAGTCCCTTGGGGTTGGTGCCCTGCAGTGGATGGTGGCATGGAAAAGAAGTTGGTGACACCAAGGTCTCAGTGCTGTGCTCCATATTTCCTCTCCTCAAGCTTGGCCTGAGGCAGGAGGTGCTGCAAGACTCCACTCTCCATTCCTCAGGGATGTGCCCACAGCATGCATGGTCTCCACATGGCACCATGGGGCTGGCAGAAAGCGACATGTCTGCGTCTTCCCCAGCCAGGACGTGCGGCTCTTCACCCAGCTCCACCTCCGTGTCCTGAATGCCACCACAAATCACACCAAGTATTGGCGGGAGCTCAGTGTGGATGCAGTAGGTGAGTCCCTCTGACTGGACAATACCCTGTGACAACAAGACAGTCCCCAGATCTGGGTCCCCTGACCTTCTGCCCACCATGGGGCACAGAGGCAGCCTTGGGGGGGGACTTCTATGTCTCCCCCAGCAGGACCAGGCATTGCCCAGACCAGGGCTACCGCAGGAGTGCAAACACACTGGCATGTTCTCTGCAGGTCTCATTGCTCCCCCAGCAAACATCACAGCCCGCTGGGCTGGGGCTGCGGGGCAGCTCTGCGTGTCATGGCAGCCACCACTCACTGACTTCCTGAACTTCTTCCTCTACGAGGTGCAGTGCTGCCCTGCTGGCTCCCCAGGGATGCCCTGCAGCACCACACTGAATCCCAGTGGGCAGCAGCCTGGGGATCCCTCCATCCAGCCAACTGTCAGCACCCACACACCCAGGGCTGGGGCAGCCTCCCCAGGAGTGGGGCAGGTACATAGAGGGGTCAGGGATGGGCAGGGGGACTTTGGGGCTTCCTCAGCTTGCCCATCTCCTACAGAGGGTGGTCCAGGCCAACACCTGGGTGGTGCTCCAGGATCTGCAGCCAGGGGTGAGGTACCACATCCAGGTGCGGAGCAAACCTGACGGCACCTCCATGGACGGTGTGTGGGGGCCGTGGTCACAGGCAGTGGCTGCTGAGACACCCCACTCCTCTGGTGAGCAGCCATCCCCTCTGCAGGGGTGCTGGCAGGAACAGCACCTGAGGCTGCAGGGGATGGGGTTGTAGGCAAGGTGCAACAGCCAAGTTTTGGAGGGGCCAAGGGGAAGCAGCCCCTCCATGCCCTGGCTCTTACCTGCCCAGGAGACATCGGGCTGTGCTGCAGTACCCCTGACCTGCGGCACGTGCGCTGTGAGTGGAGCTGGGACCCTGCAGAGCCCCACAGCTCCCACCAGCTCTTCTACCGGCCACCTCCAAGTGGGGCTGGCACAAGGTAAGGGATGTAGCAGGCATATGGCACTCAGGCAAGTACATCCCAGGGACTACTGGTCCTGCTGTGTCCCAGTATCCCACTCTGGGCTCCTTGCCCATGCCCTGCTCTGTCCTGCCTTACCACCACTAATCTCATACCTCTTCATCACCTCTCCTGGTCACATTGCACCTCTGACTATGAGCAGCAGTTTTCCTAGGCAAGTGCAGGAGGAATGCTGGCTGTGCATATGCTTTGGTGGGACTGATTGGCTCCCCACTCCTCCCACAGGGAAGATGCATGGCAAGAGTGTGAGGACATGAGCAGGGGGGCACAGGGCACCCATGCCTGCACCTTCCAGCCCAAGGCTGGCAGTGCCATCTCCATCCTGGTGAATGTCACCCGGACCCACAAGCTGCCCACACTCAGCTACTTCAAGGAGCCCTTTTGGCTGCACCGGGCTGGTGAGTCCCAGTGCCATCACAGCCCCTGCTTGGCTCACAGGGGACACAGTGTCCCATGTCCCATTTCACAGGAGCAACACATGCCTGTCCCCAACATCAACAGTGCTCACAGATGCCCCACAGCTTGTGCAGGCGACAGTGTCGCAGGGCCGGCTGAGCCTGCAGTGGCTGCCACCCCTGGAGCTGCTGGCAGAGCAGCTGGACTACCAGGTCCGCTATGCCATGGAAAACAGCCATGACTGGAAGGTAAGGCCTGGCCAGGATACCCTGAGCAGCCCTGCCCACCTCTGCTACTGACACATGGCAGGCACGGGGTCAGGAAAACCGGGACCTGTCCTTTGGTCCCTTGGCCACTCCACAACAGCCATGCCTCCAGCTCGGCTCTGCCCTGCAGGTCCTGCAGGTTCCACGAGCAGCCAGGAAAGAAGTGCTGGACCTGCGGCCAGGCACCCGCTACCATGCCCAGGTGCGGGCCCAGCCCAGCGGGCCGTGGTACCAGGGCAGCTGGAGCGCCTGGTCCAAACCCGTTGTGGTTGATGCCATGGCTGATGCAGGTAAGGGACAGGGCAGGGCAGGAGCTGTGGCCAGAGGAGCCCCACGACTGACCGCAGGAGATGGAGAGTGCTGGAAATGAGATGGGGAGCACCGGGAAGAGGATGACAGGGCTGCGGAGGGCTCAGAGGTGGTGGGTCTGGGAAGGCCTACAGTTCCAGCGTTCCTCCTCCGATGCAGGCTGGCTCATCCCCAGTGTTACGGTGGTGCCGCTACTCTTCACAGCAGTGCTCCTGGGGCTGCGGTGCACCTTCCCCACCCTCTACCGGTAAGGAGCTGTGCCGGGGGCAGGCAGGGGTGTCCAGCAACAAGCCTGGGCACCTTGCACGGGGCATCAGGGCACCCCAAGTCTGAGAGTACCCTTCGATGCCCCTTTCCCCGCACCCAGCAATGTGAAGCAGAAACTTTGGCCGCCCGTTCCTGATCTGCACCGTGCTCTTGGCAACTTCCTTCAGGAGAGCAGCAAGCACGGACAGGTGAGGGGCTGGGGCAGGGCGGCTCAGCTCCCCCCGCGAGCAACTCGAAGGGCAGCCCTTACCACGTCCACTCCGTGTCCCCCCAGGCCAACGCCTTCGACAAGCAGCCGCCAGAGGAGGCCGTCCTGCCCTGCCTGCTGGAGGTGCTGCCCGGCCCGCGGCGCGAGGCGGGCCCGCCGCCGGAGCACACTGGGTGCCGCCCGTCCAGCACCGACATCGCCAACCAGTCCTACCTGCTCATGAGCGGCTGGGAGCCGCGGGGAGCCCCCACCGCCGCCCCCACCCCGCCATAAACGCGAATCCTCCCTCAAGCGCCCGCCTCGTCCCTCCTTCGCCGCCCCGCCCCCTGAATCGCCCCGCCCCCGGGCCCGGTCCCGCCCCGTAGGTGCACGCGCGGAGCGCCCCGCCCCGCCGCGCGGCTCAGCCAATGGCGTTGTGTCGCGCGGCCGTCGCCTGGCAGCGCGCAGCCGTTGGGTTTAAAGCGGCCAACCGAGGCCCCGTCCGCGCGCCGTTTAAAATGCTGCGGCGCAGGCGGGGCGGGCGAGCGGCGGCGGCGCGGCGGAGGTGAGAGTGCCATGCAGCCGGGGCGGTCGGGGAGACAGCTTGGAGGCGCAGTCTCGGGCGGAGAGGCTGTGGCGAAGCGGACGAGGGGAAGGGAGAATATCGCTTAGCGGAGAGAGCCCCGAAGGGCGGCTGGTAGGGATGTCGGCGGATAGAAAGGACCCCCGACGAGCGGATGGGAAATGCCCCGAGGAGCGGTTGGGGAGAGTGGGGGTTGTCCGGTGGTGGGGAGGAGGCCGAGGCTGGAGGGTTTGGAAGGTGCGGTGGTGGGGAGGCCGGCGAGGCCTGTGGGAGCAGGCTGCGGCCCGGCCGGTGGTCCCGGTAGGCACGGCTGACGCCGCCCGCCCGCCGCAGGACCATGGCGCAGTTCCTGTTCGAGGCGGACCTGCACGGGCTGCTGAAGCTGGACACGCCGATCCCGAACGCGCCGCCTGCGCGATGGCAGCGCAAAGCCAAGGAGAGCGGCCCTGGGCCCAGCCCCGTCGGTGTGTCGCCCATGAAGCCGGCCAATCGCTCCCACAGCTCCAGCAAGACGCCGTCCAAGACACCCGGTGAGCGCCGGCCGCCAGCGGCAGAGGTTGAGCGCGGGAGCCTCGCCCAGGCTGGTCTGTGGCCATGAGGCCCTGGGCTCCCTGCCTGCCACGCTGCCCCACCGGCTTGCTGGTCAGGCAGGAAGAGGTGGGCTGTGCTCCTGGCAACCACCCACCTTGTTCCCAACGTGAGGGGCAGCGCTCTGCGCGCTGGGGCTGTCGATCCCGCAGCTGAGCCGGGGTGACACACTTGCATGTTGGGACAAGTGGGGGCGGGACTGTCAGCTGACAGCTTTACAATCCTTTAACAGTGTTTTTGTATCCTCCCCTCATCTGTGGACACTGGAATTGTTACACTGGACCCAAGGAGTTGTATCCTGACAGTCCCTAACCGGAGCTTGTTGGTGGGGCAGGAGGGGAGGGAGAAATGTTAGATGTGACTGGGTGGCATGAGATCTCAGAATCCTGCTGGTCTAGAACTTGTCTGGTGGGTGTGAAGTGTGGAAGAGTTCCACTCTGGAAGAGTGCTGGGTTTGCTCTTGTGAAAGTTCTAATACAGGCTATTAAATAGCTGTGAGACAATATTTTCATATGTGAATGCAGGTAAATCTGGATCCAAAATTCAAAGCACCCCCACAAAGGCTGGGGGAGATCGCTACATTCCCAACCGCAGTACTATGCAGATGGAGATGGCAAATTTCCTCCTAACTAAAGAGAATGACCCTGCTGAGGAATCCCCTACCAAGAAGGTGAGCATGTTGCGAAATTAAAATTACTTCAACAACCACTACCAAACACCTAATCTTTCCTGCCCCTTTACAAAGAAGTAAACTATAGGTTTTGTCAAGTGGACACACAGGAGTGACCAGCCCCAGCCATCACTACTTGCATCTCTGGGCTTCAGGAGCCTAGGATGAGATTAAAGCTGTAGAGAGTGCCACATGCTCCAGTCGATGCTGCTTCTGGTAGCAAAATTTAGCTTTTGACTAATGAGGCTTTAAAATATAACAAGCAACAAAAACCCAAAGCTGTGAGCCTGTGCCAGTGAAACTGCTGGTGGTAGCTATTCTAGGACAATGTCTACACAGGGAACACTTCTGGAATGTTTTACACTGTGTTCTGAAATCTGTTTATGAAGCATTTGGTCACTTGTGTCTGTGGCTTTTCCCCCTGGCAATCTGACACTGAATTTGCCATTGTATGAAAGTGTAAGCAGGACAATGTAGTGAAAGTCTGAGGAAAAACTGCTTTTTTCCTGACCTGCCTGTCTGTGGCTGACCCTTGCAGCACAGTTGAACACCTCCTGATTCTAAGAGAATCTTAGGCATATGTGTTGTGGGAGTGTTTTAAATGCATTGCACTGAGGGTAATTTGTCTCTGTAGGAGCAACAGAAAGCCTGGGCAGTGAATCTGAATGGTTTTGATGTAGAAGAGGCAAAGATCCTCCGCCTCAGTGGAAAACCACAGAACGCTCCAGAAGGTATGATATAGGGTCTGCGTGAGCTGAATCAGCAGGGGAGATGAGGTCAGGGGAACAGCAACACCGAGGCTCTGTGTGTGGTCACAAGAGAAATCAACTGGTTTCTGAGAGCTATACTCATTGGAGTCTCCTTTCTTAGGGTTCCTGAGGTTGAGGGAGGGCATAAGAGTTATAGTGAATTTATTTAGAAAAGTCGCTATGACTGTCAGTTGCTCACCTGTACTGAGGGTTGCAAACCTACATGAAGTCTGTAAGAGCATCAAACTCTGCTGTGTACTTTGTAGCCTAACTGTAACTAAACATAATGGGATACAAAAACTCAAGTGTTTGTTAAATTTGTTGCCATGAATGAGGAAATTGTGCTCACCCGGTTCAGGAGTTCACACTGCCAGTCACTTAGCACGCAGCACTCTTGTGAATGTATCTTTTAGGACTTTTTACTCCCAGGGATTCCTAGTTGGATGAGCAGCACTCAGCTGGGAAGAAACTGACTCAGGTTAACAAACCTGTTTCTCTACACACAGGCTATCAGAATAACCTGAAAGTGCTCTACAGTCAGAAAATGACACCTGGATCCAGCAGGAAGAACAGCAGATACATTCCCTCAATGCCAGACCGGATCTTGGATGCACCGGAGATCCGCAATGACTACTGTAAGTAGGCTGCAGGGTGGAGTGCTGGGCATCCAGAACATTCTGCACTGGAGTGCTCTTCCTAGGACAGTGTAACTGGGCTGTTTGTATTATTTTATGCACCCAGGCTAGCACAGATCACTTCCAGAGTGTCCCTGTGTAGCCTTACAGGAACAGTGGCCTAGGGCACTGTGCAGATGACTTGGAGCAGGGTACCTGACCCCACCAGCTGGGCATAGTGACACCCAGAAGGCTGCCCCTTACCTGTACGTGTGTGCATGCGCATGTGCACACACACCCCCCACTGCATCAGCACAGGTGAAGGGCAGGGCTCTCTAGGTAAGTTTGGTGTGACCTGCATTGCTCTTTCAAATTGCAGATCTGAATCTCATAGACTGGAGCTCCCAGAACTTCCTGGCAGTGGCTTTGGACAACTCTGTTTATCTGTGGAATCACGCTTCTGGGGAGATTATCCAGCTGCTGCAGATGGAGCATCCAGATGTTTACATTTCCTCTGTGTCATGGATTAAAGAAGGAAACTACCTTGCTGTTGGCACAAGTAGTGCTGAGGTCCAGGTGATTGCAAGACTAAAACTAGACATTTTCTAGGGATTGACAGAACTGTGGGGCCTGGGGACAAAAGCTTGTCTGGCAGAGGAAGGATGCCATGCACCTGACTTGTCTTCCCTGGTGTGGGGTAGAACTGCCCCAGCAAAGTGCAGCATGCAAGGCAGGATTTGGTTTGGGGGTTTTCTGTTACCTTCTGTGCTATAGTCATGAGATACACATATTCTCTGTTCCCTTACTGAGAAGGCTGAATGCCAGAGCCTGCGCAGTGAGGTTCCTAGGGCATAGCAACAGGACTGGGTTTCCTCTGGAGAACTTTTTGCTTTGCCTCTCTAGCTATGGGACATTCAGCAGCAGAAACGTCTCCGAAACATGACCAGCCATTGTGCCCGTGTAGGAACCCTCAGCTGGAACAGCTACATCCTCTCCAGGTAAAGCAGTGGGTCAAGGACAAATTGTTGTTGCAAATTCCTGTCCCTTAATCGAGGCATGGTGTGGGTTAGGGACAGCAGAGAACTTTGTCCTGACTTGGGATTCCTTATCCATTGGGACTGTGAGGAGAAGGCCTTTCTTCTGTATTGCACTTTGTGCTGAAGTTGAAAAGAGCTTGTGTGGGTGTTTCACTCACACCAACACACCAGTGCTGCTGGTTGAAACTCGGTGGCAGGTACAGCAGTGTTGCAACAACAAAAATGGATTTGGGTGAAAATGTGTCAGCCTGACCCTGCAAGCCTTCTCTTCTCTCTGCAGTGGAGCACGCACTGGCCACATCCATCACCATGATGTCCGAGTGGCTGAGCATCACGTGGCCACCCTTGCTGGCCACACACAGGAGGTGTGTGGACTCAAATGGTCTCTAGACGGCCGCTACCTGGCCAGTGGTGGCAATGACAATCTGGTGAACGTCTGGCCATGCACCCAAGGTGGAGGTGGAGACTTTGCTCCTGTGCAGACCTTCACTCAGCACCAGGGTGCTGTCAAGGTGAGCACAGGGCTGCCACGGGCAAATTTCTGTGTGCAAGGCAGACACGCAGCACTGGCTGGTTCCCTCTTGCTTGTCTTAAAATGAACTCTTCTCTCTCAGGCTGTGGCATGGTGCCCATGGCAGATGAATGTTCTAGCCACTGGAGGTGGCACTAGTGACAGACACATCCGCATCTGGAACGTGTGTTCTGGCGCCTGCCTCAGTACTGTTGATGCCCATTCCCAGGTGAGACATGAACATCAGCTTGGAGACAAACACCTGGCAGCACACCTACACAGAGCTGCTGGCTCCTCAGGCCCAGAGGCATGGGAAAGGAAGGGACCTTGCTCACCTCTGAATGGTGAACATCAGCACAAGCAGCTTGTCTTACCTGTGTTACTGCCTCTTCTCAGGTCTGTTCTATCCTGTGGTCAACAAACTATAAGGAGTTCATTTCAGGCCATGGCTTTGCACAGAATCAGCTGGTTCTATGGAAATATCCAACAATGACCAAGGTTGCAGAGCTGCAAGGTAGGCAGACAGGGCCTGGGCAAGGTGGGGCTTCTAGAGGTTGAAGGCAGCTGCACTCCTTGGTTTGAGCCCCCAGTATCACTGATACAGGACAGTATCCAGGGGCATGGTGCTAGGAGTAAGGCATGCCATGGGCTGTGGAAGAAATGCCATTGCTCCAACTGTATGCTTGGGGTCTGAAATCATGCTGCCACAGCCAGTGTGGGGACAGTTATGCAAGCCAGCAGGGCTCATGGGAGCATACAGGAATAAATGTGCATCGTGCTGATCAGCTCAGCCCTGACTGCACACTCCTCCTCCTCAGGTCATACTGCCAGAATCTTGAACCTGACCATGAGCCCTGATGGTACAACAGTGGCCTCAGCAGCTGCTGATGAAACACTGCGGCTCTGGCGCTGTTTTGAGATGGACCCCATAAAGAAGAAGGAGAAAGAGAAGGCAAACAGTGCCAAAAGCAGTATTATTCACCAGAGCATCCGCTGAGAGCACTGGGTTGTTGTGGGGAGGGGGATATTTGGTTTACACACTGTATAGTATTTTGAATGTTAATAAACTGCTTAACTTGACTTTTTCTTAATGGAGTCCAAGGGAAAAAAAAGCCATGGCTTTCACGCCCAAGTTGTCCTTCCTGAGGCTGGGGATCTGGGCAAGGGGTAGATCCTTAGTTCTTTGGGGCCAGTTTACAGGCACTCTAAGCCTAGCACAACCTAGCAGAAGGATGCTGTGCAAGGGCTGTACTTCTGTTTCTGTCCCAGCTAAGACAAATATGTCACCTACTCCATCTAGATGCTGACTACAAGCACAGCAGCAGGTCTGTGGCCTCAGGTTTTGTTGTGTCCTGTCTCACAACTACAGGGGCCTTACTGTAGCTCTGCAGGTAACCCTCAGGTCTTGTTAGGTAGCGGCAGCGATCACTGTCTGCTTATGGTCCTGGAGTAAATAGCTACTTTTGCAGACTGAATTGCCATTGGAAAAAAAAGGAGGGGGGAAACATACAGCAACAGCTGTAATCACCCCAAAGGCCAGAAAGGGGCTGGCACTGGCATAAAGCCTGATGCAAAACAAAAGGTTAGTTTACACTGCCACAGCCAGCCTGGATCTCACGCAAGAGCCATGCAAAGCACCACCAGCTCTGTGCTCAGCCTTCAGTCACGTATGCTTCCAACAACTCTGATCTGTCTTCCCCTCCAGCTGCCAGGGAGCCCTGGTGCCTTGCTGAGGCTTCATACAGGGGAGCAGGCACAAGGGCTCAACTGACATTTGTTAGACTTTGACTCCCCTATACTTGGAAAAATGCCTTTTTTCTAGGCTAAATTGTGCTGGATCTAGCAAGCTGCAGGAAACATTTGAGCTCTTACCTGACCAAGAGCCAGCTCAGCCACTCCATTCTGTGTGGTAGAGCCACAGCGTCTGAGGTTGTGGGGCTGCACCAGACCCATCAAGCCTGTCCTTCAGTTGCACCAGCAGTGCAATGGGGACACTGCACAGCTGATAAGCACCTTGGCCTGTGTAGAGCAGTTTCACCATGTCTGTGCCTCCCATCAACCCTCAGTGATAAGCTGAGGGTGGGTTATTAACTCTTTTCACCTTCCCCTCAGCACAGTACCACACTGTGTACCAGCTAGTACCAGCTCTGCCTCCTGAGCTTTACAGCAGCTGGAACCTTCAGAGGTTCCAACTTGTGCTCTGCCAAGGCCAGTGAGGGTGTAACCACACCCACCAGGACACCCCACACACACACACAGCTGATATGGGGGCACGGTCTCAAAAAACAGCAGCTGGGCCCAGCACCTTCCCAGCAGTGCTGCTGGTGCATCCCAATTTGGCCTCTTGAGAAAATCACAGGTGGTCCCAGAAGAGGGTTCTCCCTCTTCAGACACAAATCCTAGGGCTGCAGATGTCTCTAATGGGGAAGCAGGCAAGAGCCTAGATGCAAGGTTGGGCTGTGTTGCTGTTGTAGAAGCCCTGCCCCACATGCGTGCAGTTTGGTGCTGGGAGTTAGCACAGACTTGTCCTGTAGGCCCACAGCTGATTAGGCCTTCCCTGGTCCCTGACCTGGAAGGAAGGCTTTATATGCCTGAAAGCTGCTGTAATTTTTTCGCTCCCATGTAAGAGCAACAGCTTTCTCTAACAGGCTATTTCTCTTTAGCACATACCCTACACCCCCAGATCTGTGCATTACACAGCCCTTGAAGGTCCCCTGAGCATTACTAGAGGGTAATGTTAGTGCAGGGTCTTTGGCCCCATGCCAGTCCCTTACAGTCCTGGAGTGAGGAGGAGCAGAGGAAGGAAATGGGCACTGATCCAGCAGACCCAGTAAACACAGCCCTATAAGGTGTGAATTCAGTTCACAGCATGACAGCATATTAGTTACCAAGTGCCATGGCCAGCCCACAGAAGAGCACAGCTAACAGGAACAATTGGAGGAAGGGAGAACAGAGCACATGCAGGGAACAGCCCATTCTAAAATACCAAGCATAAATAGTTTAAAGCATTGTTACTATTTTGGGCAAAAGCAAAGATAGTCCTGTCTTTGCCAAGGGCTGGCTGGAAGGGAGTAGGAGGCTTGACAGGAACAGGTCTGTGTCAGCTGGACCATCATCTACAGCTCCTGAAGTGGTGACTTCTAAGCACTGAACTAACATTAGACACCACTTCAGCATCGATGAGAACAAATTCTCACCCAAGTCTTTACTCTCAGAGAAGCACCAACAACTGGAAGAACACAGCATAGTGCAGGAGCCAGATCCCACTTTATGACTTCTTGCATACAAGGACATTGAGCATAGTAGAAGAGGGTGATATCCTTGTGTAGTTTAGGCATATTAGTCACACCAGTTCAAGTCACTTAGAGATACTTTCCTACATTTCAGAGCATAGCATTGAGATATATAGCAGCCCAGATCAGATCAGCAAAGCTCTCTCACAACAAGCTCTGCTCCTGGGCTTTGGCTGGACATCCACCCAAGCCCTCCCACTCTATAAACAAACCTAGAGTGCACTCAGCATCTGGAGGCTGCTGCTCTAACACATTCCTCCCAGCCACAATCTGCCCAGCTGGCTCCCCACTCTTCTTCCCAGGCTTGACTCAGCACCCAGGCTGACCTCTGCTCAAGAAAGCCTCAATCATGGAGTGATAGGAAAGACAGTCCTGCACTCCAACAGTACTGAAGGGACACCAGAACAAGACAGTTGGAAAGATAAGAGAGCCCAGCCAGGCAGAGATGCACTTCTGCAGCAAAAGCAAGGCAGCAACAATATCAACCTTCCTCTGACCAACCTGAGCTACATTCTGCACAGATCCATGCTGCAGGGGGATTTACAAATGACAGCAGTTTTTGCTTGGGCAGATACATTAAGCAACAAACTGCTGTTTCCCAAGCACACAAGTTCCCAAAGTCTCTATTCCTTGCCCTGCCATACCTCAAATCCCCATGATTTCTGAAAAGCAGCAGTTCTTCCTGGGCAGGTGGCCCAGGGCCCAGCCCACACCCATACTCTACCCTAGCCATTTTTTGACCGGGTGGAGTCACTTTCACAACAGAAGCCTTGCCACACGTCCAGCCCTGAGCACTGCTTTACCAAACACTTGGAAACAATCTACCATCTGCTTCATCAGCACACAACTATCACCCTCTTCCCCCACTACAAACCTGTTACACCAGCTGCTTCTCCCAGCCCTGCCTCCAACCACCCTGGGCAGGACCAAGCACCTGGAACAGCTTTTGCTTACACTGAGCCAAGAAAACAAGAGGACAGAGCCATTTCTCCTTCTGTTTGTTTATTTGTGATAGAAGAGCAGCCCAATCTGACAGGGCCTGGCTCCTTCACCTCATCCTCAAGGCCATTGGCATATTTTGGTTACAGCCAGAGCAGGTGACAGGCACCAGGCCAGGAGAGCTGCTGCACTGCCCTGCTGAAGGACAGAGCACATCTTCATACAGGCCCAGTCAGATCCACAGAGGCAAGAAGTGCTCACTCTTGTACCACAGCCAAGCACACTAAAACCACCCTCTACTGTGCTCAGGCTAGGCCAGAGCAGGGCTGGTCCCAAGAAGGAGAGCCCAGCAGCTGATTTTAGGGGCACTTATTGCTCAAGTCTTGAATTTACAGGAATGGAAGTGGTCCAAGACTAGGCCAAGCATGGTCTCCCCCACTCTGGAGCAAGCCACCAGCTGCCATAGAGGATTAGGTAAGTGTGGCTTAAGCACACACTGAGCACCCAGCCCAGGCACAAGAATGGCAAGGCAACCTGGGCTTATCATGTGGGGGAAGTGTTTCAGGCTGTCACAGCCCCTGCCACTTGGCACAGGGCATGTGTACCGTACTGGGCAGGTCTGGGCCCTTAAGTCCCATAAGTACTACCCCTACGTTCTCCATAGGCACCTGGGCACGGATTTGCCAGGGCAGGACTCCCAAGCTGGGCACACAGGGACCAGAAGGGACATGCAGCACTGTGGCATGGAGCAAAGTGGCACAAGGCATTGTAGAGCAGGAGCACTCACACATGAGCTGGCAGTAACAAGCAGCCAGGGACGAATCTGCTCATCCACACAAGCTCTTGTGAGACAGGGAAGAGGAGAGGGCACCAGGACAGGAAGCAGTCTCTTCTTTTGGTCCTACTCAGAAGGAAATGGCCCCTAGGCAGAAGAGCCAGATGTAGGCACTTGGGGAAGGTTCCTTTGGAAACACTGGAATGGGACTGCAGCCCCACAGCTGTGATGCAGGCAGCTGCCTCTCTGCTCAGCAGCACTGAGAAACAGCACAAGCCCTTCCAGAAGCAGAAGTGGCCCATGGCTGCTCAGAGCAGAGGGGCTGAGCATGCAGACAGGGGACAGCAGGACTGGGCACAGGGGTACAACAGTCTGTAGGCACTTGACTTGGCACCCAGGAGCAGAGGGACAGGTCCCAGCTGCCTCTGCCCCAGGGCTCTCATTGGCTCTGGGAGCACTTTACCCTCTAGTTGGCTTTGACCTTGCCATTGGTGACAGTGCCATTTTCATGGATGCTGCTACCGTTGTGTTGGGCTGCTTGTTGAGCCACCCTGGGCAACCGTTTGCCCTTGGTGTAGGACTGGTACCAAAAGTTGGAGAAGAGGATGAAGAAGATGGTCCCATAAATCCAGATTAGGTGAATGAAGATGGGGAACTGGTATTGGCAGTTGGGCATGAAGTAATACTGGGAGATGTGGACGGAGACAATCACAAACTGTGCCTGGGAGCAAGGCAGAGTAAGAACAAGTTATTCATGGGAGCAGGATCAGGCAACCCACTAGAGACCTAATTTTTAAAGGCAACACCTAGACTCCTTTCCCAGTCGGAAGCAGAGGTCCTTAAGGTGAGGCAGTCAGCAGCAGCTGGAAGAGGCAGGTACAAGTCCCAGAGCAGCATATGCCTCTGACCCTCCTACTAACATGGCTGCAGCCCAGGAGCTAAGCAGCACCCACATCCCAGCCAGGCTGGTAGGGCTATCAGAGGCCCACAGTGGGACAAAGCTTCTAAAAACTCAAAGCAACATGCTACAGAGGAGATAACTACTGCTGCTGGCTTCACCTTTCAAAGGTACAAGGGCTGGCCTGCCTTTCATATGAGGTACATGCTCTGCCCCATAGCACAGACTCACCAGCTGGATGGCAGTGATGTGCTTCTTCCACCACAGGTACTTCTGAAAGGCAGGTCCTGCTGCTGAGAGCCCATAGTAGAAATACATGACAACATGCACCATGGAATTGATCATGGCATGGAATGAGCCCATTCCCCCTGTTAAGATAGATTTTCCTTAGTGTAAGTCAATACTCCACAACAATCAGCACTACACAGAACTGCAAAGAGCACAGCAGTGCCAAAAACCCCTTCTCAGCATGCTGAGGTAACCCTACCCAATCCATGCACCCAGACAGTTGCCATCTTACCTGGACCAAACTTTGCTCCCCACCACCAGCTCCATGGCAGAACAGAGTGGTGGAAAAGGTGCAGGAATGTGACCTGTTCATTCTTCTTCCGCAGGACAAAGATCACCTGCAATGAAAACCCAACAGCATCAAGGATCTGCAGCCCTGGGAGCAGCTAGAGCAGGCTGAGCCACTAATTCAGTGTCTGATCTCAGTGATGCTTCCCTCCCTCCCTGTACACTCACTATTATCATCCATTAGGTCGCCCCACAGCTTTCAGAGCTGTAGCATGTAAAGAGTGATTTCAGAATTAATATCCCAGAGTGGCCTCCTTGGCAGTGATGCCAGACAGAAGCACTAGTAGGTCAGACTGGAAAGGCTGCAAATGCACCTATCCCAAATACACTAGGCTTCAACTCCCTGCCCAGCAAATGGTGACAAGGCCTTCTCTGTCACTCACCGTGTCTGTCAGTTCAATGAACTTGGAGAAAACAAAGAGCCAAGCAACACTGACCATCTGTAACAGAATAGGTTAACATTAGAGACCTGTTAGTTCACCTCAGCCTGAACAAGCCCAGTGAGTGAAGTGCTTCATTCAGTTGCCCTGGCATGAAACCAAGGCCCAGAGACTTGCACATCCTCTGCCTCAGGAAAAGCAGGAGCTGTGACCCTGCTGTCCAAACAGAAGCACTCAAGGCCATCCCCACTTATCAGGAGAGGGATGAGAACTCACCCTGAGGGCCTTGGGGTCCTGTGAGAAGTCCACAGGGTCACATCGCCAGGTGTACCCAGTAAGCCACCCTGCCATCAGGAACTGCAACAAGAGCATCATCAGGGAGAGGCCTAACACATCAGCCACTGCACATCAAGCTCTGCACAGAAGGGCAGAAAAAGGGCTCCCCATCACCCACACAGCCTGCTTTACACATGCCTGACCAAGCTACTGACAACTCACCTCATAGACTATGTAAAGGGAGAGTCCCACCAGAAAGAAGTTGTATAGCACCATGAACTTCTTCAGGTTTAAAGGCTTCCTGTTGGCCATTAGTCGGGGACCCAAGGATAGGACAAAGTAGACATATCCCAGAAGTATGCCCATCACAAGGAATGGGGACTGCATCAGTGGATAATCAGCGATGCGGGGGTCTGCAGAAAGAGCCACAGTGCAGAGCAGTTAGCATCCTCGCCCCAGCCTGCTGCCAGCAGTGCTACTGCCACAGTGGAGGCAAGGGCATGGCAATCCTGCTCTAGGACATGAGTGCAAGTAGGGAAGCAGTCTGGGAGCAGAGGCTAGTGAAGTCAGCCAGACTCAGCACAGTATAGTCTGAAGTCATGCTGCAGGGCAGCCTAGAGACCTTCAGCCCAGGAGAGCACAAGTCCTCCAAAACAATTTGCACAGACACTGAGGCAAGACAGCCTCATAACAGGTAGCACAAAACCCCCCAGAGTTGCATCTGTGTAAGAGCAAAGACAGGATGCAGTTAGACCCAGGGATACTTCTGGGATGACAGATCACCCTCCAGTGCCTCTGGCAGTAAAGGATGTAGTGCTACTTGTCTGATAGCTGGGCAGAGTAAACACTCACCAGCCTTCTTCATGAAGTCCTGATACATAGTGACAATCCCCTCCATGGTGGTGGCAGTATCTCTGTGGAAAGAGGCAGGCAAGATCAAGAAGCTGTTTTCCCAGGAGGGCAGCCTACAGAGCATAGCCCTGCAGATCAGCAAAGTCCAAGCCCAAATTCAGAGAAACAGTCATGTATCTGGTCAGTGTTGCTTTCAGCAGACCACACACCAGCATCCACTTTCCAGCTGAGCCACAGGCCTCCTCACTTCTCACAGGCAGCCCCATCATCCAATGCCAACAGTCCTACCAAGGCAAGAACTCAACATTTCAAGCCATCCAGGAAATCTTCCAACCTCAGCACTGTATCTCCAGCCCCTTAAAACTTGTCTTGCTCCTGCTGTACAAGCTCAAGCATTATCATTCACAAGCACCCTGACATTACCACCAGCATTGGCAGCCATACCTGCTCGGCACACTGCTCTCTCTGACCCTGGTGTGGACATGCAGGGCTAGCCCACACTCCACAGTGGAGTGCCTTTATGATCAGCTTTGGGCTCCTGCCAACTGATTCCCACCACAAAAGCAGCACACCATCACTGACAGGCACATTACACGAGGAAGGAAATCCATAGGTTCAGAAGCAAACATCAGTTTCTGGTGTCAAAGTTCCTGGTTTCACATCGTTGCACAAAATCCTCAAGACAAGAAACTACTACAATACAACCTAGCACCTCAGAGGCCAGGTGCTTCCTGCTTGCAATGGCATTTCCACTCCCCTTGCAGACAAGAGAAAGCCCTACAATGTACAGCTGCAGGGAGAAGGACTGGCACACCCCACACTTGCTCAGCCTCAGAAAGAACACACATCAGAAAGCAGTCTGGGCAGATGCTGTCCAGAAAAGTAGAAAGAGCCCAGGCTCTTACTGCTGCAGGCAAATTTGAACCACCCTCATCCATCCCACAGGACACCAGAGCAGCAGGAAGGGAGGCAGAGAATAGGCCCAGCCTCACCTGACTCCTCCATCTGCTAGGGAGGCATTCTCCACAGCTGCTACCCCCCTCCCTCCAAGAAGGTGCACAGGAGTCACTGCCCATGCATGGCCTGGGGAAATGGGTCCCCAGCCCAGTCTCCCCAGGATGCTGCCACCACCAGACCAGCAGCCAGGAGGCTGAAGCCAGAGTACCCTTCTTCCCAGTAAGGTCCCTGAGTATTCAGCAGCCACTGCCACTTCAAGCCCTCACCAACCAATACCAGCACTGCTCCTTCAACTTCACAGCAAGAGGAAGAACTCAATGTCATCTTTGCTGTAGGCAGGATGGCAGCAGACACTTCCTGTGCAGAGCTGCCAGGAACCTCCATGGCACGCCTTGCCAGCAGTCATCTTCAGAGGGGCTTGGCACACACCATTCTGGCTCACCATTCCCTGCAAATCAGTTTGGTGCAGCTGTGGTGCTGGCTCTGTGCCTGTCTAGTCAGACCCTCTGGATTCCTCCAGACTGGAGAGTGCCACCTAACCTCTCTGCAGGGGCAGCAGGCAGGCAGAGGTCTCTTCTTTCACCTCAGACCTCCAAAACACCCATTCCACCAAGCAAGCCTCCAGAGCAGAGTGCACAGCCATACAAGCCCAAGGAGTTTTGCTGTGTTTCAGAAAGCACAGAAGGTGGTTCCTTGTGCCATCTGGGAGGCAGATGGAGCAATAGGCCAAAGCCCACTTAGGACTGATCCCCCCACATAAGAGGGGCACAACAGCAAAATAGATGTTTACCCTCCCAACCCAAGGTTTCAAAGGGCTTAATAGCAAGTAATACTCACTTGTAGTATCACTGTGATGCAAGTAATATTTAAGGTTCTGGGCACTGCCAAGATAATCCACTCTCCACACAAAGCAAAAGCCAGCTAAAAGTGTAGCAGGAGCTATTGCATCCTTAAGAGACACTCAAGGCTCAGCTGTGGGAAATTCAGTAAGTACAAGTCTGGATAGCTGCTGAGCTTTATGTTGCTTTAATGGCTAAGAGCAAGCTCCAAACTTGTCTGTCTAGTTTTAGCTTTCAACCACTACATCCAGCTACACCTTTATTTGCTAGATTGAGGAGCCCTCAAGAGTCAGCTCTCAGCAGAGGCACCTAACTATTCAAGGTCTGTGTTTATCTTATCAAGGTGAATGAGTCAGCCTTACTACAGGTCCAGGGCAGAGACAAAAATCCTGCAGAGTACTTACCTATTTTGATCAGGTTAAGATGAGAAGAGAGTGTCAGCTGTCTTTGAGCTCAAAGTTACATCTCACACTTCAGCAAAACACTACAGTTCACCTCACTGTCCCTGGGCCAAAGCCTGCAGAACCACTGGCTAACTAGACCCCAGCTCAAAACAGTTCAGGGCCCATGACAACTATGCCCCCAAGCAGTGGGAGAAGCCCATTTCAAACCAGGACTAGCACAGAAGTCCCCACCAGCATGAACAGTAACAAGTTCCTCTTATTGCTGTTTTGTGAAGCACCTCTAACACTCCTACAACCACACATGCCACAGGAAGTTGGGAGGCATTGGACTTGTCCTGAACACAGGTTCTGGGCAAACACCAAGAGTTCCACTAGGACAGAAATAGTAGAATTATGCTACAGGCCCTTATGGAAAGGACCTATAAGTTTTCCTCTGTTTCTCTAGGCAGAACCACATCCTGCTAAATTAAGCTAACAGAGCAACCACATCTCCAGGGAAACCCCTGAGGTCTCCAGGTCTTGCAAGACCTGGCATGCTATACCATCCTGCATCAAAGAGGCTTAAGCATGCCTTGCTCTCCTCAGTCCCTCAAGGGGCAGCCACTGGCCTTGGGGTGTTGACAGTTGAGCAGCAAAGTGGGAGTTGCAGGGCAGGCCCAAGAGTTACCTTCACTAGGCAGGGGGATGTGAAGTGCCTGGCCTGCCTAAACCATGACTGCCCATGCCAGCCTTTCTGCTGCAGGCAGAGGTTTTCCAGCAGAGCACCAACTGTCTAAGAACCTGAATTCTCCTCTGTGTACAACACCCCTCTACATTTTGAGAGGGGTTAACCATCCAGACAGGCATCTGCTCTTACTGTTACTGTACTCCACACTACACCACACACTGCAGGTATTCACAGTTCAGTGATTGGATCTGTCCTGTCTGCACATGGGGGACACTTTCTTTCTGACTCCTCCTAAATCCTGACCTTCTTAGGCAAGGAGTTGGGAAGAGATGATGAACCCAAAGTTAAGCCTTGAACAGCTGAAGAAAAACCAAGCATCCCAAGTGAGCAGAGCCCTAGGGGCCCGAACACACCCTGCATGATACAGAGAAGCATTGCAACACATCTCCTATCTCTCAGCAACAGGGAGTCACTTCCCATGTCAGAGAAAAAGTTCCCACTATTTTCAAACTAGAGTTTCAGGCCACAATCTGCCCCAGTAACCAACATCAAGGATTAAATACTTGCTTACACCAAGCAATGTGTACACTGCATATTTTCACCAAGCTATACAGCTAATTAGTGCAACTTCAGCAACAACAGCAAGGCCTTTTATGACCAGCCTCAGTCAGACCACAGCACTGTCAGAACCATGACACTGACAGAGACTAGAACTCAACCCACTTAGTTTTGTTAGCAGCCTTGCAGGGCACACACCTCCCCACACAGCTATCTGCAAGCAACAGACTATCCCAGACACTGAACTTTCCTACTTCTCAGCATTCAGGTCAGAAATCAGTCCTGTAATAAGTGCAAATGCAAACATCCTCATCTCCCCACTAGTTTAATTAAAGGCAGCACCAAAACCATCTGGTAGATGGCCACAGAGCTGCCACCCCAGGGAGAGCTGGCACAGAGCCCTTGCTGAACTGGCTAAAGCAGGCCTGGCCCCTATGGGGCTTCCCAGGTCAGGAGATAATCGGTTGGCCAGATGTGAAACTATCTCACATCCCTGACCTACAAGCTGGCATCAAGGCTTGCTGCCTGATGTAGCTTTGAGCTCCATCTTCCTCTCCCAGGTCCCCACCATAGCACCTGCCCAATTGCCTGAGGCTCCAGAAAGTCACTGTGGGGTCCAGCAGGGCCTGGACACAGCCCCACGTACCCATGGACTATATTTCCTTGCAGAAGAGTGGAAATGACCAAGCCAGGCTCTGGCGGCCCAGGCCAGGCAGAGATAGGGGTGTGTACTGCACACACAAGGCTGGCATCACAAAACATCACCAAGAGCTGACAGTCACAGCTCCAGAAGCTTTCCTGAGCCTATGCACAAGTGAATCCTGCAAGATAAGGAACGTGAAACTTTATCTGCCCTAAACAACACACAGGCAACAAGGCAGTCAGAGCAAGACAAGAGGGAGAAGGAGCCCAGCCAGCCATAAGCTGCAAACCCCTGATTTTTATCAGCTCTGCAGTGGGATCACTCTAAGACTGAAGTGTACAGTGAAGCACAGAAAGCTGAATTTGGATCTCTTCTGTCTGTTGATCTGCACCAAGTGAAAGGGAGAGTGGCTTGTAACCAGGCAGGACACACTTATTTCACACACAATATCTCCTAACAGCAGCTCAAACACATGCAGCAGAGGCCACTCAACAGGAGAGCTCTATTCAAGTACACTTGCATTCCTGCTAATAATTTCAGCCATTCACTAAAGACTCAAGTTAAGATAGCATTGTCCACAAGCTTCTAAATTCATGTTTTATCTCAAAAGAAATCAGTCTAAAGACATACCTGTCACCAGCTCACCTGACACTGAAGACAAGTCTGGAAGGACTACTAGAGCTTCTATGTTGTAAATGTGGAAAGCCATACCAACGGATTAGGGCAGAGCAATAAAACAGCTCTGCTAGCCTGGCACCTTAGCTCTGAGAACCTGGGGCAAACTCTGATTGGAGTCTGAGAAAAACCAGTCCCAGAACTCAGGTCACTACATAAATACAAAGATGCAAGGAAACTTAATGCTAGCACCACCAGATAAGTTCTCCTGTTTGAATCCTAGCCTTTGGTCACTTCCTCTGGCTTACTTACCTCATGCTGAGTGTCAAAGGACATGGCCAACACCTGGTACCCTATGCTCTACATCAGCATATTTTGAAGTCATTACAGGAGGCCTGTGTTCACATAAGGGATGCAAACTCTCAAAGTCATGATATGTAGCAGCTCTTGCAAGAGCTGCCATTGCAACTGGTGCAGGAATCACACTGGCTGGGTGCTGGTCCTGGCACACTGGATCCGAGTGGCAGGAAGTATCCTGCCTGAGGTTGAGCAATTTCCTCATCTTCACCAAGTGTGTGTTAATACCCTACCACTCTCTCACGAAGTGGCTGTAAAACCCTGAGGCTTTTGGATGGCGTCCTACAAACAGATTAAACTTCTCCACTTCCCATACTCACTGAAAGCAGGGAAAGCAAGAGGAGACTCCCAGATTAGCAGGAAGGCCCTGACTGACAGTCTGTGTGGCACCATACAAGCTTTCAGGGAAAGGAGGACACCCATTGCAACAGGGTACTGGTAACCTTGTACAAAAATCAAGGTAGATAATCAGACTTCAAGGTCCCACAAGAGCATACATTGCAGTAAGAGGTTTAATATGCACAGCTACTTTTTTCAGGGGCAGCACCTCCCCAAGCTGTTAAGAGTAGTTTATTCCTTATCATATTGAAAGCTGGTGGCTGCATATTCAGAGAACTGATATCAGTAGAGATGAGAGTGGTCAGAGAAAAAAAAAGAAAAGGCAACATTAGGCAGAAAACCTGACATAGCAAGGAACAAAGGAGTAAAGAAGTGAAGGAAGAAAAGAAACAATGTGAGGTACAAACAGAAGTGGAAAACAAGGTATTTCCTTTCTGAGCTAACCATATTGATCTGTGTTGTTCTTTCATACAGCAGCAGGTAAAGGGAGAAAGAGATGGCTGAGCTCCCTCTCTGAAGTGAGGGCACCCAGCAGCCCCCCAGAGCGCACAGAGCACCCTTGGGAAGGACAGAACTACACAGGTGACAGGAGGGCAGGAAGGGCTACACTGAGCAAGGACAACTCCTCACCTGTATCCCAAATCAAGTCAAGCCTTCTAAAGCCACCTAGCAAAGAAACAGAGTACCCCTCTCTGGAGGCAGGAGAGGCTGTACCACAGCATTCATCTCTGGTTTTAATCACTATGCAAATGCCTCAATACAAGGCTTCACCTCTGTTCTCACAGCCCTGGCTGTAATCACAACACAGTAATGATTAATGTGCTCTTCCCCATTCAGGCCTGTGCATTAATTAGACAGGCACATCAAGACAAGATAGACATTAAGCAAAGATGCAGAAAGGAAAGACTTATCAATTCCCTCCAACAGGTTTATTTGGAGTATTCAAGAAGCCCAGGTGGGAACCCAGAGCCACTTCTCAATAAGACAAGGGGCAACTGCCTGGAACTTACCATGACATCAGCTTTGGGTCCTGTACCCTCCACACCAAGAAGGGAGTGCAGTCACACAATATTCTAACAAGAGAGCAGGATGTTCTTTGACAGTATGAAGATGTCATACTCCAGTAGCACAGTGTATGCACCTAGAACCCAACAAGCCTGAGGCTTAATGATTACCATATTCAAGAATGTTCACAGCCTTCCAAGCACAAAGAAAATGAAGTATGAAGCCTGGTTATCTCAACACAGGTGTAGGTTGACCACACAAAGTCAGCACACTTGCTTCTACTACTGTACAGACAGGGAAAGACTCTTAGGGTTAAGCACACAGAGCACAAGTTATAAAATCTGTGTGCATAGAGCAAATCTTAAACTGTGAGAGCAAGCTAGCTGATCTGACCCATAGTGTAAGAGCACTGCTTACAACGAGCTGGAGAACTTGGTGCCAGTGACAGCTCACCACCCCAATCCACCCCAGAGCAAAGAAACAACCCTACAACACAGGGAAATCAAGAAACATCAGACCCAGTTACCACCTCCTCCATCTTCAAGTTACTAAAAGCTCAGAATGCAGACAACAGCCTGATGGTGGGGAATAGGCTGTAGCAGCTACAATTTGTCATCTCTGAGCAACAGCAGCCCCACAATTCCTGCAAGGAGGAGTCCTGGCTCCTGGGGACTGTCTCCTCCCTATAAAGCCCAAGCTGCCTCACCTGTTTGACTGGCAAGAACCAGACTTTCCAGCCCAAGTACTCCCACCATCTGACAACTAGTAGAGCACACACTACCAGAACTCCAATACAAAAGCACAGAAACACAGAGTATCTCTTGGGCCATCACAGGCACCACTCCCAGTGTCCCTTGTAAGTGTCTCAGGCTGTGCAGTAACCCCCAGCAGAAAAGGAGAAAGCATTCACCTGTAACATTCAAGGACAGTACCCAGCCAAGCACCTGCTTCTGACACCAGCTTCAGAGGTTTCCTCAGTATGCAAAGCTTTTCTCCACCAGGAAAGAAAGGAGACACTATGCAACTTCAACAAGCTCTTATTTTTTATCACTAACACATGGTATGAGACACCTCTAGATCAGAGTGAGCTTTTACTCCCAAGTTTCAGTTTTAACAGTACTTGCTCTCATACTACACTTCTCCCCTGAAGGACCACATAATCCTCCCCCACCAACAGACCTTCAGGACACAAAAATAAGAATACAACATAAGGCAGGACCACAGAGGCCCAGGCTGTGTGGGTGGCACAGCTTAATCCCTGCAGCAAGATGCAGCAAATAGATGCTGCAACAGCTGGCATCTTGCTGTTTCTCATAGGAACAGGCTGTTAGCAGCAGCTCACACTCATGAGCTAGGGGGGCTTCCTAGGAAAGAGATAAGGCACAGCAGTCTCAGCCAAGCCCCAAGGGCTCAGCCATCTGTTTGACTCTAAACTATCCTCAAGAAGCTGCCCAGCAGGTCTGGTGGGAAGGTCAACTCCATCCAGCTAGGAATCTGCCCTGGCTGCATTCTGGTAGAAGAGAAGGCGGTCAGTTTGGGACAACACAGCGGGATGGATGCACTGCTGCATAGGCAATCCTGGCCTCCAAGAGGGGAAGAGATGCTCTGAGGAAATGCACTAGCAGGCAAAGCACCCAGTGTTATCCCATGCTGTCCACTGAGCATAGGAAGGGGAATTCACCCCACTTCTCTCTCCCTGCCTTTAGGGCTTCAGAACCAATATGAACAATCACAGGGAAAGCACCCGACAGCCCCTCTGCAGGCAGCAGCCCAGGCACTGAGGCATAGACTGCCGCCCCAAACGTTTAGCCTCTTGTTGCAATGCCATCTATACTGCTTCATTTAACCTGTTACAACGTAAAAAATAAGTAGCTTTCACCGCTTCCCCTTCGTTACAACAGAGGAACTGGCCCACCTGAAGAGCTCTAGAGCCAAGCCCTATACTGCCAATGGTCGCCGAGCCCATAGTGCCCCAGGGAGCGCAGACCCTTCTGCATGACTACACGAGTGCCAGGTGAGCCCGAGGCCAGGCAACTGCTGCCACCAGGGGGGTGACAGTGACCTCCTCCTCCTGCCACCGCGTTCCAGAGCGAGGGCCAGCGGGAGGCCAAGCACCTACACGAGCCGGCGCTCAAAGCTGACATTGTGTCGCAGCAGCGGGGGAGGCCTGGTACTGCCACCCTGCCCGGAGGAGGGGGGAAATGCCGTCTGAATGGTTACATTGATGCCGAGAGCTGAGTAAAAGAAAGCTGCCCGGCCGCCGGGGGCTGCTCGCGCCCCGCTGCAGAGAAGCCTCAGGAGACCACAGCCCTCGGCTGCTCAGCGTACCCGCAGCTCTCAACCCGATGCCCATGGCAGGAGCCGGGCAGCGCCCCGGTCAGCCACCCCTGCGAGTCCCTCTGGCAAGGGCCCCGGCTCCGCTGCCGCCGGAGGGAGCGCCGTGTCCTCCCCGTCCAGGCGGTTCCCGGCCCGGCTCGGGTGTGGCGCGGACGGGCCCGGAAGCGGGGCCGCGGCCCAGCGGGGCCTGCGCGATGGAAAGGGCCGCAGCGGGCCCAGAGAGGCCCCGCGCCGCCGCCTCCACCATGTGTGGGGGTTCAGCCACCTTTCAGCGAGCCCGCAGGGCAACTCCGCTGCCTGTGGAGCTGAGACAGTCCCGCCAAAACGCCAACAGGGCGATGCCGCTCTCGTTCCTGAGGCTGCGCAGCCACCGGTCCCTGAGCAGGGAAGCAGGCGTACCCTGGGCTCGGCCCACCGGCCAGCAGCGGGGAGGCAGCCCCGCCACCGCCGGGACCCAGCGCGGCCTCTGGCAGCGACCTGCCGGGACGGAGGCCGGTGTTTGTGCCACGGGACACAGCGCGGAGGGACAATCCTTCCCCCCGGCCGGCCGGGAAAGCATCCCGGCCTCGCACAGAGGAGCCGGCTCTGCCCCGAAGGGGAGCAGCCGACTGCGGAAGGGAATCGCACCCTCCCTGGCATCATGGGTGCGCTGGGGCAATAGCACCCGGCTGTGAGCCAAGGAGCACTACAGCTCCTCAGGAGCTGTACTACAGTCAGGAGCGTGCTGCTTTTGAGAAAAAAAACCCAAAACCCTCCAACAACTCAACTCGGACTCCACTTTTGTCCCTCCGTTTGACTCGGGCAGATTGGACTTGCACACCGATGGACTTGCCATAGAGTACTGCGGGTACCCCCCTTTCCGGAGGGGGTGACAGCCTCTACAGCCGCACCCAGCGTGATCACCAGCCAAGGGCACGTCACAGGATCACAACACCCATCCCACCCATCAGGCCACGGCCTCCCCCGACGCGCCCCTCCGCCCCTGTGGTGAAGGGACACCACACACCTCCCATGACTATGAGCAACCCAGGTGATGGGAACATGGACATACACGAGCCTCCTTCAGTAAGCTAGATAACAGGTGCCAAGCCAGCACATGGCTTCCCCGGGACAGGACCCGGCATTCCTGAAACTTAACCCCCTCAAAGCAGCGGGACCCTGTTAAGGCCTCCCCAGCACCCTCCTGCTCTGCAACCACCTCTCGAAGCCCCCTCAGCACACCCCAACGACCAGCCTAGACCCACCTCTAACCTCGGACACTTCCACCCAAAGCCCCCGTCGCAAACATCCCAAAGGACCACTGAGACAAAGCAGACATCCCCAGCCAACTCCCCACCAGGGAAGAACGGGCCCGGTGGGGCCCGATAGGCACTTCCCAAGACCACCCGAACCTCCCACGACCACCCGCACTCACCGCCAGCCGCACCCCGTTCTACCGCCGCCACGGCGGCCCCCGCCATTAAAGCGGGAGGCCCCGCCCCTTCGTCGCTGCCGATTGGCAGAAAGTGCAGAGCTCCGCCCCCTTGAGAGCAGAAGCCAATCGGCGCGTCCTCCGCGTCCCGCCCGTTCCCTGGCCACGCCCCTCCCGTTCCCTGGCCACGCCCACCGCTGTGGGGCTTGAGGGCCCGGAGCTGCGGCGGGAGCCGGGCGGCGCTGCCCCGGGGCTGAGCGGTGCCGGGGAAGGTGGAGAGTGCCTGGGAAAGGATGCGGGTTAGGGCAGGGTTGGCGAGCGGCGCGGAGGGCTGTGGCGAGGGTGGTGGTGACGGCATGAGGGAGACCCGTACAGGTCCATAAACCAGCAGCTCATAGGCTTTTTTCTCTCTTGTGACGCTGCAACAGGCACCGGCAGACATGGGACAGAACCCAGACACACCAACTCTGACCGCCTGCAGTTTCCATCCTGTGGCGCCTCCGCAGCCGTGACAATCTGCATCCTGAAAAGTGGCCGGGACTTGACTTCGGAACTCACTATTCTAATTGTTAGGAATCATCTCCTCATTTCCAGTTCAATTTGATGCACGGCTGGTTAATAAACATTTGTTCTTGTGCCGACGTTGTAATTTATCCCACCCAGATCCTGCTTTGGTGTTCATGCTACAGTGTATTTGTAGACTGCAATCATCTCCCTCTCAGCCATTACAGGGAAGACTAAACAAGTTTTTCCAGCATTTTCTTAGTAGTCTGCCTGTCCCTGCACCTAATGCCATGGTTGCTTTTCTTTGCTGTACTGCTGTTCACATTTCCTCTCCTGAAGATGGGGGGCCAGGAGCAGTTGCTCGCCTAGTGAGAATTTTAGTTTACTCACCTAGCGAGAATTCCCCATCTGGATACAGGCAGGGCTGCATTTGCAGAGGCAGGTCAGTGTCTCTTCTGGTGTCTTTCTTGCCCTTTTGTGGTGGTACAGCATTCCTTTACTTTCCCCCACATGGTTAATGCACTATAACACTCTGATTTCATCAGATTACACCTAATATTTGTGCCAGTCCCTAAGGAAATTAATCTATAAAAATATCCACCAGGGACCTCAGCAGTAACCTGTGTGTCCTGATATGCTCCCTTTCCTCAGTCTTTGCTTTCATCCTGACCTTAATCACTCCTTCCCACATGAAATTCCTGTGCTTGTTTCTTCCCCAACATCTACCATGGTTCCTAATTTGTCCCAAGGTTCAGAGCCTCTTCCTTGGAGTCCATGCAGGACCTATAGCTTTATAGAAAGGTCTGGGGTTTTTTAACTATCAAGTTAGTCGACATATAAACTTTATTTTTTCCTCCATTTCCTGCCTGTGTGCTGTGTTACTCTTTAACTGGATACTGTTAACACCAGACTGGCAGAGCCTAAGCCGTCGGGATCAGTTTTTTTCCCTTGTTAAGCATAGGCATCAGCCTTGTTTGTTACTCTTCACTATTCTTTTTTTTCCTACTTTTATTTTGCAACATTTCTCAATTTTTAGTTGATTTGTGGTCCAATTCAGGGGAAACCTTGCGATGTGGTTTGTCATGAAATTAGAGATCAGTGGATTCCTTACAACTCCCTGGTTCCGACTAGATTCCTTTCCACTTTGTATCTTGCATCTCATAGCTTTCTCCAAGCATTCCTTCTCTCTTCTGCATCCACCCTTGCTGTCAGGCTTGTCAGGCTCTAACAGTGAGGCCCAAATTGCATAGCCCAGCCTCTTCCTGCTATTTGCATTAATTTTCAGGTCGCTCTCTTTTCTTCTGCTCTGAATACAATTTATTTCTCCTCCCGTGGTCCTGGACTCTATTTCCCTGTTATGTCTGTCACCTCCACCGTTATTTCTGTGTGGTATTTGTTCATTAGTTTTTCCTTTCTACTGCATCTTCTGCTTTTCTCCTTAATTCTCCAACACATCAGTTACTATTTTATTTCACCTCCATCAGTTTATTCTTCTTTTTGCACTCACTAGCTTTGATGGGTTCCCTTTGTCTATATGTTGGCCTTTATTTCCTTCTCATGCTCAGCAGGTGTTCCTTGATGTTCTTCCCACAACATTTGCTGCAGCAGCCTGGGCAGGAGCTCCAGCTGGAGCAAGGACCCTGATTCACAGGAGCACCCTGGCTGCAGGGACATTGATTTGGTGCTGTGCTGTCCAAAGGGGTGACGCAGGGTCCCCTCCTAACCCTTGGGGACAAGCCTCCAGCAACCAAGGTCACTGACTAATCCACTATCCTGACTAATCCACTACGTGTTGTGGATCTGGGTTTCTGCCTTCCAGCCTCTTTGGAGGCAGGGTAGCACAAGAACACACAGCAAAGAAAATCACTCAAAAATAAGAGAGGTGGGGGAGACAAGTGATGTGACCTGTCATGTACAGCCTGATCTTCCCAAAGTGTCTTGGGACAGAATCTTTTATAGATGAGTAATCTTCTGCTTCCATCTTGAATCCTGCCCATCTGACCTGAAATCTGGAAGAGAAGCTGCTTGCAGCCAGCCAAGCGTGTCACCCTGACTACAGTCTGGACCACCAGACCAGAGATGATCCTGTCACATGCCTGCAAGAGGGAGTCCTGCCAACACTAGCCACTCCTGCAGCTGGCAAAGCCCTGCAAGTCATTAACTCTTCACCCACAATTCAGGAAACAACCTGTGCTTGGTCCCAGCAGCCTGGGCTGCACCAGGCTCCAGTTTGGAAAAGCTTAAGCTGCTTCCTCCATTTGTTATCCTGGAGAACAACACACCATTTTCACTTTAGCTTTAGTGAGGGTCTCAAAAGTCCTTCTTAACATGGGGATCCAATCAGATGGAGGTGGGTGGGAGGCTCTGCATTCCTCCTTTGCATTGTTCCCTCCGCTGCTCCTTGTCTTCTGCTTTCTGCTTGCTCCTTGCAGAGCCAAGTGCACCTCTCTGTCCCCTCATGGCTCTGCCCTGGTGCAAAAAGCAGGCATGGGCTAATGTAACTTGCTGCAGGCACAAATACTGAAGCCATCCTCAGTGCACACGGTTACCAGATTATCAGATGGGAATGTTTATAAGATCTAAGCAATGGAAAAAGAATGAAGTTCATTGAAAGGTTATGACCTCAGAGATTAGTAATGATCATTTTTTCTGCATGTAGTGAGAGATGCCAGTGCCAGTCTTGAATATTGGCTTAGGGTCACCTTGCAGCTCGGTGGGAAAAGGGAGGTTTCAGTCTTTTCAGGTGTCAAATTTCTGAGTTTTCTGAGAATTTAGAAATTCTAAAAATCCTAGTTTTCTGGGGATCTAATATATCTTTCTGATCATGCCTGGTTTATATAGTAAATTTATATTCTCTTATTCAATGAATTTATAACTATGAAATTATTTTTTAAAGTACTGACCAATTGAATGGTGAGAGTTTTACTTGGCAAAAATATTAACATTATTCAACTTGAAAAATCCAAAAGAAAATAAAAACTTCAAATGAATTCATTGAAATTAAACACATAAACATTTGTCCCTGTAATTTTTCAGTAATGTATTGGCACACATAGTAAATTTACACCTCTTACTACACTTGGGAAGTGAGAAGATAATTTACAGATCCTCCCATCCTTTTCTATTTAATTCTGAAAACCCAAAGATTTTGCATGTGACCAGATAAAACCACTGAATGTAAATTGGCTCTCTAATGTTGTGTTACCTTTCTCCCTTTCCCTGAGGTTGGACTCTAAAGCACTATCAACCACAAATGATTGCTGCACACTTTTTCTGCGGCTCCATGGAAAAAAGGGTAAGTTGATTACGCTTACAGCCGCAAAACATCCAAGAAATGTTCCTACAACATCTCTGTCTACTGAGAGAATCAAAAATAGCTTTCATGGCCACTAAAAGTGGTGAGAGATGACACTATCTGGCACCTGAAGGCCCATTAAATGCCATCATGTCACTCTGCAATTTCAATAAATGGAGATGGGCAGGCAGGCCATGCCTCAGCATGAGTTGTTCAGGCCGATGTGTTGTCTCCTTCCACAGTTGATGTCAAGATAAAGTGACTCACCTTGTGCAAAATTTTGTATGTTATTTGTGCTGATTACATTGTAGTGGCATAAAAGGCCAATTACCCTGTCACTGTTGCCCTCTCCCCTTAAGCCAAAACAAATGCTTTCATTCCTGGAATCTGAGGTCCCTATAAGCCCCTCAAGCTACCAGCAAACTACCCACAACATTTCTGTAGCCAACAGGCATGAAATGACCCCGCTGAAACCCCTGCTGTAACATGACACTGTAGGTTCACATTTAAACATCACCTGCAAAAAGGCATTCTGTGCATGAAAGGGCCGCTGGAAGCATCACCCGGAAGCTTGCAGCACCATGGTGGTGCACTGGAGCTTTGACAGCAGACTTTCACCCCGGCATGCTTAATTGCTGGACTTTGCTTGCCAGCCAGGGTGGGCAGCACATGTGACTTTTGTTTCCTGCTGGGACAAGAATTCTTTGTCAGCTGCATAGCAGCCTCTCCAGCCTGAGCCCTGACACCCACCTCCATGGGCTGGCAACATCAGCCAAGCAATACAGGACACACTGGGGTCCTCCACAGATGTGCCAGAAATCTTGGGCCACTCTGGACCTGTTAAAGCATCCTTATTTGTTCCTGTGGCCTACAGGATAGTCTTATGGAATAATGGTGCTCGTTCCAAATCCATCAAATCATGGGGTGCGGAGAGGGAAAGAAGCAGAAGCACAGCCACAGCAAGGTGTCTGAGAATACTAGAAGCCCATTCTTCAGTGTCTCTGCATGGCAGCAGGCATGGCAGAACCACCTCAAAGCCCAGAGTGGACTGGCAGGAGGCTGGAAAGGGTCAGGAGGTCTGAAGGTTTCAGCGCACGCAGCTCAACTCTACAAATATTGGTGACAGGCCACATGCAGGACACCTTGGCAGAAGACCATGGGAGCTCTGGGAAGTCTGTCTCTTGTAGGGACCTGAAAACTACCCCTTCTCAGGGACCTTTCAAGGCTGTCTCATGGACACATGCTCCTGAAGAGAGAAAATGCAGGTGGTGAGAAAGCTATGGTCCTGCTCATCCCCAGAGTCCCCTTTCCATATGAATTAATTTAATTTTACCTCTGTGATTTAAAGTCTACAGGAGTTGATCATCTCTGGAAACCTGTCCCAGGCTCCCTGGAGCCTGAGAGCAGCTTGGCAAAGCTGGGTGACTGCTTCACTCAGGCAGTTGGGATTAGCCAGATTTGGTGATTTGACACCCATATATCACACTCCACAACTGTGTCCCAGGGCTGTCCTCCTAACCTGTGTAACAGCCATGCCATGTACATGCTCCATGGAGTGAGCAAAGGTAGAATAAAAAACCCTCCCAAGTGCTCCAGGCTGTGCTGGGTACTTTCCTGGGAAGATTTTGCCTTGACCTGAAGTGGCCACTGAGTCCTCAGCAGAGGCTGCCCAGGGCAGGGGTCCCAGGTGCTGCACCTTGGACATGGGGCAGTGGGGTGTGAGCTGCCAGGCGTCAGGCTGAACACACTGCTGGTCACTCCACAGGGACTAAGCCATAGAAAGGATATTGTCAGAGCAGAGGATTGTTCTGGGAGAACAGGCTGCACAAAGAGGAATTGTTTTGCCATGAAATGAGGCCATGTTTAGCTCCAGCCAGGGCTGGGCTTTGCCTGCCTGTCTGGGCTGCAGACTGGCAGGGGATACTGTCCTCCCTGGCATCTTTTCTGCTTCTGAGCTGGTCCACTGGCACAGTCAGCAGCACAAGTACATGCCCTGAGACCCATGGTAGGTAGGGAGAAAAAGGAAATTAAGGGATAATAAAACTCGTGGCAGGTCTGTCATGGCCTCCTGCACCTGCCTGGCAGATCTGAGGGGCACAGGGGAAGGGGTGGAACACTCCTATACTTTCCTATTGGTTTTACTCCCTATCTGAGTGAATACCGACATTTAAGAGCAATGGTGGATGCACCCACAGAAGCATTCTGTGAGTCATTACTTCCTCGGCAGCTGCAGTGGGGCATCCGCAGGCCAGGGCTACCCGGCTCCTCCTGCCCAGCCCTCATTCCCGGTGCTGCCCGGCTCCCCCTGCCCAGC
>CM031864.1:11637277-11762283 GCA_018697195.1 Certhia americana | reverse complement strand
CCTGCCCAGCCCTCATTCCCGGTGCTGCCCGGCTCCCCCTGCCCAGCCCACGCTCTGCGGCGGGGGCTGCACACAAGGGAGCTCCCGCACAGCCCCATGTGCAATCAAGTCACGACCCGATGCATTGCTCTGCTGACTGGAGCAAAACAGGCTGTGCCATGGTGACGACGACGACGATGATGATGATTGACACTGTTTCTACTGCTGTGATGCCCGTGAGAACCTAAATACACAAAAAACAAGACAGCCAAAATTGGTTTTTCAGCCCCACTTACGCAGAATATTATCAGAGGGGTGTTTCTCACAGGGATGGAAATCGTTCCTGTATTAGCCACTGCCGTGAGCTCTAAAGGCAGTGCTTTGAAGTCCTGCCACGCTGCTGCAGCAGAGCAGAAGACAAGAGCTGTCTCTCTCATATCACACAGCAGGACCCCGACTTCAGTACTGCATCAGTACCAAAAATAAACTCCATGTAAACATCCGCTGCACGTTTCGAAGCCAAATTCCCGTGGGAGCAGCACACCTCTGTGCTGCACGCCAAGGTGGGCAGAGCCCAAGACTGGCACGTGGCACTGGGAGACAGCCACATCCCACCAAAGCCATCTGGCAACAGGTATAGCGGGGGGAGGTCTGTGTTCAAAAGAGGAACATCGTGGGAAACGCTGCAGCTTTGAGATAACACCCATAGACAGCAATGCCACAAAGCATGGCCTTTACCCCAATGTATGGCCAGCAAATAAAAACTTAATGCAAAAGTACCCTGGGGCAGTCTTTACTCAGAGGAAAGAAGCTGACATACCAGGCAGGACTTAGCACCCACTGCTATTTCAGTGCAGAAAATGCTTGGACATGATGGTAGCAAAGGGAGAAGCCTTGCAACAAGCAGGTAAATCAGTGACAGAATCTGAGCAGCAGTGATAAGATAGCTGCTGCAGAAACTACAGCTCTTGAACCCCTGACTTTGGAAAATATGCATCTCAGTCAGAAATATACATGCAGTAATTTCCTTTCTTTAAAAAACACACACCAGAAAATAAAAAGGACAAAGGCTTCTTCAGAGGAGCCAGACAGCATGCTTTGCATTACTCCATATACAGGGTTACTCCTAAGGAAATTGCAGGTTTTCATTAATTTCTAAGTGTAGGTTTCCACCAAGGCAATGCTCCTGGATCCAGCTGGAGGATCCAGCTGCAGGATTATAGGGACAATAAATAAACTGTGGAATCACATCAGCTTGAACTATTTTTATGGCACATCTTACAAATACATCCAAACATCCCATTTCTTGAGCATGAGCTTTTACCACCACCACAGCATCTCTGTGAGGTGCAAAGTGGTAACGTTTTATGTCTAAGACAGTTGAAGACTTATTGCACTTGGGTGGAAGGAGGAGATCCATGGGATTTTTCAAAAACACCTGTGTATTTTTTTTGTAGGCAGCAGTTATGATATAGACAGGCTCTGCCTCTCCTGCGGGCACCGAGCTCATGCAGGCAGCCTGGGGAAAAGTACAGACCCAGACTGGGGACCTATTTCCACATCTTAACCACTTACCCTGTGTTAGTGCCTTTGGCTTCCAAGCAGTCTCTGAGCTTGTAAGAGGTCAGTTAAGATGCACCTTTCCATGTGTTTGTTTCTCCTCTGTGAGCTGCAGGTGAAGCTGCTTTGGAAACAATGCAGATGAAAAACTTGGCTGAACACCCTTTGGCAGCACTCACCCGATTATCTTGTTTCTTAGCATAAAAAAGTGCTCTGGCTTTCTCAACCCAACCACCACAAGACTTCTTCTTTGGTCCCAGATACTTCTGGCAGAAAGATCCTATCCTAGCAGGAGGATGGAAACCAAACCTGCAGCTCACACCAAAACCCTGCCTTACCTGTGGTATGGAGTGTGGAGAACTGAAGAGGTTCCCCTCACTCCTCTGTCCCACTGTCTTTTCAGCCACTTCTTCCCTCACACCTCATGCACTTCACTTCCACTATAAAGGCTTAATGACATCCACTTAAAAGATCTGTAAGTTAAAAAACCAAACAAAGTGCTATGTTTAGCTCGTTTAAACAAAAGAAGACATCTATGTGCATATTGCTGCTTGGGGACAGGACAAGAGAACAAACAAGCAGCAGGTGTTTGTCATGCTGATCACTGGATGAAGAGAGATGCAGGGAGGTGGTGGCACCACACTGAGCTTCATGGCTCCCAGAGATGATGCAGCAGCAGCAGGGCAGCAGCAGGACAGGCTGTGGGCACAACCCAGCACGGCTGCATGTGTGATACAGACTGGGAACTGTAGGCCTGTGGGTAGCTGGGCAGGAAGGAAAGGCAATAAATATCTTTCTCCTGCATTTGGGAGGAAGCCAGATGAAGCATTCCTGTCACGAGGGTGAAACGCTTTCCACTCTAACAGTAACTCGGGAGGATGTTAAACAACAGTTGCATAAGGCAAATGTTGAAAACTCAACAGTTTGGGTATTCTGCACGTAAAAATATAACATCCATTTTTAAAAATCCAAACTATTAATGCTGAGATCCAGTAACACAAGGAAACCTGGAGATGCTCCAGAGAACAAGCAAGTCGATGTTATGCCATCATATTAAAAAAGTAAACAGGATGGCCTAGTAAACAGGTGTGTCTATTCAACAGATATCACATGCAAAATAATGACCAAAAAATATGCGATCATATTGATAAAGACTTAAAGCAGAGAAATATAAATACCCATCAACAAGGATAACAAACAATAAGCCTGTCAGACTAACATGATAAATTTTTTGGCACTGTATGTTGTTATGCATCAGAGAGCTGATACAGCAGCATGTGTGATCAAGGAACAAGCTCATGGGCAGCCTGGCCAAGTGCAAGGCAGGAGAGGATCTGCTCCTGTGGAGCTGGCACTGAGCATGTATTTGCAGCAGGGAGTGCTAAATAGTGTAAACCTGGGCATCTGGAAAAAACAAAGTCATGATGGGTACAGTCTGCTGTCCTGAGAACCCTTGGCATCCCTGGTGCAGTGAAAGATCCCATTGTCTGCACCACAGCCTGGCAGGTACTGAGGGGAAGTTTGGGGGACCAGAACAAACCAGTGCCCTCCTCCATCACTCTCCTGCACCCAAACTGGAGACAGCTCAGCAGCACCTGCCAGATGAGGGCTGAGCCTCCTCCCTGCCAAAATTATCCTAACTGGAAGAGACGAGTTCAAAAGGGAGTGGATAAACCAGGGGGAAAAAACACAAAGGTTCAGACTGGCAGCACATCCCTTGCTCACAGGAAGTGTGCTTCCCAATCACCTGCTTGGCCCCTGCTGTAGCAGGACACAGCCTGAGCCTTTGCCCTGACCCAGCAGGGTCCTACTTTTATTCTGACAAAGTGCACCAAGAATAATCAATCCCTGTTGGACTTGCAGACCACAGTGACAAGCAGTGGACCATGAATTCCACAGTGATTTTATGGGTAAAAGGCTTGCTCCCTGTTTAAACATTCAAGCAGTGGCAGCAACTGGACAAGAGGTTAAATTCGCTCTACATCTGAAATTCCCATTCCCACAATTAGAATAGTGTGTCCTGGTCCAGTGTCCCAAAGGACACAGATGCATAAGGAGATTTGGATGTGAGTCAAGAAATGGAAAATATGCCTTAAAGCAAAAGGGACTTTCATCAGTTCAGTCTGTCATAAAAAAGGATCAGGAAGGCTTGATTATGATATCTGACTCTGTGGTGCTAACAGCTCAGAGGCTCAGTTCCTTTCTGAGAAGGTCCAGTGACTTGAAGGGAATTAAAGAAATGCAGCTTCAGTCGAAGATGCAACAAGGAAAATAATTTATAGAGCAACCTACCAGTCACTGTAGCAAGGAAACATCAGTTTAAAATCAACTGCTTTCCTAACAACAGTGCTCTAATTTACACAAGAACTAATTCGCGGCAGCCTGTGTCATGCAGGAAGCTACGCTGGTGAGCCTGGCCAGCCTCCCTGCTTTATAATCTACTGAAAAAAACCCTGTGTTTCCCTTCCTCCAGTCCAAGTGTGTGAAAGGTCTGGCCTGCCCCACTGGAGGCGTTTTTGGGAGGCGTTTTACTCAGGTTAGCGTGGGCAGCAGGCAGCCGTGCCCTGCCTGTGTCCCAGGCTGCCCGGATCTCTCCAGCCAGCTGCTGGCCCTGAGCTCTGGCACTGAGGCATTTTAGCTTTATAAGGAAGCCAGTCTGGGGGCATGAAGTGAAGCAGCATCCCAGAGCTGAGGCTCCCTGAATGACGAGTGCCAAGGATCTGACACATACAGTATTCTGCCTTCCTTTCCAGCCAAAGCAAGGACATGAGATAGAGCAGGGAACAGCCATTCTTGTGGTTCTCAGAGCACCAGGAATTACCCTGCAGGCTCCGACTCCCTGGCTGTCAGGCTTGTTTTTGCACAAACCACTCACACTGGAACCAGTAACATGCCTCCACTGCCTTCACACCAGTTCCCTGCTGCAGTCAGTGGCATCCCAGAGAGCGAGTACCTCCACATTCATTAGGAACAAAAAACAATTCCACCAGTCTGGCTGGGATGGTGCCACTGCAGACACGACACGTTCATTGGTAGTGGAGCAGCTTTACTATTGTATAAGCTGTGCTTCCAGCTCAATTTTCTACTTCCCAGCTCAGTGCTTTTCAAGGGCCAGCACGTCAAAATGGGTCAATAACTGCCTAGTCACAGCTTTGTGGATGGTTTTGTTTTGAGAGAACAGCTCACAGCCTCCACAAACAACCTGGATCTGATTAGCTCAGAGGCAAGCAGTGCAGGAGCAGCTGCAGGCTGTATCTGCTGAGTGGAGATTTCCTCACCCGAAGATTGCTGACAGATGCTATTGAGTAAAACACACTGCTGGCTTTCAACACAAGTCAAAAGGAAGTCCATGCAAGAGCAACCAGAGGCAGGACATTTGTCCTTTAGGATAGTGCTGTATGCACTCACAGGCTCCATGGGCATGTGCCCCCACCTCTTGTCTCACAGGAATCTCTCATTAGGCAGATTATATGTTACAGCCCAAGGGCAGAAAATAGAATAGAGTCCAGAACTTCACAGTGTTCAGTTCCTTAGAGAAATGGGTCAGACTTCACAACCTGGCCCAGCCAGAAGTGTCACAGTCCCAGGCACACTGAAGCACCTTTCTGAGGTGATAAATTAATCCTGAAGCAGCTAAGAAATTTTATAGAGAACAGAAGCAGAGAAGCATGGAAGTGAAACCAGATCCAGCTGGGATTTGCTGCAGCATCAGAATACAAAAGCTCTGTGCTTCTGTTCCTCAAGCGCTGCCTTCTTGCTGTGGGCCTTGAAATAGTCCTTCCCAGTATTTTGCTTTCTGGGGTATAGCCATAATTGGTTTTTAATGCACAAGATGTTTACTGCTTATGTTTGTACCTTGCTGACTCACTCTACTACACCCCTTTACGCATAAACCTGCAGCTCCAGCACTTGGCCTCCAACATTTTCAGTGTGGTTTGGACTGGAGCTGCTCTGTAGCCTTACCCAAAGGGAAATAAGAGTCCTTGTGACCTGAGAGATGGACACCAGTGTCTCACAGTGAGCATAACATGGTCTTTATTAAACAAGATGGAGTAAAGAAAGAACATACCAAGTGAACAAGCAGAAACAGGATCTCTTTGCAGCTCTTCATGTTCTGTATCAGGAAAGGGTAGCTATTCTCCAGGGCAGACCTGGAGAAGGTGGCATCAATACCAGAAGCAAAGTCCTCTGCTCTGGCTGAACAGAGAAGTACTTGTGTCCAGGAGACATGGCCAGCAGCAGCTCCCCACAAGCCACCCAGCACTAAATAAAATCCAGGGAAGGGCCTTATAAACCCTGTCTTCCTGGATATGTTGTGTGGATATGTGAAGGGACTTGGAAGTCCTAGAAGGAATCCAGGTGGGGTGCCTGCAGCAGTAACAAATGTTGCTGTTCCCCAGGTCTGGTTCATCTCAGCTCATCTCTGATACGGATGCATTGATGCAGATTTTATATTTGTTTTTATGCCACTTGGCATTTTTCCTGGAGAGAGAAAAAACAAAAAAAGAGTGCAAAATCAGCAATATGAGAGGATATTTGCTCAGGAGCATGCAAGACTCACAACAACCCTGTCTGGGCTCTTCCAGTTCTACCTCAGGCTCATTTGCTACAGCACCTTCCAGCTTCTGACATACCCAATCCATCTCTTCTACAAACTGGCATCATTCTCTGCTGACAAATCTCCTTGACAATTCCTGTGTCTCCCTGCTATCCCCTTCAATTCTTTTTTTTTCATCCTCAGCAAGCCTTTCTCTTTGTCAGGAGGCTCCTACAGGAGGGTCGGACTTAAGTCTCATACAAGTTGCTGGCAGCAGCACACACAGAAGAACCCAGACTGTGTCCACTTCCATTTCAGAGAGACTCTATCCTCTTCCCTGTAGCATTATTTATAGTCAGGGTGTATATTTCAATTATTAAGCCTCTCTTAGATTTCTTAATTTCGTGTAACCACATCCACCTCTTGGGCATTATTACTCTCAGCTGATACCAATCTCACATGGGAGTGTGTTCAAAGGCATCTTACTAGCAGCTTACAGTAAGTGTAGAGTGCTAGACAAAACTAAGATGATCTGAAAAATAAACGGTGATTAAAGAGCAGCACAGAGGGATATTCAAAAAACACTCCTTCAGTGTCTTCAAACTGAAGCAGAAAAAATAAGGATAACTTCTCAAAGTTAAAATTATAGTGCAGCAGGACAAGAAAAGAATTGATAAGCAAAAAAAACCCCAATAAAGATTATTAAACTTTCTCAAACATATCCATATACTGTCAGATATCACTCCAAAAGCAACAGTGAACAGAACTGTATGGTTCATCCACATCTGAGACACTCTGAGTCTGCCATAGGAGTTGTAGAAGTCAAAATTGCAATTCAAACAAGAACTGTAGAAATTAATGGCTACTGTACCAAATGGTACCAAACTCTGGCTTAAAATCCCTAAAAAACCAGCTGTGGTCAAGATATAATTTGTTCTTGTATTCTTTCAGCCTCAACTATGGACACTATCAAAAGCAGAACAGTGAGACTGACCTTTGCCAAAACCCACTGTAGTTGCCCTTATCAAGAGGTGCTTTCCCCATCACACAGGCTGGACAAGTGCACTTGTCTCTTTACCAGCACACTCTGCTTGGCCTACAGAAGTGACTGTCTCCCCACTCTGGATACAGTGTCTCTGGGTATTCAGCCAGAGACATGGAGGTCTTCTTTGTTACCAAATTACAGTGGAAATTACTTTTTAACTCTCACATAAATACATATTTAACTTAGGATCAATATTGTTGCTCAAGTACAGGTCTGAACAGTCATTATATACAGGCAAGAAAACACCAATTAGGATATGGGATATCCTAAATCACAATTAACATAAACATTCTGACAGTACAGGGTTAGCCTGCAGGTCCCCCAGGCCACACCCATTCCTGACAGCAGAGGATTCTTAAGGAGCAATACCAGAACAAGGCAAGCCTGCAGTGATATCCCTGCAGAATATCTGTTCTACTTCTAACATACTGTGGCTCAGGGTCATGGAATCAGAGCAGGTATCCTCAGGATTAGAATGTTGACTGATTTTTCATCCAGAAGTCTATGTACTTGCTTATTTTTCCATCTCATATAAACATTATTTGCCTATCACACACTAGGAGATGTGCTCTACAGTGTAACTATTACGTATTCAGAAAAGTATCCTCCTTTTGTTCCAAATCTACAAGCCCATATTTTGATTGGTGCACTTCCACCAATCCTGTATCATAGGAGACAATGAACAATCATTCCTCATTTGCCTGCTGTATATAATTTGGGATTTTATAGACTTTCAGTTTCTTCTCCCTAGCCCAAAGCTATGCCTACTAGCAGAGAAGACATCAGAACTGCCCATAATATTGCAGGTGTGGGTGCCCAATGAATTCACAGAATGACCCAAAGATATCCTCTGTTTCTCTGTTCCTTTTTCAGAACTTCCTAGCATTTAGTTTGTATTTCTGCCCCAACTGAACCCCCAATTATTGTATTTACAGAACTCTTCTATCATAGATGTATTTCACAAATACAAGTAACTAGGTTAGAGTCCAGGTGCTCGATGTGTACAGTCAAATTATTATCCCTATGTATTTCACTTCATATTCAATGCAAATATTACCTACTGCTATTAAGCAAAGTCACTTTGTATAGGAAATCCATCTAACTTTTTACAGAAAACCTTTTTTTTCTTACCCTAAATAACTCATTATCATCAAATTTTCCCACTTCATTACCTATCTGCAACTTAAATTTCACAGGAAAACCCCCAGTACAGATCCCTGAAAACTACACAGTGATCTCCCTCCATATTGACTCCTATGTTCACTAAGTCTATAATTGAAGTAGTATTGCAGTGGGAGTTAAGAAGCTGAAGCTGGTTGGCTGGGATTCACCTCACCCTCTGAGCCAACTTTAAACAAGTATTACTCCCCTATTATAGCCTGACTCATCTTATTAAGGTCAGAAAGGAACCTCATACTCAGTTACATCTAAAAGGTGACTGGGGAAGAATCTCTGCATTTGCATTTGTCTTTCTTGGTCCCTGGATTTCAGCTGATCTCACATATGGAACTTTACCTGGCTGTCCTGCTGGTGCCATCTGCACTCCTGCCAGCATTGGCTGCTGCTGAGCTGGTGCACCTGTCATTGGGACCTGCTGCATGCCTGAAGCACCTGCAATGATGGCACCAGCTCCTGGCTGGCCTGACTGGACAGATGCCCCAGAGCCTGGGGGTCTCCGGTTTGACAGCCCTTTCCCAAAGGCCACAGCTGCTACCAGTGCATTGGTATCTGCAGGGTTGAAGGTCTGCTTGTTCTGTCGTAAACCTGTAAAAGAAGTTATTTTGGAAGTTATTTTTAGACTTGGTAATCAGGTCTAAAAAGTAGCATAGCTGGTCCTGAATTTACTTTTCAGCTACTTTAGTGCATGCAATAGAGATGAGTTTCTTACAGGCTGTCCTACAAGAGTCTCAGCAAGGTCAAAGAAGCTGCAAAATCAATGGACACTGGTGATCCAAAAGCTTTTTCACTGAGAGCAGGGCATAATCTGCTCATGGAAGGAGGATAGAGTGAGCTAACTCTGCCATGCCCCTAAGAAGCTCCCGCTAAAGGCTATTGCAGGCTGAATCCTACAGCAGGTTACAAGCACTGTGATTTAGACAAACAATAGTAACACTCCCTTTTGGAGGCTCATAAGCAACATGGTGTCTGCAGGTTGTTCTGCCAGACATGTGCCCAGTTATACTGAAATCCTAGATACTAGAGAGAACCTGTGCTCAGGTCCTGTGTCAAAGATGACAGTAAAAAGAATGCCACTGCCTTTATGGTTAGTGTGTGGCACTCATGGGAATAGTGAACACCACAACTAGAAAAGGCTGGCCATGACCTGAAGCACCCACTGTCTACACAAGACCACACAAGAGCCTGCCAACTTGCAGGCTCCTTCAGAACATAGCTAAAGGATTTGTCATTCATTGCTGCTGCATTTTCACAGCTATTTTTATTAATTGAAGTTGATTGGGAAGTTTTCTTGGCAAATACTTATCACCTCCTCAAAGGGGGATATGTCAAAGGGCTGGAGTGACCTTCCCGCCATGCACAGGTCACACAAGAAGGACACACTGCACCCAGAAGCTTCCTTCTCAAATTAGGGAGCTCCAGGACAGCCAGCCTTGCATCTTCTAGAATGTTTTCATTTATGCTGCTCAACTATGTTTCCCATACTTCAGGCTCTCCAATATAACTATTTTGCCTCTAGTCTCGCAAGTCTGCTGCTTGAACCCTGTACCCCACTTCCATCTCAGTGACATACCTCCACTTTCAGATTCACGCTCCTCCTTACTGATTTTCTCCAGCAAATTTGAGCACATTTTGTTCAGACTTTGGATCTGTTTCTGCAAAATGAAAACTGTCAGAAACTTCCAGGATATCTCCAACTCAGGACAAATCAGTAAGATAAATGAACAAGCTTTCCCTTCCCAGGATTCGTGTAACCAAACGTAAGTGTTTTGGTAGCTGAGCCTAGAGTTCCCAGTGCTAATGCATGCAGGAAGGCATTGTGGGGATGGGATAGCCTTTGACTGGTTGGATGGCACCTCCTGTGAACAGCCAGAGAGCTGGATACCCTTGTGAAACTGTGGAGGAAAACAAACTTCAGCTAGGGTCAGCTGGAGAAATCTCAGACAGGAAAGGACACAGAAGAAAAAGAAAACTGTCAACTGGAAGGGTGGAGGAAGCAGTTAAAGGGCATCTTGTGCACTAGGGTTAAGAGGCAAAATGTCAAACTCCTCTTTACCTACCTGTGCCGCATCAGGGCTAATTCGAGCTGCATCTGTGATCAGCTGCTTCTCCTGCTCCTCCACCTCAGGGTCGGGCTTAGTTCGAAGATGGTCGGGCACTACTTCATGGCTGAACACTGGCACACGCCCCTCTGTCTGCCTCTGCAATAGTGGGAAAAGCCTCACTCAGAGCCTCGTCCTCCAGCCCAGCACTCAGGCAGCTCTAGACCACGGCACAGGCCATGGTGCTGAACAAGGCTACAGAGAAAACCTTGATCTGGGGAGCATTAGGAAGTTTCAACAACTTGCCTAGGAATTTGCACTGTGCCTGTTGAGTAATAGCAACATATTTATTAACAGAAACACCTTCTGTAAAGTAAAGTGTATCCAGTGCAAGTGTTGTAGGTGAAAACCCCAAAGCAAAGCAGCTCTCAGACAGAAGTACTTGTTGCCATTTCTTTCTTTACACCCAGAACTGAGGAATGCCCAGCTGAATACTCAGGCACTCAAGCAGTTTCTGATACTCAAGGGACATGTCTTACCATGATCTCCTCATCACGGTCTGGAGACAGCACGAGGGGGATGATCACCTGGTTTCGCAATAGCGGGGTCTTCTCATGCTTTAGCACTTTATTCAAAGTGTTCAGCTGTCCTGAGAGCAATGCAAAGCTGTCCAGAACTGAAGGCCTGGAAAAGCAAATAAAGACAGAACATGGAAAGGGGATGATGCCACATTTTCTCTCTTCTTCAGTCAAAATGGCTGAGGAGTAAGGAAACAACACTACTAGTCCTCAAATCAGTCTAAGTAAGCAGTAAGCAGTAAAACCTAGGGCTGAATAGATATATGCAGGTATAGACAAACCTCAGTCCTAACTGGAAATGTCTCAAATGCAGCAAACACCTCAGGGACATTACAAGCAGTACCACTATAAGTGGCAATTGTTTGGGATTTCAGTAACACATGCCAAAGCATTTCTTTCCTTGTAACTACCTCTCCCAGTGAAACTCTGGAGCAAGGCCTAAGGAATAATTTCATCCTGAAGCAGTAGTCAGGAGAGAAAATATTTATAGCTTGGCTATCCAGACTAAGAAACAATGAAGCTAAATAACTGATAATCTTTTCACAGAGGTCCTCTTCAGCTTGGTCTCTGTGTGGGATTCATCAGCTCTCCTGCCTTCTGCAACATTAACTATAAATGTTAACTTGTCTGTGAAGCTTTGCTGCAGTGCAGACACTAAGATATCATATAGTTTATTAAGCTGCAGCTATAACATCTTTATGCTCCATATTCTCCAGGTAAAGAATGCCATCTTGCAAGGCTCTCAAACTGTGTGATAAAGCAGAAACAGCAAAACACAAAAGCTCAGTTTATATCAGAGCCATAAAAAGCCAGAAAAGGTCAAGAAACGCAGAAAGAACCATTCCTCATTCTATAGTGTATGTGGGTCTCTAAGGTCTTTCATCTGAGAACTTCTACTCACTGCAGATGCAAGTCTAATTCCCATAAAATGTCTGGATTAAAAGGTGTAAGCATGACTCTTATTACTCTACAGCATAAAGCCAATGTTTTTCAACTGGTGGAAGATGTGTAGTGGTTCCTCCAGCACAAATGTAAAAAGAATACTTAAACCTATTGACAAGAAGCTAATGTGTTTAATTAAACCTTTGAGTCAAGTCTGAAGAGCTCTGGGAGTGATCAACAGTGAACACCTTACCAAGTGAGTCGGTCATACTCGTTCTCCAGCTTGTAGATAAAACTGACCAAGGAGTTCTTCAGGTCAGCCACCTGACTGATGAGTGCCTCCAGGGTCAGCTCCAGCTGCTTCTCCTCTCTCTAAAAAAAGGCAAGACAAACAAGGGAGGACAAAGATGTTGTGAATCCACACCCATGCATCCATGATCCAATCTGTCCTACAGACAGCCTCCTTTTTAGAGGAAGCAAAGGCATTGGAGATAAAAATCCTATTATTTCACACTGACCCCTTCCCTTCGAGCATACTACTTAGTCAAGAGACTTGTGCCTGAGACAAAGCTTAGCCAGCTGTCCTACTGAAGATCTAGATGAGTGTAGTGAAGACATCATCACTTACATCTGCTTTTTACAGCATCAGGCAAAGTCATCAAAGTTAGCTCACACCACCTTTGTAAGCCATTTAGGCTAACCCAGATCAAACCCTCAGCCTTTTCTGACAGCAGCTGTGGGCGCTGTGATGTCTTCATCCAAAACAGTCTTTGCAAAATGAGTACCAGGACCATGGACTAAAGACTCCAGTCTGCGCCCTTCACTTCGTTTTTTACTTCTTTCTGCACACGTGACACTTCCAGCTGCCAAGGAAAGTGGCAGCTCCTGCTGGCCTTGTGCCCCATGGGCTGCAGGAGGCCCTGCTGTGACACAGACCACTGCAGAACCCACACACACACCTCACCTCCTGCCTTTTGTTGGCATTACACTATTTAAGAAATCTTCCCCACTGACATCCCCTTCCGGGTGAGGGAGGATGATGACAGACAAAGTGTCAGGACTGGGGATGTGTTGCCAAAGACATCAAGGCATATCCTTGACTCTTGCAAGAACCCTCCAAACTCTTATCTGCTCTAACTTACTCATACTACAGTATTGCGCAAAACATAATTAAAGTCCCAGCCCTAAGGAACTGCTCATGTAAGTTGAGAACTGTACAATAATAATCCATGAGGAGGGTGGAACAAAGCAATCAAATAATAGAAAGGGAATACCGATTGGGAAAGCAGATAGAGTGACTCATGATGTTGGCATGCTTGCTATTGGGTTTGTTGTTGCTCTGTTCAAATACCCCGGCCCAGTGTAAGCTTCACGGAGAGATTATCAGGCACCTTCCATGTTCATGAGAACACAACATTATTCTATTTTATTTGTACTCTGACAAGTCGGTAATCACTGATGTGACTTCATTTCACTTTAACCACTTTAGAATAAACAGCTGAATCAACCTTATTAAAATTTGATTCCCAGTCCACAGAGTGGATTCACGGAACAGATTGCTGCTGGTTGTTCCACCTAGAGATAAAAGCACTCTCCTTCTATCTTGTGACAGGACTAGTCAGCTCCTGTCCAATTAAGAAATGTGCCTGCAATAGTTTGTGTGCACTGTGTTTGTGCAAGGAGATTAACTACTGCCTGTGCTAAACGCTGGGCTGGTAGCCAGTGTTTTACTGCAGAGGTGCCAGGTATATGCACCTACTACAATTCCCCTGGCCCCCTGCCCATGTTTATCCAAGAAGCCTTCAAGAGGACGAATTGCACTAGGAGCACTCTCACAGCAGCAGTGCACTCCAGCCCTCCTTCCTTTGCTCTTCCCAAAGCCATCAGTAGCTGGAAACAGATGCAAGAAGTGCAGTAAGCATACAATAAGATTGATTAGTGAATCCAAGGAATGTTGTGCCTCTCCAAGAGGACACTTTGAGGAGTTTGATAGCAATGTTAAATTTGCCCGAGGCAGTAAAGACAGGGCTTATGGTTCTTAGGGGTTCTGAAGGACCTCCTGATACGGAGTAACTGAGAGGTAAAGGTGAAATTCAGAGTATGTAAAGGTAAAGCAATGGAGGCAGCAAAACAAAGGGGAAAAGAAATCCTGACTGGCAAAACAAAGGGGGGAAAAAACCCCATGACTTTCTGTTCATAATGACATCTGAGCTGATAACATTGTTACTCAACAAGATCTCAGGATTATCAGAGGGTAACCCATGAAAACATCTGCCCAATGCTGTAAAGGCAGCGAAGGAAGTAAAAGCTACCATAGGAATTAGGAAAGCAACAGAAACTAAGCATCATTATGTCACCACATAAATGCATGCCTCCTTTGCATCTCGAATATTACACATCACTCTTGTCCCCCCAGCTGAAAAGGGATAGAGTAGGAATAAAGCAACGAGAATGACGAAAAATATTCATAGTTCCAAAAAACCCCCAAACCTAGTGAAAAAACAGTAAAAAGACTGGAATAAGTAAGTCGCTGAAACAATGAGAGACACTGTAACAAACGCTATAAATGAGGCGTAGCGGGACAATCCATTTCCACTTTCTTTTCCCGCTGGACAACTAGGAGATCTGTATGAGGCCAGCCGGCTGCGCTTTCAAACCAACCCAAGGAGCTGGATCTTTACATCCCATTAACCCGTCATTACTGCTCTTTTCTTTAGACGATACAGATACTACAAATTCACAGGATTTAATAAAGTCATTAGGTTCTTCTCCCATTAAGGACATTTCATTCAAGCGGCGCCGGGGCGCTCAGCCGCACACACGCTCACCACACAGCCGTGCAGCAGCAAGGAGCTGCTGCACAGCAGAGCATCGCCCCGGCTACTCCGGGAGGCTCCAGGCTGCCGCAGCCCCGGGCGGGTTCAGCCCCCACAGAGCCACCCGGCCCCGCTGCCCCCGGCCCTCACCTGCATGGCGGCGATGGCGGCGGCGATGGCGGCGGCGGCCCCGCCCCGGTGTCCCGGGAGAGCCGCACTTCCGGGGCCGGGCCGCGCGGACATGGCGGCGGCCGAGCGGCCCGACGGGGAGGTGGGAGCGGGCCGGGGGAGCGGGGCCAGGGGAGCGGGGCCGGGCCGGGCCGAGCCGAGCCGAGCCGAGCCGGGCCGGGCCGAGCCGAGAAGCGGGCACAGGGGACGCAGCCGCCATGGGGAGCAGTGCGGCCGGCAGCGCGGGGCCGGAGCTCAGCCCGGGCTGAGCGGCGGCGCGGGCGCTGTCCGGGGCTGCTCTGAGGGTGACCTGTACCGCTGTGCTTCCACCGCAGGTGGAGGAGGCAGGGCACGTGTTCCTCCTGATGAAGAAGGATTATCGCATCTCCCGCAATGTGCGGCTCGCCTGGGTCCTCAGCCGCCTGCACCAGGTCATCCGGGCCGTGCCCGAGCCCGAGCTGGTGAGTTGGTGCTCGGGGCTGGATGGCTGCACCGCTCAGCAGCACCTGCACCCTGCGGAGCATAGGAGCCCTATTCATCTCTTTTATTCATCCTTTGGTGTGGCTGGATGTTCTCTCATGTACCGTTTGCTTGTTCGGGCAGGTAAAGTCAGAAAATGAGCTAGATGTTCTCAGCATCCTGCCTAATGGGTGGCAGCCAGACGAGCCGGTGCAGCCCAGGCCCTACCTCCTCGTCCCCTCTACACGGGTCACCTTCCTGGCCCGTCAGTACCGATTTGTGATTGAGCTTGATCTGAGCCCTTCCACGGGGATTGTGGTAAGAGCAGAAACTGCCTCTCTCTGGGTCTTCTGCATTAAAGCAGAAACCCGTTTTTATCTGCTGAGAAAAGGTTTATTGCTCTCAGTGTCAGTCTGAACTTTTGTAGAAGTCTTGGTTTTCCTGGGAGGGAGCCATGCTGTGCCCCTGGCTGGGAACTTAATGACAAATCCTGTTTCTCTGTTGGATGCTTAACGTGTGATTCCTGTTTACAGGAGCTGTCACTTTAATCCAGCTGCCATTGCAGAAGGATGTTTGCTGTTGTCTCTGTGCAGTGGGACAACCAGCAATGAGACTGAAGGTCCTAGAAGATGAAAAAGCTGTTCCCTTTCTCTGTTTCTGTAGGATGACTCAACGGGGGAGATAATTTTTGATGAAGTGTTTCATGCCCTTTCCCGATGCTTGGTGGGATTGTTAAGGCCCTTTCGTATCCCAGGTTCAGACATTATCTACCAGCCAGAAATCTTTGTGACCATCCAGGTGTATTCCTCCATCATTGGCCTGCAGTCCCACCAGGTAAAGTTCAGGCTCTCCCTTGGCAGGGCATGAGCAGCTCGCTGTGCTGTGTGGGTGTCCTGAGAGCACAAGGAAAGTGGGTGGCAGATGGGCTCTGCTGGCTGTGATGCTGCAGGCTTGTCTCACTAAAACACATGGCCTGGCATGATGCAGAAGTGTATGTGAGCAACTTCTCCTTCCTGGGTAGGAAGCAGAGGTTTTTTTGGAGAATGCTGCCCTCAGGCATGATCTTCGAACTGGGCTACAGGGAATATTTGCCTCATGTTGAATATGTGTGAATTGTTGTTGTTCTTGTTTTGTTGTTTGGGGGTTGTTTTTGTTTTTAATTTCTGTTGTTTAATTCTTTTTGCCTGTTTTAATTACCTTGAAGCATTCAGGAAGAGCTTGTATGACCAAAAGCTTGTCTGCCTGTTCCAGCTCTGTAGGAGTGGTTAATTCAAAGATAATTGCCTCTTCCTACAAACCTTTTTCTTTTTGCACTGGTCTGAATATGCTGTTTCTTGCTGGAGGGAGCAGCCAGCCCCAGTATTGAGATTTATCAGTGAGATTTTACTTGTGTCAGGGCAGGTCTGTTTAATAAATTTGAGTCTGGTTTATGGGGCCAGTGTTATTTTTGAAGTTCATCCTTGATCTCTAACACCTTACAGTACTTTCACATAACTTACATGTTTATGGTGGTGTATTTCATCCCTTTGCTAATGCCAGGGAAAGTTTGTGGTAACAGGAGGAGCCTGTTAGTCTCTGCTTCCTCCCTCCCTCCCCTTCCCCAGCCCTGCCTAAGCCTTCTGCCAGGGTTTGTGTTGTATCTGAGGAGTGTGGCCATCACTTTGGTCTGTTCTGAGGAACTACTGGAATAAGTGTAGCAGGAATTTCTTCATTTGCCATTGTTGTTTTATGTGTCATCTTGTCCAGCAATCCTGCAGACCATCATGCTATGCCTCAATGTGTCACCTGTTTACACTATATTGAGTGCTCTGAAGTTGCTACATTTTTCTTCTTTGGACCTCTCTAAATTCCCACTTTATATGTGAGGCCATGAACTGTAATCTCTGGGTACAACTGGATAATTATGTTTCTTTTATGGGGGAAAAGGCTTATGTGTGTATCACTCATCCAGGAAAGACTCTCTGTGGTAATCATTTATTTCTCCTGTATCACTATGAGGTCTTGCCCATATGAGGCCAAGGGACTGTGGATAGCATGCAGCACCCCACCAGTGTGCTGAGGTCTTTGTCTGCCTGTTATATTTTCTTTGTGTGTGGTTGTGAACAGGGATTGCTTGTACTGGAGTGACATCTGTAAACACAGGTGTCATGCCTGTCACTCTGGGGAGTTTCTGTGGTGGCAGGATTACTCTGTCACATCACTTGGCCTCTTTTGTAATGTCCACTCTTATTGTTTCTTTTCTTTATCTCAATTTGCTGTTCCCCTTGGAAGATAGTTTGATCAGTCTATAGATAAGGTAGATTAGAACAAACAAGCCTTCCTTAGAAGCATCAGACTACAGTTATTGGTTTCTAACAATGATCCCACATCACTTTTTCCTAATAATTGCTTATCCTGGGGAAAGTTAAGTGAAGTAGAAGTTTCTTCTCCAAGAAGGAGATTTCCCAAAGTGTTACATAAGCATCTGCTGTGGGATGCACAGCAGATGCCATGAGGTACCACTGCTCACAGGCAGTTGCTTTTGAGCAGGAGCAGAGAGAAGTGGCCTGTGCTGTACTTGTGCTTTGTCAGGGACATTTTTGACCTTGACTGTGCAGAGCTGTGTTCCAGTGTACCATCTTGGGGGCTGGTGCTTTAAAATCTGAACTTGAGGACTGACATGTGTGTCCTTGGGCCAGGTACTCTTCCAGGGCTGTCAGCTGGATGAGACGAAGCGTGAGGCCTTTCTGCACCAAGTTTACACACAGCTCTGTGCCTTTGAAAACAAAGTGGCAGAGATGCTTCAGCAGCAGTATGAACCCAAACCACAGGTAAGGATGGCAGACGTTGTTTGGCTGTCTTGGCTTCCTGGAGATGTGCACTTCTGAAGTGGGGTGGGAAGAGGAAAAGCAGCACAGGTCTGCAGCTAAGGAGTTGGTGAGATAATCTTGTGGGATCCATTAGTGAGACATGAACACTGAGGAAGCAGAATCATTAAGTGTTTAGAAGGACTGGTGAGGATGGTTACCTTCCCTAAAGTTAATGTGCAGTAAAATGGCCTGACTGTATATCATGGGAGAAATGGTAGGATGTGCTTTCTCTCTGAAGAACATCGTGGAAGAGGTGATTATGTCTATATAATTAATCTGTAAATAGCTGTGAATATGCCCGTAGCCCTGGTCACATTTCTTGAATGAAAATACCTCCTTGTTACCATGAAAACTGTCCATGAAGCTGAATAAACAGTCAGTTTTTTCAGATACTCCTTGAAATCTGTGACAGATGCTGCTTAGTAACTGTGGATATATGTATCAGCACATTAATGATAGAATCCTAGTATGGTCTGGGTTGGAAGGGACATTTAAAGATCACCTACTTTGACCTGTTGTCTGTGATGCTTTTGATCTTCTTGCAGTCAAAGTCATTGCTGGTCTGGCTGAGGTTATTTAGTCCTTAGTTAGCATTAGTTATTAGGGTTTGGGCAAAAAGGGAAAAAAAAAGTCCCAAAATCAGATGACCAACAGGCTACTGGTGATGTATTGTAGTTGCATATCTGAAATGCTTGGAATCTCATATTCTAGCTGAAAGTTGTATGTTTCAATGCTAAAACTGCCTGGCCTGAATCAGAAAGTAGATTGCTGGAAGGAAATACCTCGACTGGTGAGTCCAGGTGGTGTTTTTGCAGTGCTTTGTATGCATTCCTGCTTGATGCAATATTTCTCTCATGGTAAACTACCCTGTAACTTCTTCCATGCAAATGGGGGAGAGAGACGCTCTTGCAGGCCAGAGGGACTGGTGAGTCCTGCCACAGGCTGTGGGGTGGAGGTGAGAGGCCTCAGGGGAAGGGCAAGGACTGAAACTTTTTTCACTTTTGAAGTTGCACTCGCTGTGACATTGTTAACAAGTGTCTGAATTTAAGGCATCTGGCAAATTAAAGTGATGGCCAGTCAGTATTTTTAGCTCACAGGCACAGACTGCTCTCATTTGTGCATTTTTTTATCTTCCCAGCTCCAATCATCTGTAGCTTTGTAGAGGGGGTCGGGGGGGGGTCTTAGCCATTCTCTATTAGCAGTATAAATAAAGCAATACTTTATTACAGGGTTGAACTGTCAGAGCCTTGTGGGGATTAAGGGACTATGAATACAGTAGGTTTCTCACTCGTCTAATTATACAAATTTCAGGCTTTGCCTAGGGGATGTTTTTCATAGAAGATGCAGAAGCCTACCTGCATTTGTTTATATCAACACTGCATAATGAGGGCCATTTGAGTTAAATGCATAGGCACTAAACTTTGTCTTTACAAGGCTCCTTGCCCCCTCTGCTGAAGAGCTTCACAAGTGAGATGTAGCTGCCCCTGCCTCTCCAGTGTTTCTGGGCTGAATATAATAGGTATATATATATATAGGTGTATATATATATATGTATATATATGTGTCTGTATATACATATATATATATATATAGTAGGATATAGGTAGATGCTGAATTGCTGCAGCTTCTAATAAATGACAAGGGGAGAAGGAGTATTCACCATCTCTTTAACTGGGAACTGCTTCGCTCCACAGAGGAGTTTTAGTGACCCCAAAGTGTCTTGTATTTCCTCTTCTATGAGAAATCAACTTAATATAAGGCTCTGAGCATGCTGTCCCTCTACCTTCAAGCAGCCTTGCCCAGCTGTTCTAAGGTGCCCAAGTGACCAGGGTTTTAAGAGTAACTGGAAGTTAAAGCTACAAATGGAGTCTGCTGCAGTGCTCCAGACTGCCAGACTGAAGGTGTTTGGAAGACCAAGAAGCAGAGTTGAGCTGAAATCTGCCCAATGGGGACTGATGGGGTTTTTTTTTAAACTTTTCCAGGTGGATTTATCCCCCCTGAGCCAAGAGAGCCCTGGTGATGTGCAGGAGTCATCTGGGAGGAAGCCCAGTATGTCTGTGGTCACTGCTGACGTTGGCCTGGTCAGCATGGTCCGGCAAGGGATCCTGGCCCTGCAGCTGCTGCCCTCCAACTCCAGCGCAGGTTGGCTGCGTCCTCGGGGTTAAGGTTTGCCTGGTTGTTTGAGAAGGGTTGTATTCCTCCTGACATAGCCTGAGGTTAATTTTATAAGGGCTGGTGTGTGCATGGACCTTTCTGTTAGGGATGAAATTTCAACAGAGGCATTTACTCTGCATTCTGAGGGCAAATGGTGGTGGTGGGAATGGGGAGGACTGCACTGTGCCAAGTGCCATGTCAGTGTTGAGTTTGTGTGGCAGTACAACTGTGTCTTTTGCTCAGGGCATCCTGGGGTGTGAAGAGCTGTGCTCTTTCTGTGTACTGTGCTATACCTAATCAGGATGTTTGCCAGCTCCTTAATGCTTTGGAAGCTCTAAACCAGCTTCAGGATTTTCCTTCTACTTTTGCCCTGCCTAAACTTTGTCTGGTGGATTTACTGGGAGAATGATAGTTGTTTGAGATGGAAGAAGCACTAAGGTGCTGCCTTGTTTACAGGTATTATAATAATTACGGATGGTGTGACCAGTGTCCCCGACGTGGCTGTGTGTGAGACTTTACTCAACCAGCTGCGCAGTGGCACCGTGGCCTGCTCCTTTGTGCAGGTATGTCTGCTGGTACCTGGCAGTGTGGGTACCAGAGGGAGGCAGGTGGATTGGTGGTGGTGGTGGCATTCACCTCCAGAGGAGAAGTGGGGGCCTTCTCTGCCTGTTTGAGTCCTTAACCAGCCATCTGCTTTGTTCTCAGCACTGCTGTTCTCTCTTAGATGTCTCTTTTATCCATCCCATAGGTGGGCGGTGTATACTCCTATGATTGCAGCTTTGGCCACGTTCCCAACGTGGAACTGATGAAATTCATTGCTATGGCTACTTTTGGTGCTTACCTCTCCACATGCCCTGAGCTGGATCCCCTGAGCCTGGATCTCAATGTGTATCACAAGGCATTTCTACTGTACTCCTTTCTGCGTACTGGGGAGTCCCTGAATCCAGAATATTACTGTGGTGAGCAATGTGCATGTTCTTGTTCCAGTAGATGGATGTTTTAGAGCACCTCTCTTTGAGGTGACTCTCCAGGCTTGGTTATGCTGATACTCTCCCTTGTCATGCCTTCTGTAGGCTATGGGCACAATTGGTCACTCAGCCTCACCTGTGAATCCCCTCCTGGTTCCAGGAATTGAGCGGAACCAGGGAAAACAAATATCCTGTTTTCTACCATTCCCCTGGCTCAGCAATCTGCAGTTAGGCCCACTGTGTTGGGACTTGGAGGAGATCAGAAGCTCTTGCCCACCCTTCCATGCACACTGGCTACCTTACAGGTGGGGATGCTCTGGAGAGTTTGTCCTAACAGAGCTTGCTGATGGCAGTTTGGATTGAAAAACTAGACCACTGATAACTGTCCCAAATGCCTCTCCTGGTGGTTCTTACTTTGTGACTGTTAGTGTCTGAGAGTGTGCCAGGAGAGATTAGCTTAGTTACCAGTAAGACATGGAAACACCCTTTCATGTCCCAGTGATACACTGGTGCCATCTGCTCTTTCTATAACTTGGCAGCAGAAGCCACATAAACTGGCAAGTTTGAAAAGAGCTGTCTTGGGACTTGGAAATGTTGAATCTTAAAAAGATCAGCTGTTAGTGGTTTAAGCTCCACATCCCAATACCTTTTAAAAAGCACCTGGGAACTCAGAGTTTTCCAGGGAAATTGGTAAAGCCCCAAACCTTTTTGTGTGACTGTTGAAACAGATGTGCAGTTTCTGCCTGTCTAGTGGAATGTGGAAATCCAATGTGTGCCTTGTCACAAAAGCTATCCAAGAGGAAGCAGTGCCTGACACCCCACCCTGTCCCTTTCCCAGGCCTCTTGGCCACACTAATGAACCTGTTTGCTGTATTGCAGAATCAGGAGTGGGTGTAAGTGGTGCCTGAAGGATGTACTGTTCCTCAGGCAAGCAAGTGTTCCTGGCAGCTTCTATGAAGCTCTCAGGGGGAGCCTGTTGCTACAGGATGGGGCTCGGAGGAGCTGCTCCCTCACAAGCCCATCTCTGCCATTTGCAGTGTCCCAGCACAGGCTCTTCAATGAGCACCTGGTGTCTGCAAGCAGCAACCCTGCACTGGCGATGCGGAGGAAGAAGCACACGGAGAAGGAGGTGCACGCTGACCTCGTGAGCATTGTTTCAGTCCGGCTGCGTGAGGGCTACAGCATCCGTGAGGTCAACATCACAAAAGGTGACTGCTGCCTTGAGGGCTGGACACTCAGCTAGGGCTCTGTCCTCAGCTGCTTGGAGGAAAGCACAGGGTCTGCCATCTCAGCAGTGGTGGTGTTGTGGAGGAAGGAGTCATTTTCTCCAAACTCTGTTTTCATGAGTAATTGCCTGATGTGGGGCTGCCCAGTATTGTGCAGCTAGGCACTTGTCAGGCTCACCCTCTGTGGGTGTGCCTGGGTGGTGAGAGCCAGTATCTGTATCTTGGAAATGATTCCCCACAATTGCAGAGAAACTAGTGACAGAACTGGGGTTTGTGGAGTTTTTTTTTAAATTTTATCTATATTTCTCCTTTTTCCTTTTTTTTTATCCCTTTCTAGTTCTTTGCTAGATGCACTCCAAAGTACTAACATGAAGTAGAGCCCTTTAGTACAATAGACTTAATGCCTCCGAACTAGTGTCTTCCAAAGGATGAAATTGGGCAAAACAAGGATATTATTAGGTGAAAATGTCAGGTCAGTTAGAACCATAATAAATTCTAGAAGACCTTAAAACCTTTCAGTGATCATGTTCTCTTACCTGACTCACTAGACATGGAGTGTGAGAACTAGCTACTGACTAGGGACCTTGAGGGGTTTGATTATCCTTAGGAGTGCCAGTAAATCCTACCTAAATTTCCATCTCCAGCTGTGACTAGTGGTAGTACTTTAACTGAAGGGGAGATGAAAAAATCCAAATGCAAGCTTACTAGTGGACTAGAATGTGTTTACATCAGACAATCCAAGTCTGTGATCTAACTCCAAAACCATTCTAAATTTGCCATGTGATGTTTTCTGTGAATTTACTGTGATCTGCCTAAAAACCATGTAAATCCCTTCTTCCACTGCTCTTGCTGGAAGACTGTCCCAGAGATTCATTGCTCTTTCTCTAGCTTCCTTTCTTAAGTCCCTTAGACCTGACTATTGACTATTATCTTTAATTAAGTTTATCCTCTTTCTCTGACTTGCACAGGCATATCTAACTACATATTTCTCCTTGTAACCTACCTTTTGGCAGGTTAATATTAAGCAAGCCAATATTTCATCTTTCTTTTGTAAGGGCAAGCTTTCTGTTTTGTTTATTCAGGTTAATAGTTCTTATTTTGTTTTCCCTTAAGCTGTTTTCTTTTCAGTTTGATCTCATATTTCTCAAAACAGTTGATAAGAGTGTTGTAACCGTGGTTTTATCAGTGCCTTGTTCAGCAGTGTTAGTATTTCCCTGCTTCTGAAGTAAAATACTAAATCTGATAGACCTGGAATCACGTGAATTTCCTCCATGATTGCAGAAATCACTGAGTCTTGCACTTTCCTTTCAGCTGATGAGTCCTTGGGGGTGTTTTATTGTGTTTTGTTTGTTTAATAGTCCCTAAATGTGCTGTCCTTCACTGATAGTACTTTTAAGTTTATGTTACTCACTTCACCTTCCTATTCCTCTGTGATGCCTGGCAATTGCAGTGCATTTGCCTTGATGAATCTCACAAACTGAATGGATTTAAATCACCTTTTTTGGGGGAAAGATTGCTAGCAATCATATTAGATGGGATAATTCCTAAAGTTGGACTTATATGAATCTCCCAAACTTCTTGTTTCAGGAATTTTCTGTTAAAAGTAAGTATCTGCCAAGATTTCCTGGTGAGACAGCTGTTCTAGTAATGTCTGCGGATTGTTTTCACTAATGTAGGTGAGGCATGAGATTAGTTCCCTGAAATCCAGGCAGATTAGATCCACTGCACTTGCTTTGTCTAAGAATGTCTGTGAAACAGTGTGATGAGTCCATTCCTGTCCATCCTCAGTGTCTCTTATTCCTCTGTGCCCAAGTTCACTTACAGCTTGAACAGTGCTGGATAAAAAGCTTTTCTCTTTAATCTGGCAGCAATGCTGAAGTGCTTTTGGTGACTGTGTAGTCCTATAGAAATGCTGGAAGAGCATTCACCAGGTATGAATCATTCAAAAAGCAGTCAGACAAGTTCATGTTGTATCTTTTTGCACAAAGGTATAGCTGCAACCTCTGGCTCAGAATATTGTAAAGCAGTGAATTCCTGCACTCTGGAGGAATGTATTAGAAATATCACCACAAGTTACCATGCTCCCTGCATTTTCCTCCAGGTATTTGCCTGCTGGCTTTTACTTCTTGGAATGCTAAATGGATTGGCCTCCCATTTTTATAAGAGCAGAGAGCAGAAGAGCAGCTGCTGGATCAGAGTGACCTTCTGTGGTGAATAACTATGGGCAGGTGCACAGGGAGGAGTAAGAGCAGGATAAACACACATGGTGATAATCTCCATTCTCCTTTTCTTTTATCTTCCTTTGAGGCCTCTCTAGCTCTTGAGCCATAAATACTTTCTGTGTATTTTTTTTTAGAATAAATTTAAAAATGAAATGTCAGAGGTATCAAAAATGTAGAGTGTATTTCTATGCAGTCTTCAGACTAGTAGCAGATAAAGTTACTTAGTACTTGGGAAAGGCTAAATGCTCTGGGGAGTTACTGAAAAAATTGCTGAACTAACAGGTTAAAGTGGAGTTGAGAAATGATTCAAGACATTTAGACATTCAGCACTGCCTTTGCTCAGGAAAAGCATGTTTGGCTAATCAGGGTTCTCTGAGCCATTCTACAGAGAAGTGTACAACAAAGAACAGTTAATTAACCTGCATTGCCAAAACTTGGCAATTAAAAGCTGTTAAGGAGCCAGCTGGCTCTGAAGCAAGAGGAAAAAAGTGCAGTTGTGGACTTTGACACGGACACTTTTCTCCTTCACGTTACCAAAGACAAAAGAGAATAAAAAGCTAGCTTTGTGCTCAGATGCCTGGAGAGGTTGTTTGTGATATTTATAAGTGCTCTGGTTACCCTCACTGTTTGACTTTTAAATATTTAGGTATTTAGGAGGCAGCTTGGTTAGTTAGGAATGCAGAAGTGCATGTGAAGGGGAAAGGATGGGAAGGTATGGAAGGGAAAGAAGCTACGGGGTCATGGTGTGTAATGGAGCCCAGTTCTTTTACTTTGTGGGATATTGTTGGGGGATCTCCCTCTGTAACAAAAAAAAAAAAATAATTAAAATTCTCACTGACCATTTTGTGTTGAGGGCAGCCTGGAGGGCAGTTTTCAAAACATAATCTTCCTCTGTGAATCAGTCCAGCACCAAAATTGGCTGGTAACTAGCTGAGCAGTGAGAATGGCTATTCTCTAATGACAGGAATTGGGAAGACAAAGTGAGCTTTCTGAAAAAAACAGAGCTGGACTTTGTGTAGAAAATCAAAGTAGAAAAAATTTTATTAGCTATTAACTCAGGAACCAGAAAGAGATTACTGTGCAGTAAAAAAAAGCAAAAGATTCATCTAGATGTAACTTAAAAGTAAATATTTTGCCTGTGTTTTTAGTTTTGCTTGTGTGGGATCATAGGAGTGAAGCCAGGATGACTAATGGAAACAGAGGTAGAAGTTGGAAATATTTTCATTTATGATCTAAGCAAAAATGTGGGAATTTACATATCATGTTTGCAGTTGATGAAGTAGAAAGGCTTTATTACGAGAACCAAAATATTGTGCAGAAAGCAGTGGATGAGCCCTAAAGCAATAAGAGTGAGGTGACAGTATGAAATAAAAAGAGATGAATCTATAAATTGTTGTTTAGCCTCTGATAAACAAGACAATCTTCATAGGAAACAACAGATGGTGCAGTCCTGGCAAGTGCATTTATAGTAACACAAACCATCCATCGTAGAAAATATTATGACCTTAAATAAAATCCTACTAATCCCCCTGATTAAGTACAGGTAAACTTGTGATCATCTTTTTTCAAGAAAGGTGAATTCTTAAGGTGCAGGAAGGTCTGAGTCTGTAAAGGGGAATGAATGTTCTGTCACAGTAACAGCTGAAACTAGGTAAGGATTTCTTAGTACTGCACACTCCTTGTCAATGTTATGGAAATGAAGTTTCTCAGAATAAAAATAATCTAATCAAAAGAGCAACCAAGCATGATTTTGGCATGTACTCTGGAAGATTTCTTCTAAACATTGATGGGGAAAGAGTACTTTGAGGGAGCCTCCCAGCAGGGACCATGAGAACAAAAAACAGCTTTAAAGTGGAGCTCAATCAGCCCGTGAAGGGATGGCATGATGTGCCTATGACAGCAGCAAATGCAACTCTGCAGGAACAGAGCATCCAGGCTGATGATCTGTTCAGAAGGTTTCCAGCACATCCAATCACTTATCACACAAACCCTGCAAGTCTGGCAAACTATAGAGCAGGCTGGACACAGAATAGATGATTGAGCAGTTGAAATTGCAGCCCGGTCATGTGTTTCCCTGGGGTGTTTCAGTACAAATACATGTGCACAGTCAGCAGGAGTGGGACAGTTCTCTGCTCTTTTGGCTCAGCGAGGCCTGCTGTCAGGTGTTTCTGTTAGTCTTGTTAGACAGGCTCACTTAAAGGAAAAGGTAAAAATGTACAGTGTGAAGAATAGGTGAATATTCATTCTTAACATCTTAACTTCAGGAAGAGAAGGTGAACATGATGAGAAGCTTTGAAGATTGAAGTTCTAGGTTGCATGAAATACAGTCTGCAGGATGAATAGAAATTAATTCAAGAATTAGGCCTCATCTTCCAGGTTGTTTATCATCTGTGTCCATCAGATGCCTGTGTTTCTGTGATGGGATGGATTAACTCTGCAGTGTGGGTGACAAAACTTTATAGTTGAATGGCCCCTGTACAAAACAACAGTTTTCTTAGAAACAAAGACAAGGCAGTGAAGAAGAGAGCCCATTGCAAATGTCAGCACCTCCTCTGAGTTTCAGTTTCCTTCTCTAGTGTGGGTGGTATTTGCACACTTCAAGAATTGAGAACTCTTCACCAAGCACTTCAGTGGAAGCAAAGCCTCCCTTAGTGGGAGAGGAGAGAAAGTGACTTCAGCTAAAGCAAACAGTTGTTAGATTACTTTGTTCCTCTCAGCAATCAAACAATGTCATGGTACTAGGGAATCCCTGGTCAGAGATTAAAGCTCAGATGTGTACGGACCAAGCATGTGAACTTGCTCTTCTGCTCCCTGCAGGTGGGTCTCAGCTGGAGGTGAAACTAGTGCTGCTTTGGAAGCATAACATGAGGATTGAGTACTTAGCGGTGACACCCTGGCCCCTGGACCCATCAAAGCGCAGCACTTGGGTGGAAGTGACAATGGAGGGAAGCTATGACATTTTGCATGACATCAGTTGCACCATGAGGAAGCCTATCACCAGTCTGTACCGCACCACAGTCATCCGGCGCTTCTGGAACACCTTGCAAAGGTGAGCTGGACCATGCCCAGCAGTTTCCAGTGTCACCAAGTAATTCCTTCCTTGGCATGCTAGGATGAGAGTTTTGCAGGTGGCTGTCCCAACCCAGGGTTCAAAAGGAATGTGCTCTGAGGAAGGGGCGTGACTGATAACAAGCTTGCTGTCTAGCCAAGGAAAAGACTTGAATTGGTCTGTGATCTAGTTTGTAAGAATGCTTCAGGGAAATGGTCTTGCTGCTCCTGAATCCGGATCCTGGGTTGCAAACCTTACCTCTGACTGCCATCCCATGGAGGTCACGTGTTCTTATAGCACACCCATGCAGCTGTGCTGGAACACACACAGAGCAGCAAACACGTCACATGTGTCCCTGGGGCTGAAGTCGTGTGGGTCACAACTGCTTCCTGGGCAGGATGATTGTTACTCCCGACTATTTGGCAGATTCCTCTTCTAGCACTTCATTTCCAACTCTGATCATCCTCTGTATGTATGAGGCTTCTACGCTGGAGCCCCTTTAACACACACTTTGCACTTGGACATGGAATTGCAGCATTCCCCATAAAGCTCTGTTGGTGTAGATGGGCTCCCAGGATATTGTGAGTGCTGTGTGTGCAAGCCCTGCACTGTCTGGGGCAGCAAGGGGGAGAGCATGGGCTTTTGTGGCTAACTGCCTCTTCTTTTCCAGCATCAACCAAACAGATCAGATGTTGGTACATCTGCAGTCTTTTGACACAGTCCCAGAACACTTTACCATTCCTGAGAGCACAAAGAATGGGGTGCCCCTCTTCTACATCCCCCCAGGCTCCACCACTCCGGTATGTTCCCTCTCTCTGTTTAACGTGGGACAGATTGTCTCCCCTGCCTATTCTTGTACTCAGGCTTCATCTTTTTCTCATCTGTCTTCATCTTACCCTGCTCAGTCCGAGAGTTCAGGTGTGGTGCAGTTAACATCCCATGCCATACATTTGCCCCTCTGAGACATCACCCTATGTCTTAATTGTGGCAGCTACACATCTAAGTCCAACAGCAAGTCTCCTAAGTGTGCTGTGAAACCTTCTCCTGTAGTGCTGTGATGTGTGAGACTGATGGAAAGGCTGACACGCTTGCTTTTGCTATGCTTTTTCAGTGGATACCCTACAGGCATGGAGTTGCTGCTGGCAGTGCAACCAGTGCCCTGGAGATGTAGCTCAGTGCTGTCAGGTGAAGATACACGATGTGCTGAATAGTTGTTTAATAGGCTCATTGCTCTGAGCACTCATGTGGAAGGTGCAAGAGAGATACTTGTCATCTGCACAGCAGAAACTAAACAAAATATGAGCTAATAGTTTCCACTGCAAAATTCAAACTCACTGAAACTCACTAAGCAGAAGAGCCAGCATATTATCTGTTCCTTGCTACCAATGTCTTTGGCATAGATGGAAGAGAACTAACAGATCTTAAAGCTACGGGAGATTTAACTTCAGAGAATAATGTCTTTTTATTGTTTAAGCTCTTCTTTAGGTTTGTCTAGTACATTTTCCCTATGTAGGGCTATGTATGCCATAGTATATCTGGAACATCCCATCTTATGGCTAACCACCACTGTGTTTCTATGTCAGCAGAGTTGCTATAGTTGGTGGAATCAATGTCACCACACAAACCTATTAGAGTTGCCTAATGCCACCCATTCTGTCACCCTATTTGCCTGAGCACTTTCAAATGAGTAATCTCAGTGTTTAATTACTTTGCTGACACAAATCATAAATCCCCTTCTCAATCAGAAGGCACACCATTACATATGCCGTCTTTTTCATGGTTGATTTACTTGATGCTAAGTAGTTAAATTCCTAATTAACTTGACATTTCAGGAGCCTAATTTATTTTTGCTTATGCTGGACTGCCTGTTTCAATGTGAACACACTTAACTCTGTTCAGAGGAAATTACCCAAGGCCAGGGATGTGGCCTTCTTGGCCTGCAACAGCTCAGCTGCTAGAGAAAATCTTGCTCTCTCTGGGTGGAGAACTTTCATGCTGAATATTGTCCCATCATTTTCTCAGGTATTATCCCTGCAGCACAGTGGGTCTGACTCAAGCCATTCCCAGTTTGCCTCCTACTGGAAGCCTATCCTTTCCATGGATGCCAACTTCTGGCAGAGGTGGCTCCACATGCATCGTATAGTCGTCCTTCTGGAGCACGACACGTACGTAATGGGCTGGACTGAGCTCATGTGCACACTGTAGGCCAGCCTGGGAAAGCAGGGTGTCCAGTTCATACCAGCTGAGGACTTGCAGCTCTTCTGCAGGTGCCTAGAGCCAAGGGAAGGGTCTCACTGGTGCGGCCTGATGGATGCTAAAGGTTTGTTTATCTGAGAGGGACAGTAGTTTGGGAAGCCGTCTTTGATTGGGAGGATAAATTGTTTCTCAAGTCCCTCTTGGGTTTTGATTTCCTGATTGTAGGGGGTGTGGGACCATTCATTTAGGAGCTAACCCATATGTTTTTGTTTGCTGCTGGAAAATGTCTTTCCCAAAAGCATTGCTTTCCTGAGGCTGGTCCTAGTTGCAGAGTAATGTGAATAATAGTCATATGTTGCATGGAGGGAGATAGGATACAAGGGATATGCTCTCTGCAGTGTGGAAATTCCAATGCACTCAGGAGTGTGGCTTTCCCCAGTGCTTAATTAGGGGAGGTGCTTGTCCATTGGCTGCTGTGGAGGAAAAAAAGCTGATAGACCAGTCAGAGTAGGATGGATGTAGCAAAGCCTCTGTGGGTTTTGGGGGAAGAAGAGAAACTGCAGCTCTGAAATGACTTTCTGTCCCACCCTGCAGGCCTGTGCCCAAGCACCTGCACACACCAGGCAACAATGGCCGCTACAGCACCATCCAGTGCCGCATCTCACACTCAGCACTCACCTCCCTGCTGCGGGACTGGAGCAGCTTTGTGCTCGTGGAGGGCTACTCCTACGTCAAGCTGATCCACGGGTGAGTGGCTCAGAAGCTGTGCTGTGTGGGGAATTGGGCGTGTGGCCAGACCAAGGATCTGGTTAGACCAGTATGCACCTATGGGCCTGAAGCAGATGTTTACAGGAGAGGATGAGAGCTAGACAAGGGGATATGAAATCCTGCAGTTTCTGAACTGCTCTGTTGTGTTCCAGGTGCAACCTGGAAGGAGAGGGAAACCAGCTAGGGGGTTTCTGCGTGCTAGAACTGATATATGTTACTGTGAAGTTGTGTGGGCTGTTGGGCTCTGTGGAGCAGACCTCTGCTTGGTCTGATGTGCCAAAGCAGCAAGATCTGTGGCATTTCAGCCCTGTCCTAATCCCTCCTCCATAGGTCTGAAGATCTCACCCCTTCCTCATTCTATGTGGTACGAATCATCTCCAAAGCTCCCTGCATGGTTCTCCGGCTGGGGTTCCCCATTGGCACACCTGCACAGGCCAGGAACAAGGTGAGAGCTGGCTGGCTGCTTCATGGGGTAGGAGCAGAGCAAGAAGTTCTGAATGTGGAAATGGTGGGTAGATGACAGGCTACACTGTGGGCAGCTACCCTCTAATAAGTAACTACTATGTTAAGGCTTAGATTGGTTTGAATCTTCTGTAACAGAAAGGGTCATTTTGAGACAGACTTTCTTTGTTAAGTCTATGAAAGATCTAAACCCAAAAACTCAGAGATCAATAGAATAGCTGGTCACATGGATGTTTTTCCCACTGCTTAATTTAGTTGTGGGGTTTGAAACGACTCAAAGGTTATCTAGTCTATCCTTCTGACCAAAGCACAACCAATACCATCTGTAAAGAACAGCAGATAGTTGTCTGAATCATCTGTAAGGGCCTCTGTGATAGATGTGCTACGTGTTCCCTGGGCTATCTCTTCCAGTACATGAATATTGAATCTGTTGGGCAGGGTGGAAGTTAATAGTTAAAATGCAAACAATGCCCCACATAAGCAGCACAGGGAGAGAAAAAAAAATAATATCTAGGAAATGTTTTCAGGATTCTCAGATTTTTAATAACCTTTTTGTATCAAAAGAAATGGGCTGCCCTAGTCAGATGCAGAAGGTGGAGTTACTGTGTGGACTGATTCTCCAGTTAAAATGGATGAGACAAGTCTAAGTGTTGCTAGGTAAAGCATGAGAAAGTTTAATAGAGGGCATCTGTGTGAACCTTGCAATATAAACAAGAGGTTTATAATTAAATCTAGATCTTTTATCTTCATGAAAGAGATCTTTGGTTTGTCTACCTTAGCTTTAGTGTTAGAGACTAGTCTGAGGAGAAGTTAACAAACATGGGAAGGACCATCTCTTTCTGAGATAATGAACCCAGATAATACTAAATGTTCTGGCACTCTGGCAGATCTTCCCTTTCATAACTTTAGGGGATCCAGGTCTTGGGCACTGGTTGCTGGGTCAACATGTAGACTTGGTAATGCCAAGTGACAGGTTTTTTTGAAGGAGTTCCCTCTGGCAGGTGCAAATTATTATCTCTTTCATGAAGAAGGTGTGAGACAGGCACCATACCCTGCAGCTGTGGGCAAGCTCCAGAACATTGCAGCAGGAACTGTATGTAGGTCATAAATTGTATCATCCACATTTATTTTTTTTTACCTGCCATGGGACTGATTAACTACTCAGTGTGGAGGATGGCAGTAGAACTTAGCCTGCTTTTTTTAAGGGAAAGGGGGTTTTGTGCTGAGCAGTTCAAATTGCCAATGCCGAAGGGAAGGAAAGCACCTCATACAGCCATCTTTCAGGAAGCTTTTTGGTGAGACTTTGTATAGGGCACAACTGTAGGACTGTAGGAATGGGTTGTCATAAAACAGAAACTGCCTTGGGGAACAGAGCAAGGAAATTGAAAAAGTGCACTGTTTCATCACAGCAGAAGCTGTTTGTGATTTTCCCAATCTTTTTTCTAGTTAAAGGGTAGGGAACTCATTTGCAGAAAGGTAAAATGTATTGAACTGAGGAAATGTGCAGGTGGCACAAAGCTATTTCAACCTCTGTGCTTTGGTGACACCAAGCAGCACAGTCGTGTCTGGAAGCCAGTATGGATAACTGCAAAATAGTGGGATTTGGGAGCTTAAACACCATTCTGTGATATCAATAAGAAACCATAAAGGGGACCCAAGTGGCAGCACAGTGCAGGAAAGAACTCTTGTTTGACAATTGTATTTGGTGACATTCTTTTCCTTGGAAAGAATAGTAATGATGGGAAAAGTTACTGAAGTGTTGAGGAAGATGGAGAGCTGCTGTTCTTCTGCTTGCCTACAATGGTAATATAAATTGAAAAAAGTTGAACAAAGTTCATGAAAAGAAACCTAACCATAGAAATTTCAAAGAAAACACTGGGCTATTGTGGGAATCAGATGCTGGCGTGGGTAGAACTATATTCAGAGCTACTAAAAGCTAAAAAGAGTAATCAGGAAGTTATTGTGAAAGTATCTTAGAAAAAATTAACCTAAAAAATAACCCAGACTCCTGAAACCTTTTGCCACAGAGGTTTGACAAATAGGTGTGATAGTGAGGGAATACATAAGACAGAGCCAGACTGTTCCCACAGCTGATATGGACTAGTTTACATTTACTGTAGGCTGTTGAGGAGAGGAGGAGGGAAGAATGGGGGTGGGTGCTCGGACTGCTTCTGTGGAGGAGCTGGCATGCAATTAATTTGTTTTTAATCTGAGTTTTGGAAGGCGACTTCTTCAGCCTTGAAATAGTTTTTGGGGATTTTTTAACCTTCCTTTTGCTTTTAAAATTACTTAAAATAGAGCAAAACGATCAAGATCGAGATGACACAAAGAGCCTTGTGTCATCTTAATCTTGGTCTTGCTAGTGCCTCAGAAATGAAATGACCTTTAACTCCTACTCTTCTGTATGTTCAAGGAGTGTTCTGTTCCTTTTGGTCAAGGTCTTGTTCTAGACACTTGTTTTGAGTGGTATGTCTCCAAACAAAGTTGTCATGTTTACCTTTTGCTTTTGCCATCACAGATAGTGGAAGAGTTACGGGACCGAATCTTGCAGCTGCGCTTTCCCCACAGGGTCCAAAGCAAGGAGGCAACTCCAAAAGCAAAGCGGAAAATGTTGGGCAGTAGTTCTCCCTCCAAGTCCCCACCTGTGGCTGGGGCCCAGTCAGCCCTCTCAGACAGACCCTGTCTTGTTGTGCTGCACAAACCATTGGAGAAGCTGCTTATCAGGTAGTGATGGAGTACCAGGCTGTCAGCACAGCCCTCTTGCCCTGCCAAGTGGGAAGGAGGAAGATCTGGGGTTGGTGCTGTCAGTTGTAGGATGAGAGTGCTGTGAATGAAACTGGTGCTTGTTGGCATGGGTTTGCATGGCTTTGAGTTGCAGCAGGGATTCTTGATGGACAGGCAGACTTGTCACTCCTAATGAAATACAGTGTAGAAGTAAATTAAGTTACTGCTATCTGAGCAGGATCCTGTTCTGGGTCAGCCACATTCTGCTGCTGGAAGACTGTTGTGGGCCCAATAAGTGGGTTGTTAATCCAGACAGCTCTGACCCTAAAGAGAAAAAAAATGGATTTTTTCGACATCAGCATGCCACAGTTCTGCCCTCTCCTAGGTATGAGAAGCTGCCTTCTGACTATCGAGCCCCCTTCATTCTCAACCTGGAGCATCCCCCCATGTCTGGTCCCCTCACCATGGTGGCCAATCGCACTGCCTCTTCCACCCTGGCTTCACTGTCTCGCTACTTCTATCACCAGCGCTGGATCTGGAGTGTCCAGTCAGGGCTGGCACCAGCTGTGCCCATCACTGCTGTGGCCCAGCTCCTTTCCACACTCACAGAGTAAGTTGCACACCTGACAGTGATCCTCTCTCTAAGCTAGTCCTTGGGGGTACAGGGAAAGCAAGGTTCACCTTGCTGATATATATGAGGCCTTATAGGTTACTGTGCAGAGCACCTTGTACTCTGTTTCTAAAGCCACTTGGGCTGGTGCTTTACCCAGTTCTGCAGCTGTAGTTGAGGAAAATGAGAGAAAATGTTCTGGAAAACATGCAAAAAGGCAAGAGGTGTTACTGTGCCTGGAGTGTGCTGATCTTCACACAGGCTGTTCTGGCAGTGTCATATCTCCCCCTTCTCTGTGTGCAGCTCTCTGTTTTGAGGACAATGTTTTGGGGTAAAGGATGCAGTCATTCTTGCATTTAAAGCTTACAGTGTGGGTGGGGAGGTCTTTCAGGTCTGACTTCCTCTCTGTTGCAAGGGTTCGTCTGTCAGAGGGTTTCCACTTTGCATCCAGCGGGGATGGGATTATCAACATGGTGCTGGAGCTGCCCATACAGGTGAGCCTGGGTGCTGTCCTCTTGTGGACACAGTCCCTCATTGCTGGTTCTGGGGTGGATTCACCTTCCTGTGATAGGATTTATTACCTGCTTCTGGCACACAGCCTTGACACATATAGGGAGAAAGTAAAGCTGCTTGTGGGTTGGCCATTTTTCTGCCTTCATCTGCTGCTAGAGAGCTGCTTGTGGGTTGGCCATTTTTCTGCCTTCATCTGCTGCTAGAGAGCTGCTTTGTGGTAGGACATGTGATAGGGCTGTGCTGGAGGAGTTCTTGGGGTTGGGACAAGCTTCCTGTTTCTACCACTGCTAGTGGAGCTGGGTGATGGGGCTGTGCTGTGTAAGGGGGCACTGGGTAGGGCTCATGCAGTGTCTCCCCTCCAGATGGATGGCTCAAGTGAGAGCAGCAGTGACAGGGAGAAGCACACCTGTGTCGTCCAATACATCCTCTTCCCACCCCACTCTACCTCCACCAAGGACAGGTGAGGCTGTAGTTCTGCTCCCAGGGAGGGTTGGCAGCAGAGTCACAGCTCCAGACTTGCCTTTTGCAGTCAGTGGGGAAAGGAGGGAGACCTCCACCATCTAGTACAGATAACCACTTGTCATGGGTTGTTCACCAAGTCATGGGGGCTTCACCTGCCAATCTTGTGTTGCTGTGGCTACTCTCACACCTCTGAGAGGAGCTGCAGTGGGCTGCTGGCTCTGTGCCACCTCACAGGACTTTCCTTTTGACTTTCCTCCAGCTTTTCCACAGATGATGACAATGATACAGAGGTAGAGGCCATTGAAGTGGACACAGAACTGAACCTGGTCACTGAGTGCTGGGTAGAGCCACAGAGTGGCCATGTCCACAGTACAGCTGAGAACTGGAAGCACCTTCATGGCTTGCCCTACCAGAAAATCCCTAAAGCGGTGAGTCCCTGAAAGGGAAGGGGGCATGGACTCTTTTGTGGAGGGAGAAGGGTTCAGTGTAGGTGCACCACGAAACTGCAGGTAAATACTGAGGATCAGAAGAGATGTGAGTGCTAGTCACAGAAGAGTCTGAGATTTCTAAAAGCGGAACTGGCCACAGGCCATGGAAGGTTTCTTGTTTGCAGTGTTGTGGATGCAATGCTGCCTTGGGACAGCTGGGAAAATACAAATTGTTTTGTGAAGAGTCATTCCATTGAAGGGGAGCAAGCTGAACCAGAGAAGGGACTGCAGGTAGTACTAACTACCAGCACTCCTCCTGAGCAAGGTGAAAACAGGTGAAAAGGCTAAAGGGCTGGTGGAGAAGGAGGGAGCAATGAGTGAGAATAGGGCAATTCAGGGAACAGGATTATAGGTGTTCCCTCTCCTTGCTTTTAGACTCTTTTCTTCTGCATTTGTGGGTAATAATTCTGCTGCATAAACTGAGCCTTAACTGCTTACTGCAGCTCTACCCCCGGGACCTTGCGTGCATTGCCACCATGCTGACCTTTGAGTACATCAGCCAGTTGTGCCAGAACAAGGAGTGGGTCTGCCCTCCTTCAGACACCAAAGCTGCTGAAGGTGAGTCCACCATCTATGTCCTAGCAAGCTTGATGGAGCAAAGAAAGAAGCTAGGAATTGAATGTCTTAGACCCCATAGAAGGTGGAACAGGTATTTTGACAACTTTGTAGACTTTGTTGGCTGTGGGTCACTTTGTTACATTTATGTTAAGTTGGCAGAGAAATGGCTTTCATCCTGGAAAACAAAAAAAGCATTGAGGCTTTATACCTAGGCTGGAGAGGAGACAAGAGTGACCTTGCTTGAGCAGGGGGGGTTTATCCAGATGACATTTCCAACATCAACCATTCTGTAATTGTGTGAGAGGAGCTGACTTCAGGAGCAGGTGGAAGATGTGCTCATCTCTTCAGTGATAGGCCTGGTGTGCCTGGGCAAGTGGTTTTATAGTAATTGTAAAGGATGATAAGGAAGAGCTCCTCTGTTCTCAGTTTCAAGTCACAGTTCCCAAAGCAGTTTGTGGAATGCTTGATCTCTGTTGCAGATCCAGACATGGGGCCTGGCTTTCGAGTGCATGAGATCCCATTCCAGTTCAACCTCATGAAGCTCTTGCCCAGGTGCCAGCAGGTTGAAATGTTCTTTCTAATGCTGACGAAAGGTAGGTGCCTCTTCACCTGCCTCCCCTTGTCCTCTCTCCATGGTTATGGGCAGCCTGCTCCACATGCTTGTGGAGCAGCATGTGAGCACTGCGATGCCTTTTTTAGTAGCTCAGTGCTGTTCTTCCCAGCTCTGCAACCCCAGGGCTGTCCAGCTATATTGCTGCCTTTCTTGGGATGATAATTTGTAAGAGCTGCTTTCGAAATCATTAAACCTCGATAGTAGCTTGGTGGTGGTTTCTTGTGTGTACCCCCAGCATCTCCACAACAGTCAGAGTAGCAGGGTGGGTCAGTGCAGGGTAACTAATGATGCCAAAACTCCAGGGCCTCCTTGACACTCTCCAAGTCAGTCTTGCAGAGGTGCCGGGGAAATTCCTGGCTATGTGGAACTGTTGCTTTGCAAAGAGCTGTCTCCTGGGGTCATGGGCGCGTGGTGGCTATGGAGATGCTGTCTCTGAAGCTGCCATGGTTCTGTTTTGAAGCAGAGAATGAGGAGGTGACCAAGGACTCTTCATTTGTGCCCAATGAAATGCTACTGAACCTCTTCCATGGCTGCCTTCAGCATGACCTCAGTGACCGTGAGATCCCCATGGCTGATGCTGATCACATGACTTTCATGGAGCAGGTTCTGCAACGGGATCGTGATGGCCATCAACCCCCCTTCACACTCCCTGTGATCAGAGGTGAGGACCAGGAGTGTGACAGTAGTGACACCAGGAGCAGTGAGGTTTTCAGGAGCCTTGCTTTCAAGTCTCATCCTCAGCTGGGGTTTCTCAGATTGGTTTCTCTGTGCTCCATTTCAGAAGAAACCCTAAAAGCTTCTGGGACCCTGGAGCAGCAGGATGCTTCTGCGTCCTATCATCTTGTTGGCAGTAATGGCACCAGGGATATGACTGGCTCCACAAGTACTCTGCAGGTACTGCTGTGCTGTTGTCCTTCTCTTGAGCCCCCTCCAAGAAAGCAGCTATTAAAGAGCAAGAGAGTTAAAACAGCTGAGAAAGATTGAAAGGCAGTTGTTCTTCCCCACCTTTGGTAGCAGTTTAGGCTACATCCTGTGGCTGAAGTCAAGCAGGAATCTAGAAGGTGTGTGGATAGTTGAATTCACTATGGGCCAAGCGTGTTAGAGCAGCGCTGGTACTGTACTGCAGATTGTTCTGAAACCATGGGCAGTCGCTGTCTAGAGGTCAGAATTTGCCCCAGCAAAGCTGGCTAAGCATCTCCTGACTGTTGTGCTATATGTCCTGGAGCCAGACTGCTCCCAAAATGGTGACTTTTAGAGCCAGCCTGCTCTGAGAATATGCAGAGGTGACCAGGATGATTTCAGCACAGTGCCAACCAGCAGGTCTGGAAGAACTTGCCCTGTGTGGTTGCTACCTGCCTCAAGGTGGGCCTGTGCAATATGCCACGAGTTTATCCAACTTCTGCTTTTCCATCAGAGCCTTGGCAACACAGAGCTGCCTGAGGATGATGTGACACTGAGTGACACAATGGGGCCCTTTCCCCCTCAATGGCGATGTTATGCCAAGCTGGTCAACCCACAGCATGTGTTCCTGACCTTCCTGCCAGCCACCTTCTCAGGTGAGGGGATCTGTTGTGGGGAGCAAGAGGAGGGAGCAGTTCTGCGCACCTCCTCAGGGAAACAGAAAAACCAAAATCAGCTCTTGTAGGGTGGAGAGAAAATTGAATAGCAGAGTTCATTCACAGTCTTTTTGCACCACGTGGCCAGGAATAGAATAGTTCCAAGTGCTGAATGTCCTGCTCTTCTCTCAGGATGTGGTGCTGCCCACATAGAGTTTTCAGGTGGGGGATGTGGTGTTGAGTTGTTTGCTAGCTGCAGCCATTTGGACTATTTTCCCAGTGGGGTTGTTAATGAATGGATTAAGGAGATTGCTAATGGGATGGTCTGAGAGAGTCCCTGCTTCTGGGCATTGGCACTGGTCTGGCTTCCACTGAGCCACTGATGAAGGGTGCTAGGCTCAGGTGAAGCTGCTTCTACACACAAAGAGGTAACAGGAAATCTCTCTTGGGAATGTAGATTGAGGGGTTAATCTGTTCTCACTGGATAAAGGATTTTATTTTCTTTTCCTTCAGATGTACAGAAGCTGATGGCTTGTGGGTTGGACAAATCTCCAAAAGATGAGAGTCAATCTGGAGAAGATACCATGGGACCTGTCTGTGCAGAGCAAGCCAGGGCTGAAGAGGGGGATGCTGAAGTGCCATTACCAACCCTCAGCATAACACCAGCCCATGGTACCGACAGCACCATGTTAAAGTATTGGTATCCTTGCTATTCTTGAGCATACTGTTAAGCAAATTAAAGCAAGAGGAATAATAGGCTGCTGCAGCCTGGCAGCTCCTGCCTGGCAGTCAGCAGAGTCAGGACAAGAGGCACAGTGATGTTCATGAGGGCATGAATGAGTGTAATGTGAGTTGCGTGCCCATGGCCCAAGGTTGGTTCCTTGTGGGCAAGAAGGTTGCAGGTAGATAGAAGCTACTAGGATGGGCAGTAGTGGGCTGCACTGAAAGTCAGTGACTCTCATTTCTTGATCCAGACTGGCACTGTCAGCAGCACATTGTCTTAGGGAGGAGGGCACAGGTCTTGAGGTATGTGGGATTTGACCGTACAGCACCTAGGGCAGGTCAGCCATGCTCACAGGAGAATGAAGGGTTGTGCTGCTGCAGGAGATGGTGGTGGTGATGAGCAGTCATGGCTGTAAAGAGGATTGAGGTGGCCAAAGAACTGGGCTGAGTGGTTGGGTGCTGGGTGAGGCTGAATAGTGAGAAGCTTGAAAAACCAATATCTAATTGTGCTGCTTCTGTGAGAGCTGTGATGTCTCAGACCAAGAACAAGGAACCATCAGAGGCCTTTATCTTAGTATTGTTTCTTTTGCAGATGTGAGCCAGGACCCTGGGGAGCAGAGTGGCCCCTCCCGCAGAGATGTGCACATCTCCTTCTGTCACCAGAACTCACAGTCTGAGCTGGGCGAGTGCCGCCGGTTCCGCTGCCCCATTTACATCTACAGCTGCTCTCTGGAGCTGCTACGAGAGCAGCTTGTCAGCCCACGGGCACACCGTCCTCCTCGGGACATCTTTTTCAGGTAATACCCACCATACTTGGTACCTGGACCAGAGAGGTTTCCTTGACAAGAGGCTGGCTCTAGCCCTGTCTTCTTGGCTTGGCTTGGCCTCTCTACCTGTGCATGCCCTAGGCTCTGCTTTACTGGCACCAGAGTAATTTACAGTCTAAAATGTGCTTTGTTGGTACTGAAGGCTGTGGTTCCTCTTTTCCAGGTCCCAGTCTCTGGAACGTCCTCCAACTGCTGCTTGGCTAGACCACAAGCACAAGGAGCTGGTGACTTACTGCACACTGCTGCAGGAGCACTCCCACCAGTGCTATGTGAAAGGTGAGCAGCAGCACAATGGGACCTGTGGCAGGATTGAGGTTGGACCCTGGATCTTCTAAGAAAGCAATGTCTCATTTTCCTTGTGATCTTACTCCTAGCAAGGGGAGTAGCTGTGGGACTGATGTACCAACAGGAGGGATTTAAAGATGCCTCTGTGCATTCCCAATGGGCCTTGCAGAGGCTGTTCCCAAACCTGTGGAATGCTGTGAAGGGGCATCCCTTCTTTGATGCCTTCCTCTCACCTTCAGGGTGACAGATACTGTGGGCACTCTGGTGTCACCTAAGCCCAGGCTAACATGTAGCATTAAGTGCCCTGGCTTCCTCCTTTCTCCCAGCACCAGCACTGACTCCAGCTCTCTGCTGGGACTTGGTGAAGATCCGTGTGTGGCCACTGTGTGACTCCCACCGCCTCACATCCTTGGGGTGCCATGGGATGCTCAAGCACTCTGTTTATCTCTAGGGCTGTTCAAGAGCCTTCAGCAGTCACACAGCATCAGCTCCCAGGACCTGCTTACTGCTATGGACTACTGTGAGGAGCTGCTTCAAGAGATTGATATCACCAACTTCCTGCTGACGGTGTGCAGCCACGTCCGCTCGTTCCGAGAGAGCCATCAGCATTTCCATACACACTCCAAGACAGCCAGCTTCCAAGTGGGCAGCATAGAGCAGGAAGAGGAACAGAGCTCTAGGGAACGGGGTGTCTTGGTCTCTGAGTCAAGGTAGGGACCCACCTCAGTCTTGCTTCTGTTCTTAGCATCATGCCAGGACAAATCTTTTTTTCAAGCATCATTTAGTGCCTGCTGGAAGGAATGGTGTAGGGCAGAGTCTGACAGCCACACAGAAGAGCAGATAATTACAGTGAGATACCCACATGGTATGGTGTCCAGCAGGACCCTCTATTTTTTTGCCATCTCTGTTGACATCCATCCTTTCTTTCTCTTGTAGTCTTGGCTCATTACTGTCCCATCTGGCCTGAGCTGGAGGGAAGTTTGTCTGCAAGCCTGCAGGACTTGTTTCTGGAGAAATTATGCATCTCCTGCTGCTTGATTCATTTGAGCTTACTGTTGACTCTGGTGTAGATGACAGCTTTGTTATCCTTTTCTAATAAATAAAGTGTCACTTTTTTTAATTAAAACTCTGAAAAAAATGCACAAGAGAAACACCAAGGCAGAATTGAAATATGCTAAACTTCTGTCCTATTTGTTAGGGTATTTATGAGGTTTGTGTCTCCTCTGAAAACTTAAGAGGGAAAGAAGTGCTATGCCTTAGTGTCTGTGAAAGAAACACTTAGGTCCTCTGCACAGTTCCTTTATGTGAATTCACTAGCATTTGTTAGGAATCTCTAATGCTATGTCATCTTATACTGTAAATCATTGAGGTGAGACTGTGATTTTGAAGACCGTTCAGTGTTTAAAAATTTAGGTGACTTCAAGTGCTACTTTCCCCTGGAAAAACTGTGGCAACATTTTTGTTTATAAGATGTTATGAATCACCTATCTGAATGCAAGTTGCATAAACTTTTACTGAAGAATGTATAGCTTGTGACACATTGCACCCAGATCTGCCACCTGTATCACTTAATTTGGGTTACCAGGGGAGTGCTTTGACCAGTCCACATCCCGCTCCCTAGATTGCTTTTCCTGAGTTTTAGGGACTAATTCTGTCAGGGAACTGCTGAGTGAGCATGGGCCTGAGCTTTGCTGCCCAGACACTGGGGTGCTGGCATGGTGGTACTTGCTGTGAGGTGCCCTGAACTGGCTGCTGGTAGTTCAGGTTGCTGCAGGCAAGTCTCTGTAGTCTGTCTCTATTTCCCAGGCAGGGTGTGTAGTGTGGTGTACAGACATGGCAATGTGATCTGCATGGTTAAACTACCACAGGCCTGGCTTCAGACAGCATGAGCCCTTATCTGGGCACATGGGTGGCTGCTGGGCTGTGGAGCTGTGGGTGTTCAGATTGTGTTGACACAGATGAGGTTTGGGGAGCTGGGAAGTGGGATGCTGGCAGGATGGATAACACATAAAATTTGTCCTGTTTCTCCATCTGCCTGTCTGACCTGTCCACAATCCTGTCAGTGCTGAAATGGAAGACTACAGTGAGCAGGACTCCCATAACATTACCAGCCCCACAGAGGAGCCAAAGAGCAGTGTGGGCACCAGCTGCTGTTCAGAATTTCCCCTCTCACTGCTGGAAATTGGACAGCCTTGCCAGGCACACCCAGACTTGCATAAAATTATCCAGGTGAGGAATCTGCAAGCTTGACCTGGCTTCAACAGGAGGGTGTAGAGTAGGATGTCTGATTCATAATTGGAATTTCTCTTTTAGGAAAAATTCCTGGAAATTGGAAGTTTACATTTCAAGCCAGTGCCGTCAAATCCTCACTATTTCTTCTACTGTCCACCATCAGCTAAGAAAGAGGTAGGCCTGGGGTTGTCCTGGAAGGCACCTGATCCTTGTGCAGTAGCTTTTCTTGGTGCCAAGTCTGGATTTGGGGCTGGCAGACCCATGGGTAGACTTAATCCCTGGAGCTTCTGTCAGCAACCTGATGTATTGCCTGGTATCGTTCTAGTATATGAACTTTCTTTTCTAGTATATGAACTCTTCCTTTCTCCATCTCAGGAAGAGGCATCTCGGGATCAGGCAGACAGGAAAGGCAGTGAGGACATGGAGGGATCAGAGGCAGAAATGGCAGCTGAAGAAGGTAAAATTTGCTTGCTTTGTCTTGGAAAACAAAATATCTATCCATGTGGTGATGCCTATCAGAGCTAGGTGTGTCTGGTCGGGTTTCTGGAGACGTGAACCTGGTTTGCTGATAGGGAACCTGTATCAACAGGAACTGTGTCTGGATGCTGCATTGCCACAGAGAGTGACCCAGAGCTGGAGGTGGAGTACCGTGAGAAGCTGGAGCACGAGTTCCCAGACACAGATTCCCTCTCAGACTCCAACACGGTGAACCAGGATGATGACTCCTTCAGTGTGCTGGGCGGGGACTCGCTCAATGAGCAGGAGTTCCTGGAGCAGGAGATGCCCCCACTCTTTGTGCACCTGACCTGCTCAGTGAAGCTGCGTAGCCAGCACAGCTCCATGCCCGTGCAGTCCCTGCCAACTTGTCTAGGTGAGAATAATTCTTGCTGGGAGGTTAAATGGCAGTAGGGCTTCTGTCAGGTCCCTGCTAGGTGAGCAGCTCCTGGAACAAACCTGCTGTGTCTTAAACAGCAATCTCCCTGGACCAGCTTTCTCTGTAAACCCCTGGGGTTTGCTGTCATCAGACAAGGGTTTTTTCACCAGGTCTCCCACTTACTGTGGGATTGGTCATGGAAGGTTGAAAGGATCATGGAAGATGATGGTGGCCTTCTTGAGCCTGTCCAGGTGTGTGTGACAGCCACCTCTTGCAGTCTCTGTACTTGCCACCGGGCTGGGTATGTGCATAAGCAGAGATGTTTATTCCTTAAGTCCCTTGGTTTGTGATCTCTCCTCAGGGGAAGTTCTGGGCTGCCTGGAAAGCTGCCAGGGCTTGAACACCATTGACTTGGGGGACCTCTGTGTCACCCTGGACATTTTTGTGTTGACACTGCCCCTGGAGATAGAAGTTGTGAACACAGACATCCTCCACAACAGGTAGGTGGAAAGAGGCCCAGCCACCCACCCTCTGCCTGCCCTAGCCAGACACTCATTCTTGGCTCATCTCCATACACTGAGACTTAGGATTCTTCTTCTCACAGAGCCTGTCACAGCCTTAAGAAAACTAAAATATTTCCTAGATAGGCTCACCTTCTATAGAGATGGCTTTTCTGTTCTGTGTCTGTTTATCCTCTCTGGCTCCAACACTCAGGCTGCTCTCTCTCCTGTGACAGATGCACCTCAGAGAGCAGCGTGTCCTTCACACGTTCTCCAGGACAGCCGTCCTCTTTCCGCTCAGATGAGGACATCATGCACAACCTGGAACGGCTCCCGTCCACTGGAGATGAGAGGTATGGCAGGTGTAGCAAACCCCTCACTGGTTCCTTTTACTGCCTGGGAGCTGCATGAATGAGCAGGAGTGGTTGATTTTTTGGCTCCTCTCTCCTAGGCACCCTGCCCTTTCCAACCTCCCTGGAGTGCACAGGCAGGCTATTGAAGCCACTATGAATGAGGTAAGCCAGATTTGCCTCCTGCTTTCAGCTAGAGCACACAACTGCTGTTCCACACTTCCTAGCCTTCTCCAAGCTGCAACCTGTCAGCTGAACTGACTGTTAGGCTTTACTGGTGTCACATAGGCTATTAGCTCTGTGCTTCCCAAAAGTGTGGGATTACCTTGAGAAAATTCTTCCTGCAGTTGGGGTGGGCCAGGCAGAGCTGTCTTCTAAACACCTTTTCTTAGGTACATTCAGGTGATGAGGGGTGTGGATGATGAGAGAGGCTGCCTTCATCCTGTTGGGGCTTGAGTGAGAATTGGGGCAGGCTTGCAAACACAGGTCACCTAGATGTTGTTCTGTGTTCTTGCTCTGCTCAGATTCGCTGGCTCCTGGATGATGAGATTGTGTCAGCACTGCGTCACTCACAGGTCATCAGCACCTCCATCCTGCACAGGGTGGCCACCCACATCTATAACTCCAAGGGCCGGCCCAGCTGCCACAGCGAGGTGGTGCTGCTCCAGTTTGTCTTTGGGCCTGAGCACTCTCTGGAGAAGTTCAAGGAGGTAAAGAGAAAGCCCTGAGGCTGCATCATACTTTGCTAGCAGGATGCTTATTCTTGTCTGTGTTGCAGGAGTTCAGAAGAATGGCTCTGCCAGGCTACATGCTGAATGCAGAAGGCAACGACTACCACTACATCTCCATCAGCCGCCTGCACTCCAGGAGGGCTGCTCCAGACCCTTCAGGGACACCCTGCTTGCAGCAACCAGCTGGAGGGGATACCAGGACAGGCCTGGGCCAGGCAGGCCAGGAGGGGAGCGGTGAAACAGAGGCAGAAGGCTCCGAGCTGTTACACCACACAAGCTGTGTCCTCCCAGAAGAAGGCCAGGGTCTCTGGGAGTGGCCAGAGAGTGAGACACGCCTTGTTCCAGACACAGGAAACCCTGCAGGTGGAGGCAGCCACACACAGAATGAGGTGAGAAGCACTGAGCAATCTGTTGTTGAGAAGGTGTAGGGCACTGGTAACAGAATATAGAAGGATGATGGGATTTTTTTTTCAGTGCCTGTTTTTCTGGTCATTTTTGTGATCTTGGCTTTATGCAGGCTCCAGGAGATATGCTGAGACTTGATCAAAGCAGAGCAGCAGGCCAGGACTCCATGGAAGAGGCAGTTCCAGAGACAACCATACAGTCATTGCCATCATCATCCTCTGAAAAGGGAAACAGCGAAAAATCACCATTGGTGACACCATCTGCAGCAAGCCTGTCTGAGTCTGTAACACAGGGCAGGGAAGGTAGGACCTGCAGTGTGGGCAGAATGTACCTCAACATCAGAAACTTTTAAGAGGAGAGCCCAGTTCTGGCTGTGACATACATAATATAGCTGCTATTCCTGTTCCTATCCCTAAATGCCCACATTGGTACCCAGGACTTTGGTCTCTTCCTTGCCAGGGTGCTGGCAATTCAGTGCTTAACAGTAGCCAAGATACTAGGCTGTGCTGCTGCACTGATATCCCTAATGACATACAGTTCCTGGTGACTTCAGTAATGGCTGTGAGAGCCCCAGTCCCCAGCACTGCTTCCCCATGGCCAACCTGATTGTCCTATGGCATGATGTTTCTCCAGCGGATGGGGTATGTGATGGGGCCTAGCAAGTACTTTCATGGTCAACCCCCTCTTCTCTTTGCAGGCTCCAGCAGGCAGCGTCCCAGCCGTGTGCAGAGCCTCGTGTCGAGCCAGGGCAGCATGGACTCTGACCATCTGGGTGAGTCTGCCAGGGCAGGGGGGATGAGTGTGTGGTGGCACTGATAGTGACACACTGGGGGGTCAGTGTGCCTGGGCTGGGGTGAGCCCTGAGAGCAGTGTTTGGGAGTGGCTGCCCTGCCCAGGGAGGAGGTGTTTTACCAGGCCTCGGGCTGAAGTGAGGATGCATTTCAGGTTATGATGGGGGAAGCAGTGACTCGGAGTACGAGGAGGCATTAATGAGTGACCAGGAGCCCAGGTGTCCCCTTATGCCGGATTTCTGGCTCATCATAAAGATCCATCAGGACCGAGTGGAGGTGTATTACCACACACGGTAAGGAGGTTTCCCTGGCTCACCACTGCCTCTCTGCACTGTGACTTTGTTGCCACTCACTCATTTCAGGACAGGATCTCCTCCCTACCCAGTGTGGGTGGGAAGTTGCAGGACTAGATTGGTGCTCCATGAGGGGAAAACTGCCATCCTTTCCCGCTGTGTTCCTACTCCCAGCACCCAGTGACAGGCACTGTCCAGGTGCCCTGCTGACCCCATCCTTCCTTTCTTCATAAAGCAGCCTGAGTGTGGAGAAGGCAGCATCAGCAGAGACAGAAGAGGAGCAGCCAGGGGAGTGCCAGAGTCTCAACCAGGTGGTGGTGAAGAAGATCAGTGAAATCTGTAGAGTTGTCAATCAGGTAATGAATCTTAAGAGGGATTAACAGAGCTGCCAGTGATTAGATGGCTTAGATCAGAAGGGACCTCTGGAGGTTGTCTAGTCTGGGCTGAGCTCAGAGGAAGGCCTGGGGAGCCAGTTCAGCTGGTAGAGTTCCAGTTGGGGGGGGGTGTGTGTGTGTCATAGAAAAAGGGACTCAAGTCTGTCTGTAAACACTTCTTGCTGTCTTCTGTGGCTGTGCAAGCAACAGAATTTTTCCTCATCCTTTGCAGCGCTTGCTGCTGCAGGACCTGCATGACAGCCATATATGCAACTCATTACTGGTGGCAGAAAGTGAGGAGGACATCTGGAAGAGTGAAACACCCTATACTTCATACAGGCAGCGTGTGATGCCCACGGATGGTATGGATATTCCCTTAGCCATGCCTCAGCTGCAGTGCTACAGAGATGCCTGAGAGGATGTTAACTTCCATGCTGTGGCCCCAGCTATGTCCTATGTTTTTTACAGATTACTCTGTAGAGGAGAGCTACCAGCCTCGGGACTACCTGGCTGCCACCATGCAATTCATGCCAGGGCACTTTGCTTGTGGGGTGGTGTGGAGCACACTCATCCATGTGCATTCACGCCTCAAGATGGGCCCCAACATGGGGGTCTCACGAGGTATGTACAGCCCATGTTCCCTCCTGCTTGGTGTGTCAGGAGTCCAGCTGCTGGATGGATTGGCACTCCAGAGAACGGTTATGTGGCACAGCTGATATCCCACATTGCCCACAGCTATCCAGGCACTTCGCTCGGTGCTCAACGCCTTCTCTGTGGTGAACAGGAAGAATATGTTTGTCTACCAGGAACGTGCCACTAAATCTGTTTTCTACCTCCGGTAAGAAGCCAGCCTGACTTGTTGGCCTGCTGGCCTTGCTATGTGTGTTACACCAGACTGAGAGCTCCTTGGGACAGAAAGTGTCTGCCAGCCTCAGAGACCACATTGTGACCCAAGCAGCAAATACCTGATTTCTGATGAGTCAGTCACATCAAGCCAGGCCCATCCTGCTCTCCCTGTGCTAAGCCTTTACATGGGAGGAAAAATGATGGAGCCATTTTGAGGGAGCCAGAGAGCAATTTTTCCACAAACTCCATATTCTAAGGACAAGTCCCTACAAAGAGACAGGGGAGAGCAAGGAAGATGTGGGTCTTCTGTGGATGTACGATGCTGTTGTCTTTGGGAATGGAGCCTGACATGTTTTTCTCTTGTATTCAGGCTGACTGAAACCACCCACAGTGGGAAAGTGTGGGAAGCAGAGAGCAGCCTTAGTGCATCATCTCGCTCGCTGGCACTGACACGCAGCCAGGAGCCCATTTACACTGAGGATCTGATGGTGAGTCTGCTGCTCTCTGCAAGTGGACATAGGTGTTCATGGTCACAGCAGTGGAGGGAACTCAGTAGTTCCAGCAACCTGGATTTTATGTGGGGTAAAGCTTACACTGTAGATGTGTGGAGTGGGGCAGCAGCGGATGGTGTCTGTTGACAGTTTGGGACAATGATGGATCTAGAATTCATATGAAACTACTTCCACATGGCTGTTTTTGTTTCTGCAGGGGTCTCGTTCCTCTCTGGACACTGTCTCATGTCGTAGCGTGGACTCTTCCCGCCCTGTGGGACAGATAGACAGACACATCCAGCTGATGGTCCATGGTGTTGCCCCAGCAGGTATGTGTTATAGCACCTGGCAGCAGAACTGTGCTCATGTAAAGCAGAGGAACAAAGCTCTGCTCCCTGTCCTCTTTGCTTGAAGAGAGAGGAATCTTCCTCCTGAGGTAACAGCTCTTCCTTAGCCCAGAGCTGCTCTCTGTTCTGTGTGGGTGGAAATATAAGTAAAGGATCCATAGCCCACAATGAAACCTCCTGCAAATCCTGTGCAGGAGTGCATTTGTCTTTGCCTACTGCACCAGCAGTCTTTTGTGATCATAAACCCGTAGAAAAATAAGCCTAAAGAATCTGATGGTGGGGAAGGCCATGTTCCCTGTGGAAAGCGAGTGTGAGCATGGTACATCCTGAACATGGAGGGAGAGGTGGCTGTAGTCATTTTTACTGACATTTTTACTGTCAGGGCCTGAGATCACAGATGAGCTGGTGAAAGTGCTGCGCAGACGCCTGGATGAGGCCACCCTGGATATCATCACTGTCATGCTGGTGCGGAACTGCAAGCTGACCCCAGCAGATGTGGAGGTACCTCACTGCCTAACCTGCTCTCTTCATCTCAGAGCACTTTACTACATTTTGACCAGTCTCAGCCACTCCTGCCTCAAGGAAGACCAGAGCAGTTTGCTACATTCTGTTCCCTGCTCCAGTGCTTAGTCAGGCTAGCATTCACCGAGGTGTATACAGTGTGGGTGCCAGGGTAGCTGTGAGATTCCCTCTGCTGGGTTTGTAGCATGGCAGGACTTCCCTGTGCCCTCCTTCCCACACCTTGGAAGGAATGTCTGCCCACATCTTGGGGGTTATATGGGGAAGGGCCAGGAGTTGAACTTTGATAGTCCTTGTGGGTCCCATGTAATTCAGGATACTCTATGATCTGTCTCAGGGCGCTGTCTAGGGTTCTGCCCACTACACTTCTCCCTTTGCAGAGCCAACTGGCATCATTTTTATCAGTATTAGAGCCCCAGGGCAGCCTGCTAGTCCCAGCTGGGTTTTAAAGGCTCCTGTGTGCAGTTTATCCAGCCCCCCGGGATGCCGCCCACAGAGGTCCTGCAGTTCTCCCTGCCACCCTCGGCCCTGCCCTGGCTGCACGCCGTGGCCTATTACCTGCGCCAGAACCTGCTCATCTTCCTGCACACCCCCAAGTACACCGACAGCAACGTGGAGCACCACTTCAAGGTGAGGAGGGCTGGGGTTGGGACAGCAGTCTGCCCAGCTTCTAGCTGCTGCTGGGGGCATTTGTTGGGGCAGCTCAGACACCATCTTGGCAGCTCTGCCACCGAAGGTTAGAAAGAAACTGACACAAACTCCTGAGGCCTGGGGGAGTTTTATAGGACTGAGCACATCCTGATTAGCCAGTACAGGCCACGCTTTCAGTTGCTGTGCAAAAAGCAGCAACCACAAAGCTCATGCCCACAGTAATCTCCCAGGAGCATGGAAGAAGTCCCCTTTTCAAAGCTGAACTTGGCTCCTTGCATGGCTCCCTCAGATCTAAGGACTGAAACATCAGGATTAATAAAAATTTGACACCACTTAGCATAGCCATAGTAAAGACAGAGCGTGAGGCCAGATGTGTAGTGCCACATAACTCTGTATGATCTGTAAGGGGTTTCTTCACCCCAGCAGTGGTGAAGGCTCTGTTGGCAAGTGTTTTGAGTAGGTCTGGATTTGATTCTACAGATTTGGGGATGAGATCTGCATATACACAAGCCCCTTTCCAGTTAAGGCAAGTTCTGTAATCTTCATCAGTATTCTTCCTCGTTCTCCTTAGCACTACTTCAACCACAACGGGAGCATCCCTGACCAGGATCTCTATTTGTACAACAAGCCAGGTGGCCAAGGCACTGGTGGAAAAGGTATTGTGCTCAATTCTTCTGAAACGGGGTATGGGGCTGTCTGTTGGGGTGGTGTTTCCCATGCTGAAGAGCAATGAGTGACTGAGGAGGGCCAGTTCTGGGGGAGTGTGTTCCTCCATGGCTGGAAGGTGGGTAAGGTGCGTGCCTGAGGGACTGCACACCTCTGTATGTGTAGCAGAGCAAACTAAGGCCACCCACACTGCAGTTTGCTAAGCTTGACTTATTGCTGCAGGAAGCAGCTCTAGACACAACAAGATGTCAGTGTGGGGCACAGAGGCTCCGTGGGGCTGGAGGCAGGAGCAGTTGTGGCAGAAGCCTTGCTGCAGAGGGAAATCTGGCTGCTTGTAACTGAGCATGGGCTGTGTGGGCAATGTCCTTGCTTTTTTCTCTAGGCTTCTAGAAGGGATTGGATAGGGCCCACCCTGCAATAGATTATCATGTCATGTTTTGTCCAGGCCGTGTGGTCTGTCACCTGGCCATTGTGTGTCTTGTGCCCCTCGTGCACTGTTTGAATGTTCTTCTGTTATGTAGGTACCATGTCGGACCTTGTGCAGCACCTCTTTCCACTCTCTCACTTCCAAGGTAGCACCCATAGCTCCAAGTATTACTCCATCTCCTTTTCCCTTGCAGCTCTCTGGTCCCAGCTGTTCTTGTTTTCCTTGTGTTGTGGCTTCAGCTCTGACTCCTCTGTGTGTTTGTGTGTGTGTCCGATTAGTTGAGCCCTGTTTCTTGCTGGCTGGATAAATGAGCAAACAGAACTTGTTGCCCTGAGGTGTCAGCTCAGGGATTCCCAGCTGCCGAGGGTCTGTGTGCTGCCCTCTTAGCTTGCAAGCAGTGAACTCTAAAATCCTGCATCTTTTTTTTCGACAGATCCAAACAGGTATCTCTTCCCTGAGGAAGACAGGAGTCCTGATGTTTCAAATGTCATTGATGCTCCAGGGTGTAGCATCATCACTCTCCCAGTGGCTGTGTCCTGGTGTGGGGTGTTCCCTTGCTTAGCAAAGGGCTGGAGTGGCCAGGCAGCATTAGATGTGTGCTTTGTATTTCAGTGAGCCCAGGTGAGAGGGGACTCAGAGTCCCCCACAGATGGGAAATAACAGTTCTCTAGCACCCCACCTCCAGTGCACCAGGCAGTAAGACCCCTGGTAGCTCTTGCTGATGTGCCTCATTCTATAGCTCCAGAACTCAGATTTTGAGTTTCTTAGCTGTTTTTTTTTTTTTTTCACCTGTGATTTAGTGGTTTGATTTCAGCTTCTCCATGCTCCTGGAAGCCTTGTTCCCTGTGACATGGAGGAGAGCATTTCTGCTCATTGGGCAAGGGCATGCTGCTGACCTGGCCTGCTTTAATTGTGGTTGATTGTTCTCATGTCCTCAGCTCAGACAGACTGAAGCAGAGCAGAGATACAGGAATGGATGTGATAGGGAAATGTGCCAGAGGTTGAAGGGGCTGAGTGTGGGAATTTATCCAGGAGAAGAAAAGGGGAATGGTCTATAATTACCACATGATCATTCAGCCATTTTGGTGGGCCTGGGGCCAACTGCCAAGCCAGACTGCTGAGGAGTTTGTGCCCTTTACTGTTTAAAATAAAAAGGTAGAGCTCATATTCACTGTCATGTCGGGCAGATTTCCTGTTCTTGATACCTCTGTATTGACACCCATGTCCTGGAGAGCTGCCCTGCTGCAGCAAGAGGTTCTGTGGAGGTTGCTCATAGGTGTACTTTCCTTTCCTCAGTGTGGGTGCACATGAGCTGCCCTCTGATTTGAATGTCTACCTTTCTCCTTTGTGAGCATCTCTCTCCATCCCAGTGCACTCTCCCTTGTGTCTGCTATGCATTGGAGGAAAGGTTGCTGCAGAGCTTGGGCTTCACAAGGAATGATGGAGACTGAGTGGTTAGGCTGCTGCTGATTAGACTGGGCACAGCCTGCTTGGGCTGGGTTTGTCTCCATGTGGAGAGGGCGCCTGTCCTCTGTGCAGAGCGGGATCAGGGACACTGGTTTCTCTGTGGCAGTGTGTCACTGCCATCCTTGCTGGGATGGAAAAGGAGCGAGTATGGGCTCAGCAGTGTTGTAGGGCTGAGGTTATTTGTATCTGGGCACATCGCCTTTAGGCAGTGTTGGGGCAGCTTTGCCATCCAGCCCCCTGAGCGCTGGTTTAATCAGGGAGCTTTCAAAGGGAGTGGGAACATCTAGGCTTACAATGTGAGGTTTGGACCTTGCAGATGCTTTGCTGGTGCCCTGACCATTGAGCTGGGCCATGGAGAGTCAGCTCTTTTTTCTGCTCTGGTCCGTAGCAGGGCCCAGGGCTCACAGCATGTAGGAACCACACAGCTACTCTGCAGTTCTGAACTGTCCTGTTGTGCATGCGTAGGGCTCAGGATAGAGAGTCAACAGGCAGGGTCTCAATTTTTCTCTGCAGTGGCTCCGGGCTACTGGATGTGAGCCTGCCTTTTCCCCAGTCCTGCCTGGTTGGAGTGAATGGGAAAGCACCTAATTTTGTTCAGGTGTACAGTGAGGAGGGGGCTGTGAGTGTAATCTGCAATAAGGTGTCATATCTGTAGAGACTTTACATCCTTCACTGCCTGGAGGGTGCTGCTGAAGAATATTTGGGCCCTGTACTCTGTTCCTTAAGAGGACAGGAATGATGAGCCCCATCCTGGATCAATCTGCATAAAGGCTGTCCTGGTGCAAATGGAGATACTTTCCTCTTGCACGTGGTGCTGCACAACCCAGGAAGCTCCTGCAGGGTGAGGTGAAATCTGCTGTGACTCTACAGGAGAGAGATTCCTGGAATGATGGGAACACCCTGTGCCAAACCCCATGCTTCTTACCCTGGCTCCCCACAGGCACAGCTAGCCTCTGCTCCCCTGGCTGCCTCCCCTCCTGTGGGCCCTGCCTGCCACGTGACACTGTGCAACTCAAGTAGTGACATGACAGTCCCAGCTGTGGGGTGGCAAGATGTAGGCAGGCACTGTGGGGGTGTACTTGGTACTGTGTTTATGGAGGCTGTATCGGATTCTGCCCTGCAGGAATCGCATGCATTGCACTGACATTCGTGGATGAGCATGGCAGCCCCACCTTGCTGCCCCACGGGGAGAGGCCTGACCCTCTGAAGCTGCCTTCCCCCTCACCCATCGTGGGCCTGCTGCAGGACAGCGACTTTGAAAGCCTCACAGCTGTCAGCAGGCACCAACCAGGGGCTGACCCCCTGCCTTCAGGTGGGGAGCTGGCCAGCAGCTGCCAATTGCCTGCAGCCTCCACATCCCCTGGGGCACCTCGGAGGGCTGGTAAAGGTAGGGTTGAAGAGCCATGCAGAACTACCCATTCCCCACAGAGCCTTGCGTGCTGGTGCGCCTGGATATCTGGGAGAAGGGCAACATCAGCCTGCTGCAGCTGTCGGAGAAGCTGCGTGGGGCCCTGCGTCATGCACTCTGTGATGCTGTCATGGAGTTCCTTGTGCTGCCAGCCCCACTGTGCGTGGAATCCACCTGCCCCCTGAGTCCTGCAGACCTGGAGGACCTGAGCTCTGCAGGTGAGAGCCTGGCCAGGGTGGCCACCTTGAGCCTCCACCCAGTCTTACTCCTCCTGCCTGCCCTGCAGGAGCTTGGCTGGGCTGGGGAGAATCTGAGTGGGTGGGCAAGGAGGGAGGAAGCTGCTGTCCCCTCTGCAATATGTCTGGTGTCTTGGGGAAGAAGCATAGACATTGGTGTTGGAAGAGATATTTAAGGGTTTGTCTGTTCCCCGAGACTGAATCCACTTTGCTGGATGTTACTGATGGCTATTTCCCTTCTCTCCTGCCAGGCTCTGGCCAGACAAAGTGGGGTACCCAGCAGCTTTGCAGAGGGAGGCTCTGCAGAGTCTGATTTGCTTTGTCTCTCCAGGAGGCCTAAGGAGGACCATGTCAGAGACCAAGGGCCTGGCTCTGGCCAGTGGGGGGCCTGGCAGGAACTGTCCTCCACCCCTGCACTTCACCTCTGCACCTTCACCAAGCTCTGGAGAGCCAGTGACACCCACAAATAAGCTGGGACGCCGCAGCTTCTGGGACATGCTGGTAATGTTGCTGCAGGAACAGGCCCTGTAAGGTCCTTATGGCGTCCTCAGGCCACGAGGAATGGACAGCAGGGATCTGGCTGGGGGTGGAAAGCTAGGCTTGCAGCAGGGAATTTGAGATCAGGGCACTGACTGGGCTGTGTATATGCACAGCATTAACTTACCCCTTTCTCCCCTAGAGCAAGGCAGAGTCCTCAGAGCTGGGCAGCCCCAAGACTACTGATGACATTGTGCTGGAGAGGCCAGAAGAGGCTCGCACGAGACGGCGGCACAAGACAGAGAATGTCAAGCAGCACCTGAGCCAGGATCGGGCCACAGCCACAGCTGAACTGGAACAGGCACAGAGGCAAGCACAGCCCTGCAGGCTGGACAGCCAGGATGTTGTTCCCCCAATCTGTTGTACATTGCTCTGTACCCTGATGGCCTCTAGACCACATTCCTTTTCTTGTAGTTTCTCCCTTACACAGGCAGTTTAGTAAAGCTGCCTTCCACACACAAAGCCTTAGCCCTTATTGCTGGAGTGTTGCTGGGAGCACAGCTGTTTCTCCCTGCTGGAGACCCCATCTCTGCACTGTGGGGCTCTGTGCAACACCTGACACTCATATGGCTACTGACCAAGAGGTACCCAGCTCAAGGATTGTATCAAACCAAAAAGGAGGCTCCTAGGGCTCTGCTCTGGAGCTGTGAGAGGACTGTTGCCCTTTCCTATGTTCACTACAAATTACTGATTTAGTGTAACTGTGCTTCCCTTCTCTCTCCTCAGGCGCCGAGCCTGCCAGTTGGAAGAAGGAGATGTAGGTACCATGCACCCACTCTTCAATCAAACCTGCCAGCAGTGGATGGCGTTCATGAACCACCTGGGTATGTGTTTCAGGTGCCAGCTCCTCCAGACGGGCTGGGAGTGGGCCTTCCTACCCCAAGTTCTCAGGACAAGTCCTCTTACAGCACCATCTGTCTTCATTCCTTGATGGTCCTAGTGACACACCCTGTCTCTCCCCAAACCTTGCCTGAGTCACGTTGGTCTCAGGGTCAGCATCAGCATTAGACAGCTGTGGCAGGAGGCCTGCCTGGCACGTGCCTGTGCATCAGAACAAACCTGCTAAGGCCTGTGGTTATTTCTGCCATGCTCCAAGTCCAGGGCTTGCCAAATTTGCCTGCAGCTGCTTTGGAGACACCTGGACTCCAACAACCAGCTGTGGTAGTGCTTTATCTCCCAGATGTAGCAGAGATGGAGGATCTGAGCCTTTCCAACATGCTCTGTGACTGTAACATCTGCTTCTCTTGCAGGGAGGGAGGGGAGAGGAGGAGCACCTTTCATATGCAGGGATTTGGGGTTGTATGGCTGCCACGTTGCTTCTTTCTGGTTGCCTTTCACTTTGGTGTTTGTACATCCTCTCACACACCTGCTGGCAAATAGATCTCTCCTCTTCCTCTGACGAGGAGTAATCCAAGGAACAAGGAATAAGTGGGGGAATAAAGTGCTGTCCTCAGAGCATACAGGGTGTTTGCTCCAAGTCCCACTTTAGGCCAGAACCGGGAACCAGTGGTTATTTCAGTCTTCTTCTTGTCCATGTAAGGTTCTTGTTCTCCAGCTCTGCCTGCCTCAGGCCCTTAGGCCTCTCCACTGCTCATGTGGGCAGGATGTGGCTCTGGGGCAGCTTGGCACCTTGTCCTACAGTACATCTTCCCTGCAGGGTGCCCATCAGTGCAGCAGTGCTCCTTGGAGATGGTTTCTCGTTTCCTCCTGTCCTCCATCCTAGTGGAAGTGGTGAACCTGGTCACTGCCCTGGCGAGTGACACCTCTGTCAAAGTGTTTGAGCAGATCTGGTGAGTTAATGAGAGTCACAGGTGGCTCTTTGGCAGCAGGTGTTGATCAGCTGTACTTCTTCTGCCACAGCTCTACTTGGCAACCTCCTCTGGGGCTTTTCTTTGCAGCTACCATAGGGGCACTGCATTCCTGCCCTATAAGTCTGGTCAGAATGCCAGCCCTTGCCCTGGAGTCATCAGACACTTCATCCTGCTGGGACGCAACTTTCAGCAGTGGCGTTGCAGCACAGAACAGGGTGAGTGCCTGGCCATGGTCCCTGGGACTGTGCTGGGGTCTTCTGGGGGGGACATCAATGAACAGGGTTCCCCTCCTTACTGGGACAGACTTCCAGACCTCTGTGCCCAGAGGTGGGCAGTGGGTTGTCTGGTTTTGCCTTCTGAGACCTTACTCTTGAATGTGCTTCTAACAGCTTATTTCAAGATGTGCTGAGCAGTACTGTGGCAAAACATTCTGTCACGCCACCTTAATGGCACCAGTGGTGGGAATAAAAGTGGGATGAACCAGTACTGAGAGTCATAACTATGGCTTCTTCCAGCTCATAAAGGGCTCCAGCGCTTTGAGGCCATGGAATTTAGCTCAGCAGAGAGAGGCTCTGATCCCAGCCTTGTTGGTCGAGACCTGGTGCCCCGGCAAAGGTTCCTCTTCATGGAGATCATTGACAAAAAGGTAGTAATGGCTGTGGCTGTTAACAGGGGACTGTAATTGAGCTGTTGCCATTCTCCCTGTTCCAGCCTTGTCATCTGAAACTGGCTGCAGCTGCAGCATGTACCACCAGAACACCTGGGGCAGCCTGTGCCACCATGCAGGCTCCCTCTGAGCATGTCCTTAAGTCTACCTCCCCTTCCTCTCTCTCCAGCTGACACTCTACACTTACAACTGGTCCCCAGACCTGGGGGCCAACTTGAACTGCTCCCTGACACGCCTGCTGCAGTGGCAGAATGCCCGATCCCACATTGTGCACTGCCTGATCAGCCAAAAGCTGGGACTCTTCCACCACCACTGCTTCATGGACACACCATGGCATGAGGACAGCAAGCAGGTAGGGCCTCAAGCCAGGCATGGCAGTCCTTTCTTCTTCAGGAAGGGCCTTGGCAGCCTGGTGGAAGCTTGCAAGCACTTGTGTCCTGATTGACAGGGCATTCCCAGACATTTACATGTCCAACTTGACTATTTCCAGCCAGACTGTTGCCCTGCTCTCGGAGACAGGTGGAAAGAGAAGCCAGGTCCTTCTGCTGGCAGCACTTATTGGTGACTGAATTACTTAGGGTGGAGGCTGAGGAATGGGCTTCCCACTTCACATTAAAGCCGTGGTGGGCCCAGGCACGCTTTTCTTGGAGCTGGTAGTGGAAAAGGCTAACACAGATCTCAGCAGATAGCCAGAATTGGATTTACTCTATGGGTTCTTGCTCCAGGGCTAGCAGTAAGGAGGCTTTCATGGCTGTGTCTGTTTGCCTAGGAGCCAAATCCTTTCCTGAACTCCACTTTGGAGGTGGATGCGCTGATCCGGAGCCCATGTCCCCCACCCAGCAAAGAGCAAGGCCGGCTGAGCAGCTCTGCCCGCAGCCTCCCGTCTCTGCACTTCCATCCCGACGTGGTGCCTTTTGATGAAGCTCTGCGGGATGTTACCACCATCAGGCGCATACCCCACGGGCCTGACTTGGGACCTTTTGACCCTGTAGCTCGGCATGGGGCCCAGTTCCTGGAGATTAAAAACCTGGAGAGGAAAGGTAAAGCAAGGGGGCTGATATCATTGGAACCTGCCTAGTAATATCACTTCTGGAAAAGGAGATCAGAGCAGAACAAGAGTTTTGTTAGGGGATAGTTCTCTGTGGGAATGGGTTATATCCTGTTCAGGGTGAGAGTGAAGGAGAGTAGCAATATTTGGAGCTGTGGCTTGTTGCTCTTGTGACCACTCTCTTTCCTTCAGAACTGGAGAAACAGATGAAGATTGAAAACCTCTTTGTCACCTGGCAGCAGAGATCAGCTCAGTCCAACATGCCTATCAGTGTGAGTGCAGCCTGGGCAGGTGGTGGGCTGGGCCTCCTTACAGCACGCTGGGAGCACCAGCAAAGGGAAACACTGCAGCTCTAAGCAGGGAGTATAGTGGGGATGGTGCTAGGCAGTGGAGCAGTGGTCTCTGCTTGAACTTTTGGAATTGCAGGGCTCTGAACCACACTTGGGCATGGGGCCTTACTGCCCAGCACGGGAAAGGCTGTAAAGCAGGGGAATCCCCCAGTTATCTCCATTTGAGCATTGCAGTGTTATGGACAACTTGTTCCCAGCCTCGGTGAGGGGTGTGTGCTGTAACCATGCTCCTCTCATGTCCTGCAGCTAGCAGACCTGGAGACTCTGAAGCAGTCCTCACGCCTGGTTCACTACTGTGCCACCCCCTTGCTCTTTGACCCGGCCTTCCGGCAGCAAATCCAGACTGACCAGCTGGGCAAGGTGGAGGGGAAGGTGAGTGTCAGCAAGCACCAGTGGGGTCAGGCTTTGTGCATAGGGACAAAGGAGCAGTCTCTTTGCCAGAAAGGGCTGCTCTGGCCTCACTTCTAAAATACAGGATGAATATGAATGCTGTAAGATGGAGAGTGAAAAAATCCTCAGGTCCTCAAAGCTTTTATCCTGCAGCCACACTATCCCTGGAGAAGACTGATTTCCTTTTCTACCCAGGGCATTCATGGCTGAATCTGGAGAAACCATCAAGGGCACTGTCTGGTACTAACTGATCTATTAAAGAAGCAAAACTTCCCTTATGCATTCAGCAGCCAGACCTGGTAAACATTTCCTGGACCGAACAAATAGCCAAAACAACTGAAAGCAAACCAGCTGAATCCTGACCAAGTTGCAACCTGACAGACTAACCAGTGCAGATCCCATACCGGCTGTTCACAGTCTGTATGTGTGTCAGGAGGGAAGAACAGGCTGTTGTAATTTATCAGAATGTCAAAAGGATTTTGACAGAGTCTTTAAGCAGAGGTTGCTACAGAAACTGAACAAGTGAAAGGGAAAGTATCATCACAGGATGAAAACTTCACTTTGTTTTTGGAACAGAGCAAAATGGAAATTGTTTATTGGATTTGAAGAACCTTGCAGCAGGGGTTTCAAGGCTGTGTATTGGGCTCTGTATCTCCAGGTCTTTTATTGGGATGTATTAGATGCCAGGCTTTGCAGTGCTGGAGGGCTGTTCAGATTGGTCAGAACAGAAAAAGAATGAAAGGAACTCAAACAGCACCTGAGTAGCCTGTGAAATGAGAGCTTTTGTGGGAGCTGGGACCTGGTTTCCAGTAAAACAGCACATGTGGAGAGAAATTTGAACCCTCTTGTACTGTACACTCACTGCAGAGCCTGTACAGAGCATACATCTCAGTGGTTTCTTCGCTTTGTGAACAGTTGGGTACAGCAGACACTAGTTAATCAGAAAGGGGTGTTAATATAATGGTTGATACTCTAATAAATTTCTAAAATACTAGTATATTAATGTCTTCATCTGGCCAGTAAGTGTGAGACCAAGCATCCTGTGGCAAAGGCACTGAACTGGAGAGACTTGGAGAAGGTCAGAGAGTAGCTGGAGAGGTGCCAGGTAAAGAGACATTTCTTATGGTTGATGGAGCAGATAGGCAGAAAGCTGGATAGAAACGTGTAACAGAGCCGCAGGCTTAAAGTAGAGAGATCAAAAAATGAAACCTTAGTCTCTCTCAGCAGGAAGAAAAGGAGTATTCAAGATATCAAAAGGAGAATTGAAAGTGTTTAGAAGGAAACACAGCTCCTTTTCAGTGCTACTGAACTGCTAGGAAATCCTGAGAAGTCAGCAGGATTCATAAGGGGATTGGACTCCTACCATGGCAAAGGAGCTGAAGCTCTGAGCTTTGCATGTACCAGTTGAGCCACTGACACTTTGTGGAAGCTGTTCTGGGGGAGACAGATGTGAATGCTGGTACAGGCAGAAGATTCCTGCAGGTCATTGCAGTGCTGTCAGGTCAGTGCATTGCTGGGTAGATCTTGGATCTTGCATTTTGGCACATGCACTAGGACAGTGCTTGGACAACGAGATGTTAGTGCTCCCTGGCAGAGAGAGATCTACCTTTTGCTCAGCCAGGGCACCTGGTGTCCTCTGCTGGGGTGAGTCACAGCAGTTCTCTTTAGGAACTTTCTTTTGCAGAAGCGCCACCGCTCCAATGACTCTACAGCTTCGGGGAGGGACCGCAGCCACAGCTGTGACTCGGCAGAGGCACTGCCCTGCAAGGTGAAGGAGGAGCCGTGGCTGCAGGAGATGTGCAATGCCTTCCTGCAGCAGTACATCCAGTACTTGCAGAGCATGGGCTTCATTCTGGTCCAGGTGCGGCCACCCTCACCTACCACTCGCAGGTCAGTGATGTGCTGGGAGCCCTGGTGTTGGAGAAGAGCCAACATGCTGAGCTTTGCCCTGGTTTGACACAATAGGTCTTGGCTCCCTGCTTAAGGCTGTCTTTGCTCTCATTTCCAGTAGCACAAGCCGGATCCGAGCTCTGGCAGCAATGGGAGTGGAGGGTAGAGGGTCTTTTTCCTACACAAAGCCAAAACCAGAGGGAAGTCCAAAGGTCAGTGCATTTCTGTTACAAGGGTGAACAGGGATGGAAGTCGGGCTGTGGAGTGGGCCAGTTCTGGTTGGCTTTTGAAACCGTTCCAGGCAGAAAGGATGTGGGAGGTCAGAGAAATCATCAAATCATCATCAGCCTGCCTAGCAGCAGCACCATCTTTGAGAGTTTGGGTGTGATGAGATCTCTTTGCCCTCCTGCATGTCCTCCTACAGGCCTCAGAGCCCTTTTCTGGCATTGGGTGGAACCAGGGCAAATATCAAAAGACTGGTAACAATTTGCAGGGGCTCAGAAGAGGAACAGGATGACCTAGGGCAAGGATAGCTGCTTTTGGGTAAGATTCTGAAGGATTACCTGTCAGAGAATCTTCAGGATCTATGCTTAAGGGCAACTCAAGGGCAGAAGGATCTTTAGTTAGAGTGAGATGAATGTGGAAATTAAAGAGGTTAGAGAAGATAAGCCTGGAATGGCTCTACTGTGAAAGCAGGCTGAAGTTCCTCAGGTATAAAGAAGTTGCAGCTAGGGAGGAACAAGTCAGTGCTCTACAGTATTGCAGCTAACCTGGAAAGGGATTGACCTTTCCTGTCTTATACAACACCTAGAGACCATCAAATGAAAGTATTTGGAGTCAGTTTTGAAACTAAGGAGAACATTTCTTTGAGCAGCAAGTTTTGTGAACACAAAAGGTTTTATGAATATATATGAGGTCTGTGAACATGAGCTTATAAGACAGAATAAGTAAGGACCTGGAAGAGGAATCCACTGGAGTCTCTAGCTAAGTAGAAACTACCCATGGCTTGTGGAATCACCCAGGGATGATAGGAGCATGTAGCATTTACTCACCCTTTTCTGACACTTTATTGGCACCTGCCTTTGGCTGATGTTGGTGCAGGACTGTGGGTAAGACAACACCTTGCAGATAAAACGAGAAGAGAGCAATCTGCTGAGCAAGTTAAGAGAGAGCAAATTAATTTGCTGGCAGCTAAACTCTGAATTGAGACAGGATGTCTCTGATAGCTGCTGTATCAGGCAGGCACAATGGTCTAGGGACACCGCAGCAGGGAGTGAGGTTCCATGGATACTATTGTTCCTTGGCTCTCAGTTTCCCACACTCTAGAGACACCCTGTCCTGAGCAAGCAGGAGGTGAAGGGATCAATATGCCTGGTGTGTTCTCTCAAAGGCTGTTTATTAGGTTTGTTAGGATTCTTTTCACTGTCAGTTCTGCCATATCTCCTCTCTTCTCTCCAATGAGATTGCTCAGTTGATGAGGCCCCCTCTATTTCCACCTCTGCCACAGAACCTTGTGGCAGCTTCACACTCTTGTGTGCCAGGGCCTCTTCAGCTTTGTCCTTCTATTCCTAGAGCACAAGCCCTGCTGTTGCCACCTACCATCTGCAGAGAGCTCTTCCAGGTGGGATTGTGCTCATGGAGTTAGCCTTCCAGGTAAGAAAGAACAAGAAACAAAGATTGATCACTGGGCGATCTTCAGGGACAGTCATCAGAGGTGACAAAGGGAGTGACGAGGAGTGCAGCAGGGACATGTGATTCTTCATTTGTCCTGTCCTGCTTCTTCCGTGGTCCTGCAAGACTGGGATCAGCTGGAGATGATTCTGCAGGGCTCAGAGCAGTAAGAGGTGCCGAGAGGAAGGAAAATTAAGAGCTCAGCACCAGTTAGGGTGCTCTGTGCTCAGCCAGTTGCTGGCTGCTCTGGCTTGGTTCAGACAAGAGGTGAGACAGAACATGGGGTGAGAGTGTCTGGGCCCCAGTCCAATCATTGAAGAATGGGGGTTGTGCTTCTTCCCTGGAGAGGCCTAAGGCTGTGCTGTGCTCTGCTCACATGCTCTCTCCTCCAGGGCTGTTACTTCTGTGTGAAGCAATACGCGCTGGAGTGCTCACGCATCCCCATGGGCCAGTCTGTGAACTCTCAGGTAATGGCTTTGCAGGCACAGCTGGTGCTCCTCAGAGTCAGGGGATGCTTTGTGGAGAGGAGTGATCTCTGGAACATAGTGGGCATTTCAGGCATAGCAAATTCTGGAGAGCTCTGCTCCCTCATGGAAAAGCAGAGCCTCACAATGTTTTCTGCAGCCACGTGCCCTCAGTGGCGCTGCTTGAGCAGAGCTGGATTGCAGTAAAAGGGGGTGGGAGGTTTGGCAAGAGGATGACTCTTGTCCTAGCTTGGAGAGCAAGGCTGGGGAGGAAGAGAAGCAATTCTGGCAAAGCTGCCTGCTCCAAGGAAAGTCAGTACATGGCTCTCTGCTTCCCTTGGAACAAGAAGGAAGTGGAATGGGAACAGGGATCTGTGAACATGATTCCTGCCCTTTTCTAGAGGAGATTACTTTCTGCACCAGAAAGGTTCCTTTGTACCTCTGCGCCTTGCTCTGTAACACTCTGATGCTGCCTGTTCCCTTCTTGGTAGGATCAGGGTGTCTCCTGCCTGTTCCCAAGGGCACTGAGTGTCTGTGTAGAGGCTGGCCAGCCCCAGGCTGTCTGAGACAGGAGGCATGCATGACCATACTGTCCTTTCCAAGGGAGCTCTGTAGCAGAGCTGCATCTTAGGTATACCAGGAGTGTCTCTACTAAGCTTAGAGCCTTCCAGGACCTTGTCTGCAGATTTGCTGAGCCTTTCCTGGACAGCTTGCACATGCACAGGGCAGTGTTATGAGGCTGTGTCCTGCTCTGATGCTGGGGCAGGTGCACTGGCTGTGCCATGCCTTTACAGCAGGGCTTTGCAGCAGGGTGTGAGGTGCCTGGTAACACTCCTGCCTTGACTCCCCGTCTCTCCACAGCTCTCTATGCTCTTCACGGAGGAGTGTGACAAGGTGCGGGACCTCATGCATGTGCATTCATTCAGCTACGACTTCCACCTGCGCATAGTCCACCAGTATCTGCTGGGCTCCCACATGACTCTCCGCCAAGGCTACCATCTCACAAGCTTCCTGGAGGATTTCATTGCCCATCACCCTGACATCCCCAAATTTGGCCGTAATCACGTTTTCCAAGGTATGTAGGTCAATATATGATCAGTCTGGGATTGATCGCCAGCACATAACTTGGAAAAGTCTATTGCAAATAAACCTGACCTTTGGAGTATTCAGGGTGAGTGTGATGGGAGGGTATAAGCTCCAGGGAAAATCCTTGTTGCCCTGTTGTGGAAGGGGCAGGTTGGTTGCTCTGTCTCCTGCAGCAGATGGGAGGATACTGCTCTGCCCAGGTAAGATTCACAGAGTGTCTCCTGTGATAGCAATGTATTTTTCCACTAGGCACGCTGGCCCTGCCCACCAACATGATCACTGCACACCAGCTGTACAACTACATTGCTGACCATGCCAACACCTACCACATGAAACCCCTGCGCATGGCCCGACCGGCCACGGGCACTGACAGCAAGAAGGGAACACCAGGCACAGAGCAGAACGAATATGCACTCGTCTCTATTTGGAACAGGTGAGTGCATCTGCTGCAAGTTCCTGGAGCTGCTTGAGATTAGTGGCAACCTGCCAGTCCTGGGGACACTGCCCCAAGATGCCAGCAAAACTGACTGTGCTATACAGTGCCAGACAGCAGTTTTGGCCAGTTCTTCTGAGACGGCCAACAGGGATAGTGTGTATGTGTGCAGGTGCATTTCCTGTTGTATTTCTGAAGAGTCCTGCTGTGTGGAATTCCCCATGTCCAACAGTTCTGTTGTGATCAGGAGCCCTGGGAGAACAAACTGATGCTCCCTTTGTACTTATGTGCTTTTTTATCCCAGCTCGGGCTCCTACAAGGATTCTGAAGGTCTGCGTCATCATGATGACTTTGATGTGTCCCTCCTGGTTTGTCACAGTGCAGCACCATTTGAGGAGCAGAGTGAGGCAGAGAGACGCATGCTCCGGTGAGCACTGGGGGCCAGTGACAGCAAAACTTCCTGGCTGGGGAGGAGGGCTCTGGGAGGGGCTGGTTCTGTCTGGAATGGCACAGGTAGAGTTGGTGTCTGGGGAGGATCACTGTGAGAACCTGGGCAGAGCAGCACACTTTCTGCCAGGGACAGAGGGGCCTGTGGTTCATTTGCTGTGCAGCTGAGAGGGGAGCAGCCCTTCCCCAGGTCACAAGTGTCTCCTTGCTCCCAGGTTGCGTTTCTACGTCATCATGACAAGCCAGCGGGAGCTCTTTCCGCGGCTCACGGCCGACATGCGACGTTTCAAGAAGCTGCCGCGCTTGCAGCGGGAAGTGCTGGAGCCTGTGGTAGGCCGGGCAGCCTGGGAGGCAGCGGAGCCAGAGCAGAGCCTGGGCCGGCAGCCATCAGCAGAGCGGGAGCTGTGGCAGGATGTGGAGGACAGCAGCGAGTTCTACGCAGGGGGCACACAGGTCAAACTGGGACCAGGGCTCTTCTACACCTCTCCACTCTTCCCCTTGCTGGCCTCCGAGGTGGCATCAGCCCAGAAGCAGCTCAGCAGCATGGTGCAGCTGGCCAAGTGCCACTGCCGCAGGGACAACCTCTGGAAGCGCCTCTTCCTTCTGGAGCCTCTGGCTTCTGACAAGCTGAAGCTGGGCAAGCTCTCTCTGGTGGAGCTGGAGGAGCTGCTCGATGCCGTGCATGGGAAATCCATTGCAGATGTCGACCCCCAGCTGGTGAGCAGCAGGGATGGGGGCACAGTGCACACAGCAGCTGCTGTGGTGCTCTGGGGATGGAGTGGGGTGGCAGGTGAAGGGGCCTCTTATGCACTTCTCTTCCTGCTGGGTGGGAAGGTAGAGGCAGGAAAAGCTCCTAGCTGGAAGGGGAAGGGGGAGACTGTATGGACCTGTCTGTAGAAAGTGATCAGCCTTCATTCAGCATCCTCAGTGGGCTGTGAGGTTTGCATCTGATTTGGGGTCTGAAGGCTGCTGTAGCATTATCGCTGCTGGTGCCATAGTAGAGGGAGGCTGAAGATCAGGCCTTTTCTATGCCTTCAGGAATGCTTCCTCACCATGACAGTCTCCTGGTACCAGAGCCTCATCAAGGTGCTATTGAGCCGCTTTCCTCAGAGCTGTCGGCACTTCCACAATGCTGAGACCGGCACCCAGTATTTGGTAAGACACAGCTCATCGCACACCTGCAGCCCCTGTCCTTGTCCTGGGTCTGTGCTGGCTCCTTTCTAACGTGCTGTGTGACTCTCCTGACAGGTTGTGCTCAACCAGAAGTTCACAGATTGCTTTGTTCTTGTGTTTCTTGATTCTCATTCAGGAAAAACGGTGAGTCCTTGGGAACAGAACAACAGCTATGTTGGCTCAGGCCAGGAATCTGTCCAGATTGATCCAGCAGTGGCCAAGGGCAGGTGTGCATGAGAACATGACTAGATCAAGAAGCTTGTAATGCTTCTCCTAAATACTTTCCCAGCATCTGAAAATCTGTAGCTTAGGCCCATCCTGAGCTAGAAGTAGCTTTTGCATTTATTTAATACCTTCCACAGCTTTATTTCCTTTGGTTAATTTCTGGCATCCATGATTTCCCCTGACTTGCAGCTCTATGAGGTAGTTGCAGTCTCTAGGTGAAGAACTTCCTTGGCTTATTTTTGAAGCTCTTACTGTTCTTTCCATGTGATGCCCCTTTGTTCTTGTATTAGAAAACAGTGAGCACTTGATCCTCTTTTCCTTCACAGGATTGCTTTTGGATCATTTTCTCAGCTCTCTCTCTATTCAGGCTAAGCAGTCCTTCTGTATTCAGTCCAAAGTCAGATCACACTGGGTCTGGCTGGGAGGGGTCACCAGTGCTATGGGCTGTTCCTACCTGTGCAGAAAGGAAGGGGACCTGCACTGTCAGGGTCCCAGCAAACCTGCAAGGGCCTTTGCCTTCACTGAACTTGAGGGCAAAAATACTTTGCTATCAGCTGTGCTCCCAGGCAGGGTACAGGACGGGTCACAGGGAATACAGCTCCATGTGAAAGCAGGGGATCTACAGAAGGCTTCAGTCCACAATAAGGCTCTGCAGAGGCTGCAGAGTAACTGATGCTGTATAAAATAAATCATGGCTCCATCTGAAAAGCAGGTAGGGGAGACAGAAGAGGTGATGCTTGCTGGAAGGCTGCTCAGTGCCTCTTGCCATCTGATGGTCATAGTGTCACCTTGTGGTTATTGATATGATAAACCCAGACCCTCCATCCCCTCTCCCAATGACTCTCATTTTGTAACAGAAATCCTTTATTTTCATAACATTGTATTTTGTTGTTTAGCATTCATCCCATTCTTGTGGCCTCTCAAGGTTTTTGGGTTTTGTTTTTGGGTTTTTTTTTTTTTTTCATTATCCCAATCCTCTTTTGTATTAGTGCCTCAAATTTTATCAGCATGCTCCTCATCTTTTACCAGACTTGTTAAAGTACTAGGCAATGTGAGTCCCAAAGCCTGTCCTGAAGGAACTCTATCTGTAACCTCTCTCCATTTCCCCTTCCAGCACTACCATGTTCTCACCGTATAATTTTTAATTCCTATTTTTTCATCTTACCTAAATTTCCCATGTGACACCACATCAAATCCTTCCTGAATCTCAGATAAGATTTACCATGATTCCTTTGTCTAGAAATACTACCTTATCAAAGGGAATTTTAGTGTTAGCACATCACTTTGGTAACACTGAGCTACACTTCCCTCATGGTTCTGTCTCCCCCAGTCTGCTCCAAAGCCTTGCATGCTGCTCAAGTTGGGCTCACAAATCATTTCCTTTCCCTCTTAAGAGATGGTGGTACATTTGCTTTGTCTGTAGTTTTGTAGTTACTCAGCTCTTCTCATAGCTTTAGCAGTTTGTAAGGCACCCCAGCCACTGGATATGCTGCATTTCAACTCTGGAGAACATCCTGTCCCTGTGTCCTGCCTCCACGATGCTGATCTGAGTGCACTGAGTCACTCACATTTTTGTTCTGCTTCAGATCCTGCAAACTCTCCCTGCTCCCCTCTGCCTTTGCCCTGCCTTTTCAGTACAGTCACTAGTCAGAGTGGAGCAGGCAGCATTTATTTTTAGGATTGCAGTTATTACATTTAATCTCCTCCCCCTTCCCCATTTGTTGCACTCCTACTCTTTCCCTTAGAATAAGAAATTTCCCTCTAATTTCCCTGGAAGCTCCTGTTACTGTGGAGGCAGTTGAATCCCCTCATCTCCTGTGGCTGCTGCCAGGATTGGCGTAACTGCAGATGCATGAGAGCTGGGACAGAGTGGGCAAGTCCTTGCACCGAGTTTCCAGCAGAAAAATTGGGAGGAGGCTCAGACATGCTCTGTGACATGAAGAGGCACTAGCTCAGTGCCACTGGCATTTTGGGACTTCTCCCAGTATTTGTCTAACTGCCAAAGAAGTGTCCACAGACCTGGGGTAGGGACTGCACAGTGCTTGTCTGCATCCTGTGCCCTGACCCTCTCCTCCCTCTTGACAGAGTCTCACCGTGGTTTTCCGGGAGCCATTCCCAGTGCAGCCCCAGAACAGCGAGAGTCCTCTGCCACAGCTTGTGTCCACGTACCATCACCTGGAGTCAGTTATCAACACCGCCTGCTTCAACCTGTGGACGGGCCTGCTCTAGCACTGGCACCACATCCTGGAGCAATGCATGTTCCGACCTCTGTACGGCCGTGCCTTTGGTGACCAGGGGGAAGAACAGGTCTCTGGGGGCACCTGTGCATGGGCCCTGCAGGCAGCTCTGCCAGTGGCACACATGGCTACTGACCTGAGGAGCCTGGGGATGTGCACCTCATCACTGGCTGGTATGACCCTTGTGTGCTGTTTTCAGTGGGTTTGATACTGAATGGCCTTGAACCAAACAGCAAGGGCAGGAACTTGGCTGCTGCAGCCTGGCTAAAGCAGAACAACTCTCAGGGACATGGCTTTGGCATCTATAGGTGAGTTCTGCCTGCTGGGAAGGCACTGAGGAGCAGGCACAGCACCATCTTCTGCTCAGGGCAGTGCTGCACAGTGCTCTGGCTTTAGGAAGAAAGACTCCTGACTGGAGGCCTGCCTGACTGGCAGTGAGGACAACCGCTTCTGGCCTTTTGCTTTCCTTGGGAGAGCATGAATGGGACAGGAAGGGTTAACTGGATCACAGAAAGGTTTTATGGAGGTGTACATTTGAGCCATTGGTCTATCTGTGAAATAAACTGAACCACATCCCTGCTCAGTCGCTGTAGGCTGTGGAAAGCTGCCTGTAGAGGATGCAGAGCAGCCCTGGCTATGGGGCTGGCTGGGTTGGCTCTGGAATCCTACACTTGATCCAGAGTAGAGCAGCAGGGCAGTCAGCCTTGAGTGCAGGCAGCTCCTAGCCTGTTACCTTGGACTGGACAGCCTGAGGGGCTGCTTGCTTCACTTGCGGCCCTGCTGCAGAGTCAGTGCTGGGCACTGGCAACAGCCTTGAGAACTTCAATACCTGGATGTTCAGAGTGTTCTTTCCACAACTTCAGGCACCAGCTGGAATGCTCCCCTTTTTTGGCAGACTGAAAACCTCTCCCTGGACACCCCTGTAGCCTTGAAGTGAAAGTTTTCTGTGTACCTGAAGTTGCCTACAGTGGTGCCTGAGCCATCATTAAATCAAACATGCTGCAGGTGGTTCTTGTGGAGATGAGGGTCCAACAGCTTGGGCTGGCCCAGTAGAGCCTGGGGAAGGGAGATGATGCTCCTAACCTCATTCTAGGACATCGTCCCATCCACCACACTCCCCCAGTCCTAGAGAAGACACATCCTCCTCTGTTAAGCCATTGCTTTGTCTTTTATTCTCATGGTTTTCTAGTTTTACTTGGCTGCCTTGCTGGTCCCACCGTGCTGCAGCCCTCGGCTTTCCCAGTAGGATCGCAGCCAGCCCAGACCTTCCAGGGTGTCTCCTGTAGTGACAGACAGGGTCTCCTGCTGCAGCTGGAGAAGCTGGAGCAGCTTCAGTTCAGGACAGAGCCTCATCCCCAGGTAGGGATGACACACACTACCTGTGCCCCCCAGCACCTGCCTGTCTTTGCACAGTGCCCAGACAGCTGCTCTGTGCTTGAACCTGCCTGTGGGGCTCAGACCTGCAGGCCTACTCACCCTTTGGAGCATACTCGCACCCCACGTAGCCAGTGTAGCCGAGTGACTCCAGGAGCTCGAAGATGTAGGGGAAGTTCAGCTCCCCAGGACTATTGGGCTCATGCCGCCCTGGTACCTGTGCAATCTGGATATGACCTAGGGAGGGAAGGGGAGAGGCCATGCCCAAGGCAGCCCTGCCTGCAGCCGTCTTTGGCCATGAGACAAGCTGACCAAAGAGCAGTCCCACCCTCCCAGCCAGCTACAACAGAGCCTGGAGGAGGAGGGCCCCCTCTCAAAGCCACTCCTGCCCAGTGGCTGCAGTGGAATTGGTCTGGGTGCAGGGTGTTACCAATGAGTGGGAAGTACGTCTCCAGGTTGCGTGACAAATTGCCATCCATGATCTGGCAGTGAAAAAGGTCCTGGGGGCAAGAGAGGAAAATGGAGGGTACAGCAGTTCAGCAGTGAGCAGTTAAGGACAGGTGTTCTATGGTCCCTGTCCAATGTCCCCAAGAGGAGATAACAAACCCATGGCCACCAGAACTCCTTTGTGGACCTGTGCAAGTTTCCCTCACGGAAAGCTTCAATGCTGACTCACCAGCTGCAGCTTCAGGTTGGGCCGTCCCACCTTCTCCAGGATGGCAGCAGCTAAAGGGCAAGAAATTGAAAAAACATTGCCCCCAGGGTGGAAGCAGAGAAGCCCCAGGACCCCCTTTATCAACTGTGCTCCCTCCCTCTCCATCCTGGTGAGGCAACCTCCTGCCTTTCAGACTTTGGAGATCCTTCTCCTCCTCTGAAGGAGACTCTTGATGTCTGGCTTACCTTGGTGTGGGGTGTTCAGATAATAGCGAGGGTCAGTGATGCGGTTGTTAATAGGCTCCAACAGTCCAATCATGTCTTCCTGTAACACAGTAACGTCACCCTGCAGAGCATCCCGTCATCTCTGCAGCAGGAAGCATAACTTCCCCATGCCAGGCTGCTGGGGTATTCCCCATCTTGGATATCCTAAGACCTGCACACACAAAGCAGAACCCATTCCCCACTTACCTGGGACAGGAGGTCAGCAGCATATCTGAGATTCTCAATGAAGGTGGTTTCCATCTCACCTGCCACTGCAGCCCGGTCTGTGCCCAGGGGAACACGCCCAGCCATCACATGAATCCTACAGGTACAGAAAGATAATCACAGGCACCAACTGCAACCAGCTGGCCTGATCTAACACACCTTCCTCTGCTGATGGAAAAGGGGGCCAGGCTGGGGGAGCAGACACAGGAGGTAAGAAGAGCTAAATCTCTTCCTGCAGGAGGCACAACAGCAGCCAGCGAGCTACCAGCCAGGACACAAATATGCACCGTCCCACCTCCATACACAGAGGGGTGACTTTGAACCTTTTGCCTGACAGATCACAGACCTCGCTTCTTCCAACTTTTGTTAACTGCCTTCAGCTCTTTCACTCTGACACTGGAGCTTTCTTGAGCTCTTGCTCCGTGGAGAGCCCCAAACCAGCATGTTTGGCAACTGGTGCACTGCTTTTGCCTGTGCCTGCCCCGTGCATGGTGTCACTGCTTGCTGGCTGTGAGCAGGGAGGGGACAGTGCCCCGTGCTGGCCTGCCCTGCCATGGAGAGCTCAAGCGCCAGGCCATCGTCAGCCACCATTGGGGGAAGGTGAACAGTAGAAACAAAAACATTTTCAAGGTGCCTGTACCAGTGTGCAAGCCTCTGGTCTGCCTAGCCCATGCCCTCCACAGGGCTTTGGACTGAGTTGCAACAGGAAAGAATGCTGCAAAGTCAGTGGAATAAAAGGGCCCTGTTGATTTTCTGAAGGGAGCTGTGCCAGGCTAATTGCATCTTTTACGGTGTCTCTGCTGTGCTGGAGTCAGCATGGCCTCAATAAAACAACTGTTGTGGTGTCCTGGTGGAAACGATTGGTGCAGCTGGGGAGGAAAAAGGGAGGATTATCCCTGGGACTGTTGTGTGGAGGTGGGAACAAAAGCCTCTACTGCGAAGGGCAGGGTCAGACTGGTGCCTGGCAGCTCTGGGTCCGCTCCCAGCGAGCATGCTGAGGCCGCGGCCCCGCACAGCGGGCTGCGCCCCGAGCTGGCTCCGGCCCGACACAACCGAGCAGGAGATGCTGCCCGGGAGAGGCTCCGTGACCCAGCAGCGGCAGGCACCGCGGGGCAAAGGGCAGGCTCCGCTCGGGCGCAGGGCTGGAGCAGGAAGGGCAGCAGAGGAAGCCGTCCCCGGCAGCCGCGGGGCCGGAGCGGGGGTCCCGCCTCGCACCTACCTGGGGCAGCCCACAGCCCTGGCGTAGTGCACGGCCGCCTCCAGGCCCTGCCGGAAGGCTGCCTGCCGCCCGGGCACGGCCGCCAGCCCCAGCTCGCCCGCCTCCTGGTCCCCTGGGAGAGAGTGGCAGGGTCGGCGGAGGGCCCTCGCTACCTCACGCACGGGAGGAGCAGCGGAACGCGGCCGTACCAGGGGGGGTGTTGAGGAGCGCGATCCCCACCCGCGCCCGCTCCGCCGCGGCCCGCAGCTCCTGGGCCGGGCAGCCCGCCGGCCAAGCCGCCTCCACCGCTCCGAACCCGGCGGCCGCCGCCGCTTCCAGCCGCGCCGGCAGAGCCGGGAGCTCCGGGAAGAGCCATGAGAGGTTGGCGGAGAAGCGCAGCGCCATGGCGGGGCGGAGCGGGGCGGTGCTGCCGGGCACAGCGTCCCGCCTGGGCAGCCCCGGCCCGCCCGCGGGCACTGCGAGCCCCCAGCGGCGGGGGCGGTGCTGGGCTCAGCCCTGCGGCCGTGAGGGCTCCGGGACGTGCCTGCGGCCGTGGGTGAGTGGCCCCAGGCCGGGCCCCGCGGGCAGAGGCGGCTGCCTGTGACACGCGTGGGGCTCCCGGCTGCGCCAGAGGATCTGCGGGACGGGGCCGTGCTGGGGGCGTGTGGCACCGCGCGGCTGGAATCCGCTCTGGGAAAGCGGGTTTTGCCAGGTGTTGGCCTGACACACGCAAAGCGCCCTCTTAATTGGTTTCCTGGGGAGCTTCTCTCTGACAGTGTCTCATTATGCGAGAAACGCTCTCTCCTTTTGTCCCATGCTCTGCATATTTTACCATAAAATGCTCATCTCCACTTGTGCAGAGCTGTGGTGCGGATGTGCAGGAGTGTGACCCCGGCGGTGCTCGCAGGCAGCCCCTCGCTCCCAGTCCCCATTGCCCGAGCTCTCTGTGTCCCCAGGCACACTCGCAGGCTGCACGGGTGGGGTGCGTGTCCTGCCCTGCCCATGCCCATGCCCAGGGGCTGTGCCGTGGCCGACAGAACGGTACCATGAGCCGTGAACATTTTGCAGCCCCTTGTGTTCAGCTTGTGCCTGGGGGGTTCCTACCCCGTGCCGGGGGAGCCCTGCATGGTCCGACTCCTCTGTCACTGCTGCAGTGGAGCCCCAGGCAACTGCAAGCCCCAGAAATTCGCTGTGCTTTGGAAGCCCAGCCTGGGCAGAGGCCAGCCACAGCAACAGGTTTTTGGTGGGGGTCAGGGCAGTGCCGGCCAAGGGGATAACAGTGGTGAAGCTACCCTTTATGAAGTCTCAACTCAATTAAAGCTATTGATTAATCAATTAGAAGACACTTGACTCAACTTCTCAGTAATAATCCAAACTGTCAATTGCAGGGAGTGTCATCCATGTTGGGATGCAAAAGGGCCAAGAAATGAAAAGCCTCTCCATAGGATCCAGCACCAACCCAGCTCCACCTCCCCACCTGTGTCCTCAAGACCAGTGTAATCCCCATGACAGCTGTGCCCTGAGCCCTATCACTCCTGCTGGGGTGTCCCTCCCAGCTCTCCGATGTTGGGGCAGGCTTTGCTGCGTGATGTGACATGGCTGGCCATGTGTGTACCCCCAGCTCTTCTCCTTACCCAGCACACATGTCTCCAGGGCACAGACTGCACCTTATACATGTCCTGTGGCCTCACTCTGTGGTGCACAGTGGTTGTCATCCTCTTCAGTTTTTTCCAGGAGGCACCTGAGTGCAGGTGAGTGGATGGTAGAGCTGCACAGTCATTGGAATCCCTAGAAGGAGAGCTGGCACCTGCTTGGCCTTGGGCTGTAGCCTCACTGGGTCCTTGCTCCTCAGAAAGGCTTTCACTGAGGCCATGCATATCCCCGGCAGTCCTGGTTCCATGTCCAGCTGGAGCCCAGGCCCTGGCAGGGTCAAAGCCCAGGGGTCAGTGTGTGGGAGAAGGAAAGCTTTGCTGTATGGGGGTGTCAGTGAATAAACACAGAACTGAGCCCCAGCGTGTGGGTGACCTGAGCAATCAGATGGGAATACACAGAGCCCTCATGTAAACCTGCCCTGCAATGGCAGGCAAAGCTGAGGGCCCTGTGCTGAAGCATTAATAGCATCTTTATGTCTCTGGTAATATATTACATTGATTTTCTCATGTTATAACTGCGGTTCCTGCATTGCAGGCCAGTGTTTTGTCACTTTACCTTGACAGGACGCAGAGGATTTACTCCCTGCCGTGGCACACACAGTTCTGGAGCTGTGTCTCATTCTGGTGCTGGGGCCTGTGTTCAGCAGCCTCTGTGAGAGGAGCTGGCTCAATGACCATGGAGTCAGATGGGCCCCTTATCCCCAAAGAAGATGAGGAGAGGGCCAAGTGGGGCGCTGGAGAGGGAGGGCATCTCTGTACCAAGCATCTCTGCACCAAGCATCTCTGCTGCTGCCCAGGAGTTTTATTAGCCTGAAGAAAACGTAGCTTCTGCATATTTTATTGTCGAGCTGACATTTCATTGCAGACCCAGCTCTGGCTTCTCTGATGGCTGGGACAGGGAGGTGGCAGTGCCTTGGGGTGCCCTGCAGTGCCAGCAGTGGAAGCCAAGCCAGCCCCCTACCCTGAGCCCATTGAAGTGTAGACACAAGTCCTCTCAGTACCCCATAAATCTCTCATCTCATTTTGCTGCAGGGAAGGTTTTATCTTTCTCCTTTATGAAACATGTTTTAATTTAAATTGACATTTCTGTATTTTAACTGCTTGTCCCAGGCCCCCAGGTAGCTCAGTTGGCACCCCAGGGATCATTAGGGGTGAGAGGCTGTGAGCTGGGGTGGCTGGATAGTACCATCCCACTGACACTTCTTTTCCTGTCCCTCCTGAGCTCCCCCAGACCTGTCCCAATCCCCCCTGCACCCTGTGGCTGTGCGAGGGAATCCAGGGCTTGGGCTGGGAGGAGGCATCACAGGCATCCCTTCCCTCCAAGATTTTTTCTCTCCTCTAAAGCACCCCAATATTTTACAGCCACGTTTGAATTTTGGCTTTTATGGTGAGCAAATTCTAGCCTCTTTAAGTGTAGAAAAGGGCTGGGAAAAATAATCCACATGTGACCCAGCATCTTGCGGAGGCAGCTGAAGGATTTTGCTTGTATTAAATCTCATGATTTTTCACCAAAGATGGTCTTCCTTAAATCTGCACTCTTGGGATGCAAAGGGGTCAAGAGATGAAAAGCCTGTCCATAGGATCCAGCTCCAACCCAGCTCCACCTCCCCACCTGTGTCCCCAAGACCAGTGTAATCCCCATGACAGCTGTTCTCTGAGCCCCATCACCCCCAGCCCTTTTCTACACTTAAAGAGGGAGTGTCCCTCCCAGATCCCTGGTGTTGGGGCAGGCTTTGCTGACCAATGTGACCTGGCTGGCTGTGTGTGTATCCCCAGCTCTCCTCCTTACCCAGAATCCCACCTCTTGTTTCCATGGCCATGGGCACCAGTGGTGGTTTGACTCAAGGACTTGGCACCAAAGAGAGGTGGCAGCCCCAGTGCCTGCTGGGGACTCTTTGGTGGGATTGTCACTCTGTCAAGTCCTCCTCTGCTTACCCTGGTCAGTGCATACTGCACAGAGTTAATTTGTTAATTAGTGTATTTCTGCTGCTGAGCCACCTGTTTTCTGCCGTTGAAGTCTGCTGTGCCCTTCAGCCACCTTTGCTGCTCAGTCACTTTCCACCTCCTAAAATGAAGAAGCCACCTTCTGCTGATGATGGGATGCAGCAGGACTGTGCCACAGCTAGGACTTGCCCTGGTCTTGTGGGGTCCTCTCCTCCTGGACCCCCTTTCTCCTCCTCTTCCTCTTCTTCATCTTTGCCTTTTTCTATTACTTCCTCCTCTGCTCCTTCCCCTCCATCCCTCCGCCACCTCCATATCTCATCTCCTCCCCCTGTCCCCCTATTCCCTCTGTCCTTCTGTCCTCTCCATTTTTCTGGTTGCAGGCACTGCACAGCACATGGGAGATGCAGGGAAAGATGACAGTCCCTCCCAAAGCTGTGACAAAGATCCCTGCAGGATTCCTTAATGAGCATATTGTCCAGTTCAGGCCTCACTTTCTTGCAGCCTCCAAAAACACACAGGTATAAGAAAATCTATATACCAAGTTATGGGAAACAAAAGCCCAACCTTTGCTAAGTCATGGCTATTCTTCATCAAGAAGGATTGAACTGGGTGCAAACATGATATAAATCCCAGCAGAGCCAAGTTAAGGACTGAGCACCCCTGCATCCCTGCGGCTGCCAGCATGGGTCGGCTCTCCAATCAGCTGTCCAGGATTTTCTTGCTATTCCAAGATTTCACAGGAAATTAATGAGGAGGCCAAATTCTCCTCCAGCTCTTGGAGGAGGCCAGGGCGGGCGGTGCCTGGGCCCGCTGAGCTGGCAGATGTTGTTTAACATTCCCGGCAGTAATTAATAGATGGTTTCATCACTCTTGTACAATTCAAGCATGTCGTCCTGCTTCTCTCCAAATACAGAGCAGAAATATTTGTTAAACGTGGCTGGTGTTTTCGCCTCATCATTAGTGCTCGAGCGGCTCCAGATGCTCCAGGATTTATCACCGTGCCAAAATTTCTTTTGGCCTCATGATGCTGCCACCATCTCTCCCTTCACTGCTGGCCCCTCCTGTCAAGAGGCTCCCTTTATCACTTTCCCTCTGATTGATGTCCTGCTGGTTGCACCCTCTCCTTTACATCATGATTATGGATTCCTCCCTTTTCCATTCATTACATAGCAGGAGGATGGGCTTTGGCCAAACCATCTCTGTGATCAGGGGCACCCTGTGGAATTCAACCCAGAAAGGATCTGCAGGGATCACTCCCAATACCCATCACCCATGGTGGGATGCAGGGGAAGGGCCTCCCTGGGGATGCTTCACCCCACAGTGTCCAGGTGGGCTGGTGAGGCTGCCCCAAGCAGTGACATACGCAGGGACATAGCCTGGGTTGTGCTGGGCACAGCACAGTGACACCAAGCAGTGGCTTGGGAGCAGGGCAGAGCTGCCTTGAGGGAAGTGGCAGCCCATTAGCCAGCATTGCTGGCACCCCAGGGAATCACTGCAGATACAAATTAATCGCAACCTCCCAGCTCATATTAGTTATTAATAGTATGTACTAGTTTTTGGCTATTAGTTATTAATAGGAGCCTGCCAGCTTGCCAACCATTCACTTACAAACAAAAGCAAGTGGGTTCCCTCCAAGAGTGCCCTTCTCATGGCAGTGGCATGGCACAGTGTCAGTCCCCATGCCCAGAGTGGGGACAAGTAGGGACACAGTGGGGACACAAGGAACAGGCACTCAGCAGGGCCCCTGTGACCAGCCTGATAGGGGAAAGCAGGGCCCAGAGAGGGAAGGGGATGCTCCCACTGCATTCCTGGCTGAGCAAAGGCTGACCTGGTGCCCTGGGTTTGAGTTCAGCCCTTTCCTGCCTGCAGGGATACTATACAGCCCGGCATTTCCAGGGCACAGCCAGCCCCTGGCTCTCACCCCTCTCAGCCCCATGGGGCTCAGTCACCAGCCCCAACAATGCCAGCCCCAGCACACTCAGCCCCATCCCTAATGCCGTGGGGTGCAGGAGCTGGTCCTTGTGGCCCCCCTCCCCAGCATAGCCCACTGCAGCCCGGTCACCATGTTAAGCCATGTCTTAATTAATCAGGCTGATTGTAATGTGTTTTTAGGGCATTAAAATTCAATTGTGGAATTCTCCGCTGGCTGGGCTCGCAATGAATACAGAAGTTTGCCTAATTAGAGCTGACACGCAGCCGGTGGGAGAACCAGACAAACAGCCCCTCCAGGGCTGCCCACCTCGGGCCCCTTGCCTGGCTCCAACACCCCCATCCTTTCTCTGTTGGGACCAGCCCCTGCCCTGGGCACCGGGAGGGCAGCGCTGCCTGACCCTGCTATCTTTGGGAACAGCCTCATCTGTGTGCCTGTGCCAAACCCCTGTCTGGGCACCAGGCAAGAGCAGAAGAGATGTTTCCTTATCGGCAGCATCAGGTCTTCGTTGTCATTACTACAGCAATTATCATCTCATTTGGAGTCTTTAGCTGCCATAATCTGTCTCTTGCACTGATTTATTCCGCAGGTCTCTTCCCCAGACGTGCAAGAGGGAAAGAGTCATCAATAAGGAGTCAACGAGCTCCGTCTCCCGGGAAAACCTCTTCCCATCCGGAGCTGAGCAGAGATGCCCTGCGGCTGGACCGTCCTCCCGGAGCAGAGCAGGGCTGTCTACACGCAGCACATGGCCGGGGCCGAACCGAAACCCATCACTTCCAGCAGCGTTGCGGAGCTGTTTCCCCCAAGCCTGGTGCGTGTTGATTATTTCAGCTGCTGTTGGCACCAGCACACACGGGCCTGAACTGTCCATGTACGCACAGGTGGGCTGGGAAGCAGAGGAAGGTGTTCATTCTTCAGGGGTGGACTGTCACCCAGGGGCCATTGTGTGCGGTCGCCAGAGCTCCCGGGGTGAGATTATCGCTCCTGACCGGCTCTGGCGTGGCTGTGCCAGCAAAGCCCTGCTCCCTCCTCCTCTCTGCCAGCCCTCCATCCCACAGGAAAGAGCCGGGCTGGCCGGGTGCAGGGCAAGTGGGGCTGTGCTGAGGGACTCCAAGCTGAGGCATCCCTTGGGAAGGGCCCTGCAGTGACAGGTGATGCAGTGGGAGCCATCTGCCCACGCTGGCTAGCCCCACTGCCCAGCAGTCCCTGGGCATAAATCTGGGGCAGGAGAGGGGAGCACTACTGCTCACTACTAATGCTCACTACTGTCAGCAGCCACCCATCTCTCTCCATGGAAAGGGGACCCCAGGCACAGGGGCTGGTGGCAGCAGTCATCCTAGCTGAGCACACGAAGCAGGATGTCATCCCTGCAGTGCCTGCAGGAGAGATTCTGTGTTTCCACAGCCCACGGTGCCCATCCTTGTTCCCATGCACAATCCCTTGTTTGTAGCAGGGTGCCTGAAGCAAGAGCAGTGCCAGCAGAACAAGGGGAAGTGATGGGATTTGGGCACAGGTATGAAGCCACTGCCTGAGTCCCCATGGCACAGCTGAGCCGGACAGTGGGGCTCAGTGAATTGGGGCAGGCAGGGTGGCAATGATGCCAGCATTCCTCACGGTTCCATCCCCAGTTCAGTGACTTGGATCCCATCCCACCATTGCACCCACCACAGCTCAACCTGCCTAATGGAATCCACTTACATGCAAAATCCCCTGAAAATAGTGGTAATTAATGAAGTCCCTTTAATTACCATTATGCAAATGCGATTAATTTCATCAGTTATGAATATGCAAATATTACAATTATGCTCTAATTGCCAATGTGTGTAAGGGAGTGGGCAGAATATCAAGTCTCAGACCAGGGCCCAGGAGCTTTGGGGCGCAGAGTCGCTCCAGGATGTTTCAGGCAGGAGGGGAAAGCCCAGCTAGAGGGGCTCTACCTGCTCCTGTCGGCTCAGCAGAAGTGTGTGTAAGGGCACAGGCAGCAGGGACATATGTCAGCCAACACGTGCTTGTGTCATGGATCCTGCATGGGCTCCTTCTAACCACCCCCAGTGCCCCAGGAGAGTCTCTGCATCATGACCCCTAACGCCTCTGCCAGGTAAGCCTGTCCCCAACAGCACTGTCCCTCCACTTCCTCTTCTGTTCAGACTCACATGACAGTCACTGGGCTGCAGGGAGAAGAAGGCAGAGGAGGAGGAAGGCTACCAGGCAACGTGGTGCTACAGGGCTGGAGGCAAATGGCGACAGAAGGCAGAGACGTGTCCTGACCCTGCTTCCTGACAGCTGAGGTGATGCCAGCCCCGTGCCCACACACAGTGCCACTGCTTTTGGCAAGCCCCAGCTGCGTGTCCCTGGTCCTGCTGCAATCTCAGGATGGAGCCACTGTCACCCTTGCTACACGGGGATCCTATCCTCTGAGGCAGCTGGGCCCTCCAGCCCTTCACTCACCATTTAGTTGGGGGTCTGGCATGTCCTGGGATGCTTTGGGCTTGGTGGGGTTGGGGCTGGAGGCAGTCAGCACATCACAGGTGCTCTGGCAGGGCTGCAGCAGGTGGGCTGTGGCGATTTCCTGCATGGGGAAACACGGGGTGTTCTGTTTGGGACTATGGGGACCCTGCGTGGGTCTCGCTCCCTCCGGAAGGCAGGCAGCAGTCGGGGGCCGGTCCGTGCAGCCGGCAGCCAGCAGGCTGTGCTCCTGCTCCCCACAGCACTCCGAAGGCACTTTGCAGGGAAAGGCCGGAGCAGGGCACCGCGCTTCGGCCGCGCCGCCCCTCGCCCCAGCGCTCAGCCTGTTCGGCCGAAGCAGGGGCAGACCCTAGCCAGCCCCAGCTGTGCTTGCAGCTGGCAAAAGCACCTTTCCCGAGGCAAAGCAGCCCACATCTGCCCCCAGCCCCTCCCAGCCCGGCCCTGCCATCCCTGTCTGGGCAAGCGCCCCTTCCCAGCCCCGGACTCGGGGACAGCAGGAGTGGTCCCTGCCCGTCCCGGATGAAGGCTGCTGGCCACTGGCCATACTCTGTGCAGGGAATTTTTTGTGTCACAGAGCTGAGGTGTGCTGGCTGGGGAGACCTTCTGTCCCAGTAGGGCTCATTCCATCACCCCAGCCCCCCCGCTGCAGCCTTGGGTCTCCTGTCCCCACTGATGCAGGCTGCCACCCAGGGAAGGTGGCAGAGGAATTGGGCTGTAAGTTCACTGTCACACCTACTAGGATGTGTCAAGGATCCTAGGGCCTGCTCCCCACAGCCCAGCAAGCCCATCTCCACAGCCCAGTGAGGCTGATGGCTTTGAAGCTGGGGAGCCTTTTCTTCACCCACCACCACAAGTCTCTATTCCACAGTGTCAGGGACTGGTTGGAATACGCATTTTCTACACACCACACCCCCATACCCCCACCCCCCCTCCAATCCCTGTGCCTCAAATGTGGGGACAAAGCGAGACTCCCCCATTACTCAGGCTAATTTGAGCACCATCTGCCTTACTGGAGGACCTCTCACACACAGGGAGGACAAACCAAGCAGGGCAGCAGGTGGCAGGTGCCCAGTGGCTGGCAGGGACAGGCAGCCCCCATGCCTGCACCCAGTGTCACAGCCTGGGCTTGTCCCCAGCCCCACATCCCCAAATCCCTCTGGCCTCTTACCATGGGGCTCAGCTAGAAAGAGGAGAAGGAGGAGATTGAGAGGCTCCTCAGAGCTGCCTCTTGGTTTCCAAGGCGATGAGACATAATGGCTGTTCATCCCGGCAGGGTCATCCCTCTGCGATGGAGCTCTGGAAGAAGGGGCTGGGGATCAGCTGCAGCCCCCAGACCTGGCATTCCAGCTCCCCACCCTATTGGGACGTGCTTAGCACCCACAGCCCTGTCCCTGCCGAGGCCAGCTCTGCTCCGTGCAGGTCAGCACTGGCCAGGCACATCTCAGGGGCACAGTTTACTTCATACCCTGGAAGGGAACAGGATGTTTGATTCCCCCACACTGCTGCCACCATGTCCTGCCCATGCTGATGGGGTGCCAGACCTGGGGTAACCCTCAAGGGTTTCAAACCAAGTGTGGGCCACCCATGGGTGCTGTCACGACTGTTCCAGTGGTCCTCTAGTGATTCACAGCAGGTGCTTGGTGTTCTATTCCCTGGGGTGTGACAAAAGCACAGTCACAGCCCTGCTCCCTGTGATGCCCCTTATGTTTTCCCAACTAATTGAATTCAGAGAGATTTCTTCCCAGCAGTGCCAATCGATGAACCCCGTGTTATCAGTCCCCTCCCCTCTCCCCCCGCCTCCCCCCCCCCGGCCCTTGGGATGGATATGGGCAAAGGGAAAAATTGAATTTGCGGCCATTTTCATTGGGATTTAATTGGGCAGTTTCACCTCGTTGCCTTAATCCCGGGCGCTGACGTGCGCAGCAGAGACGGCAGCTCCCCTTATTTATCACTTTTCAAATATTTGCCTCTTTGCAGTTGTGGGAAATCGATGCTCCTGCCTGTGGCATGCCGGGAGCGACCTGGCCGGGCGGCCGGGCGACTGGGGATCCATCAGCCGCTGCCATCGCTATCGACAGGGCGATTGGGGTTTAAGAGGCACTTTGATAGCAGAACCGGCACACATTAAGTGCTCGTCATCAGGGGATGATCATGACTTATTACTGCTAATTCTCCCCGCGCAGCGGCAGGGCTGCAGGGCTCTTCCTCGCTAATCGCTGCCCGGCTCCGTGCCGAGGCGCCGGCGGGAGTCCCCCCGTGCTCCCAGGGGATGGGGCGCTGTGATACCCCCCGTGCTCCCAGGGGATGGGGCGCTGTGATACCCCCCGTGCTCCCAGGGGATGGGGCGCTGTGTTATTTCCCGGGGAATGGGGTGCTGTGTTACCTCCTGTGCTCCCGGTTCGGCCCTCGGTGCCTCTGCGGGTCCTTCCCCAGGGTGCGGGGTATTGCTGCAGGGCTGGGGGGTTTTCTCTGCCCCCTCGCCACATATCCGACCTGAGGGGGTTTGAGTCCCTGCCAAGCTCCTGCGGTGGGATGGTGGAGGGACAGCAAAGCTCTGGTGCAGCCACAGCCACGGGTGCCTGTGGAGGGGACAGATGCCCATGCTGTCCTACTCTCGCCCCGGTGATGGCTGGTTTTCCTCTGTTGTGGCCCACTGCTCCCCTCAAGCCATCAGCATCCTTATCACTGAGGGTCTCAGCTGGACAGGAGACCAGCATCTGTGGGAATGGCAGCACTGTCAAGTAATCCTGTACAGCTGATGCGTAGCCCAGGGATGGGGGACAGCTGGGCTGTATGGTGTCTGCATTTCCTGCAGTCTGAAGTGGGGGGGAAACTCTTCCTGAGCTCATTCCAGGTAGCCCTCAGTACTCCTGGTCACTGTCATGATAGCTTGGCTCTAGTCCCATGTTCACATCCCTGGATCCCTCCTCCCCGGGCTGCTCCAGGATCCCTGTGAAAATCTGGGCAGCCTCCAGTTCCCTGGTGGAGCTACTGTGGGGCAGCCACATGGGCTCTTGCTGTGAAACCAGCCAGATTAGTGTCATGCAGCCTTGTCACTTGGAAGGTGTCCAGTAATGAGCAGCCAGAGAGAGAGGGATCCTCAGTGGCAGCAAACAGACACTGCTGTCACCATGCAGTGCCTCTGGCACACCAGGGCTACCAGCTCTGAGCTGGGAGAGGGAGCATGTAGGCACTTCCCAGTGGGCCCGTGCAAGGGATGGGAGCAGCAAGTGGTCCTGCCCTGTCCTGTCTGGGTGAGGAAGGGGGTCCCAGTCTCCCTACAGCAGCAGTGAGACAAGTGGGGGATGCTCCTGGGTTGCACAGAGATCCCCAGCCATGGTGCAGAGGACAAAGTTCTTGGCAGCTGGATGCCAGAGCCTTGGTGACATGGCACACCCTGAAGGAAGGGCATGTGGAATTGGGAATGGCTCCACACCTGTCTGCTGCATCTTGATGGAATCCTTGCATCCATCCATCCATCCATCCATCCATGCATTCATCCATCCATTCCTCCCTCTCTTTCTTCCTCTCTTGGCTGTCTCTCCCCCGCCTGGCTTGAACTCATGTCCTGGACTCTCCATCTTGGGGTCACACTGGGGCCGGCTGCTCTGGCAATGAGGGCACTGCTTATAATTTCCAGCTCAAATTCTTCCATGGCCAGTCCAAAACCATCATTCCTATGCCAAAGCTGTGCTCCAGCCTGGCAGTGCTGTGCCCAGCTGTGTGGTCATCCTCACATGTGCTCAGAGGGAGCCTCCGCCCTCCAAGTCCTGGAGGTTTCCATGGGGACACTCTCAGGTGAACAGTTGGATGCTTGCAGAAGGCCTGAGCCCAGTTCCCCGCCACAGCTCCCTGTCCTGTGCCCTGTGTCCCCAGGTTGTGTCCTGCTGCCTGCCCCAGTGGTTTGAGATGTGCATACCCTGTTCCCAGAGCCACCCCTGGTGTGACAGGCTCCACCACTGCAGCTCATTGCAGTGGGGGCTCACTGCCCTCAGCCCCACAGGTAGCCTTTAACAAGGGACTTAATGAAATAAAGGTGTCAAACCAGGCCCATGGGGCTGGTGACATGCTGCTGACTGCCAGCATGCATGGTCTCAATGCCTCTGCCACCAGTGACTCCCCAGGGCTGTGCTGCTCGTCCTGGCATGAGGAGCAGGTATCATCACAGGGTGCTCCAGAAAAGGCATAGGGGCCAGCTTCCCTCCCTGCCATATAGAAACCCCTTTCTGGAGATGACAGATTCAGCAGAGGCTGAGCTGGGGTCTGGGGTTTTGGAGGATGGGAATTTGTTTCCCTGGTAAGAGCTGGGTTTGGCTTTTTTAGCAGCCTGTTTATGGGAATGGAACCGCCCCAGCGTGAATTATTCATGGCCCCTCACAAGCTCATTCTCAAAATATCAATTTCTCCCAGTCATGTCAAGCAGCACTTAAGCCTAAAAGCCTTGTTAAAATGAACCACTGGCCCAGTGAGCCAGGGAGGGGATGGAAGCAACCAGGAGCAGAGCTCTGCAGGGGGATCCTGCCCTTGGCCTCTGGACCCCCCTCACAGGTCCCGGAGCCACGGGTCAGGAATTGCGGGAGAGGACCTGGAATGGGGTAGAGGGTTGGCATAGGGATGCCAGGCATCACCTGGAGGAGAGCAAGGAAGGTGATTGCAGTGCCTGGGGACACTCCCTCAGGCTCTCTTCTGGACAAGCTTCTTCTCAGGCAGAGAGGATATGCAGATTTCCCTCCTCTGGGCATCACAGCAGCATTTATGGAGCCACCTGAGGAATTAATCAGGTGGAGGAACAGGGACAAGAGCAGGCATTAGCAGAGGGAGCTGCTGCAGCACAGACCAAGACACCTGTGGCTGCAGATGCCACAGTGATGCTTTCCTCCCTCAGGGCTGCAGCTGGGACACTGGGACCCCCATGCATTTGCACAGAGCCCTGCCCGGCAACTCCTCCTCCTTGGCTGGGGACCATCAATGCCAAACCCTCTGCTCTCCTGCTGGCACAGGGAGGGAGGGCAGGGCAGGCAGGCTGAGGGTATCTCTGGCTACCCTAGCAGGGCAGCCCCAAGTGGCAGCAGGGACCTTGCAGGCAACAGCTGGGCCAGAGCAGCACTGTTGGTAATTACTAATTAAAATACAGATGCTCCCCAAACCGCCACTTTTAGTTTCTCTAGCAACTGCTAAATCGAAAGCAACGAGGCAGGGAAACACCAAGTGATGCTGCAGGTGCCACTGTGCCAGTGCTGGTGTCATCAGGCAGGGGATGCTGCTCCTGCCCTGGCACATCCCAACCACACCCCACAGCCTCCTGTGGCATTTCCAGCCTCCCTGCTGATACAGAGTTGGTGGGTGCCCCAAGCTGAAGGGGGCTGAGCCCACAGGGCCAGCAGGCAGCATCCTGCCCTCCCCATGCTTCACACAATGCAGTTCCCTGCAGCCCATGGGCAGGAGGGGCTCAGCCCCCAGCAAGGCTGGATTTATTCCTTGTCACCTTCTCCAAGCCCACCACCTGCTGCAGGTTTCCTCAGCCCCACTAGCCCCCAGCAGGCCTGTGCATCCTGCACTGTGTTCACAGTAGTGTCAGGTGAGTGGAGAGCCCATGGCCAGACTGGGTGTCCCAAAGCAGGGATAGGGGCTGGTTCTCCATAGAACCAACAGCTAACAAGAAGGCAAAAAACCTAAACAAATAGAAAACTCAGAGGTTAATGTTCCCTGCACACAGAGTTGTGTTGAAATGTGTTTCAGGAAGGAAGACACCCCTTTTCTCCTTAAGCTTATACCTAAGCACATCACCTCCTGTGGCAGCTTGCTCTGCTGTTCTTTTTCTGGCACCTCAGGCTGTGATGCTGCAGCAAACCATCTTTTTCCTCACTATCATTTCTCAAATCTTCAGCACACCAGGGAAGTTTTCCCAATCTCATGTTACCTGTTGCTGCAAACAGTAAATAGTTTTAGTCCCCAGGGCCTCTCCTTGGCATAGCCTTTCTCTGATGTTTCCCCATTAACAAGACCAGGTAGGGAATCTGTCCAGGGGCAGGTTTTTAATCCATCCACTGTGTCCTCTTAATTCCTCATAAAACAAGTTTTTAATCAAAATGTCATGTGGCAATAAGTGAAGAGAAATCCATGGTGCTCTGCTGGTGGAACTGTCTTTGCCTGTCAGGCTCTGCTCCTGCCCAAAGAGCAACAGTGGGTCTGTTGTGAAGGAGACCCCTTTCCTAATATTTACATTACTACACTGTTGCACAGAGCTGCTGGGGGACATACAATGGTTTCCCTCCTGGTCCTTTGACACAACCCCAGGTGAACTCTCCACCATTTCACTGAGTTCAGCATCTACATACTTGGTCTTTGCTTTTTGCACCCTCCCTTTTTCTTTGCCATCCTTGTCCAGAGGAAAGTGGCTCTGACTCCAACACGGGGTTTGGGCTGTGCTCCTGGTTTTGGGCATGGCTTTATTTTGCCCTCTTTTGTCTAAATTAATGTCTGGAGGACTCATCGACAAGACCTCTCTGCAATGGGGTGATCTGGAGTGACCCTACCTGCACCCACAGAGCTGCCCCTGCTGCACCTGCAGTTCTTGCCGTATTCCCCTCCTGCTGCAGGGCTGTGGGTCACCTGCCCATTGGCATTATCAGCACCAAAGTGAGTGCCAGAGGGGCTGCACAGGTGCCCTGGGTGGAGGATGTCAGCACGTGACAGTGTGATCATTGCCATGGCAACAGCATATGACAGAACGAGCATCGTTTGCTACTCCACGGTGCTGGTGCTTGGAGCTCGGGTGGCCCATCAGTGTGTTCTCCTGGAGGGAGCAGCACAGCATGGGCTCCTTCTGCCAAAGGCAGGGTGCAAAGGGCTGCCATGAGCCTGACAGCCACCTGAGCAAACCCACAGCTGGTCCCTGACCACCTCTGTGAACGTGGGGCAGAGCTGTGCCCACAGCTGGTTCAGTGGGGGCATGTGGAAGTCAGGGATGCCCTTGCCCATGTCCCCTTGCTCTGCAGTGAGGGCAGAAGCCACTCAGGAGCACGACAACAAAGCAGGTGCCACAGCTCTGCCACCAGTGTGAACTCCCATCCCTGGACAGGGCAGCATCCCCGTGTGCCCTGCACCCGTTCCCAGAGGAATGCACCAACATGCAGACACTGAGCACAGCACCCCCGCTCTGAGCAGAGCCAGGAGCAGCCAGCTCTAAGCCCTGGTCCAGGGGGGCCTGGCAGCTCCCACTGCCTCTGCTCCTGCGATTCTGCAGCACACACTGTGCCCAGGGTGAGCACCCAGGAGCCACGGCTGGAGCTGAGCGTGGCAGGGGCTTCATGGCCAGCTGGGAACATGACAGGTAAGGAGGGTCAGAGGGCAGGTGACCAGCATGTGAGTCCTCAGCCTTGCTCCTGTCCCCAGCATGCCTGTTGCTCAGAGAAACCTGCCAGGGAGAATGGAGTGGGCACTTAATCTCCCCCTGTAAGTTTAATTAATGGGCTGCAGCACTCATTCTGTGCTGCCTTAATTGGTACAAGCTGCAAATGCTGTGGAGCCTGGAAAAAAACATTTGGAAATGAAAAATATATTAAGCAGGAAACAGATCAATGGTTCTTAATGAAGCTGATTTGGGGGCTGCCTGTCGTCGAGGGGCCAGGACCTGGGAGACGCAGCTGCTGCCCAGGCTCCATGGCCCAGGCACCTGCCCCTCCTTAGTGAAATGAGCAGCCCTTGGGACTGGAGCATCAGCCCTGCTCCTGTCTGCAGGAGAGTCATCTGGGGCTGTACCTGGTCAGTGTGGAGAGCTGTGGGGCTATGGAGCTCTTCCCCAACATTTTTGAGGGTAGCTTGAAATCTCCTTGCAACAGCAGGAAAAGCCAGCCCTGCTCAGCTGGAGCCCCTTTCCAACCTGCACAGCTGGAGAGGCACCCCAGGCACAGCTGAAAAATCACCTCTGCACATCTTCAGCCCCTGGAACAGCTGTAAAGACCACCCAGGGTACAGCTGGAAGGGTAATCTCAGCACAGCTGGCCCTTGTGGGGCTGCCCAAGAGCACATCCGATCCCAAGGGCCTGGAGGGGGGGTTGCTGAGGGCTGTGGGCAGAGCTGGCCATGTTTCACTGTGGCAGTTTAATGGGAATTTCTCCCTTTGCATGGGTCAGGAGCATGGCTGGGCTGATCTCCGTGAGGGGGCCAGGGATGCAGAGTTGTGCTGAGGGTTATAATTGTCTCAGCTGTGCACAGAACATTAGCTGTGCTTCCCAGATATTTACACAGGGGAAAACAAAGTCATAACTCACCAAATAAATAATCTCCCAGGCCCGGCACTCAGGTAGCAGGTGTCCCCTTGCACTCTGGGCAAGCTGGCCCATGCATCCTCCACCATCCCTTGGGGGCTGGCAGGACCCCTCAGGGCACACACTGAGGGGCAGAGAGGGTGCCCAGTGAGCTGAGGGGTGTCATGGGTGCTGGGATGCAGCAGTGCAATCCTCCCCACTGAGGGCAGAGGGGTGAGACACCAAGGACTGACTGTAGACAGCTACATGTCCCAGCTGTTGTGCAGATTATCATAGCTCCTGGAAAACTGTGGGGGTCCGGGGGGCCCTGCAGGTATCCTACATGCCAGTGTACACCCCAAGAGCACTCACTGCCCACAGCCCAGGCCCATGAGACCTATAAATATTCTGAGCCCTGCGTGGTAGCAGAATGCCACATGGGAAATGGGGAACTCGGCACTGGCCCGTTTCACACAATACATTTCATTTAATATTTGGCATTTCACTTCATTTACTTGACAGCCAGCTAACAAATTAGCACGGCATGGTATCAATAGCTCCAGACTGTGTGGGTTAAAATCTGTTTAACCAATAGATCTGAAGAATAAAATAGTAAATGAGAGCAGCGTGGCTGCAAGGGCTGGGACTCTGCTGGGGCTTCAGCACAGCTGGCAGAAGTGCAAACTGTATTCTGACATCCAAGGGGGATGTGGCTCCCAGTGCTGACAGGAGCAAGGAGGACCCCAGCATAATCCAGCTGTGAGCAAGGAGCTGCAGGCATGAGCAGCCCCTCCCTGCCCCTTGGCTGCCCCGCTCATTTGGCAGTAGGCTGGGGTCTGCAGGGACCACTTTGATTTCCTGATGCTAAATCCCAGCCCCACTAATGTGATTGCTAACAGCATGTGGCCTCTAATAGGGAAAGTACCCTGCAGCCTGCCTGCCTGCCTGGTACAAATTGCAAATCTTGTTTCGGGGTTGTGTCCAGATTTTTAACGTGATAATCACTCCCCTGCTCAATTATGCCTCTGGCTCAGTGTCCTGATGGTCCCCAAGAAAGGGTTAAGCAGCTGCACTCTGCCATGCTCAGGGGGCAGAGATGGGGAGGACAGGGGTTGTTTATGGGAACCCCATCATGATGCCCCAGGGATCCCCAGAGCTGTGCCCCAGAGCTGCAGTAGCCCCACGGTGATTCCTGGCTGGAGACTGCTGCCTACACTGCCTCACACGTGGCCCCTGCCCCATGGACCTGCTCCTGGTGCTAATCCCAGGGCTGGGCAGCAGCAGATGAAGCCCAGTCCTGCATTCGTTTCTCTCCCACCAGCCTCGGGCATGGCCATGCTGCTCCCAGTCAGACACACATAGGCTGTTCCTCACAGTGTCTAGTTAGAAAAAGAGAGAAAAAAATGGATAAATAATTTAAAACTTGAAATCCTTTGCACCTCTTTAATGCTTTGCACTTTCAAGGCCCGGTGTGCCCATTAATTAATGAATCACACTAAACATGTTCTTGCCTTGCATCTCTCCTGGTCTTGCTGTCCCTGCTGTCTCCAACTCTTCCCAGGTCCCCTGGCATGTCACCTTCCCAGCTTGGGGCTCTGTGGTGGAAGCCCTGGCCTGGACAGACAGCCCCAGTGCAGCACTGGGGTGCCCACAGGATTCCCATGACAGCCCTCTGTCCTGTGTCCTGTCCCTTGCTGCTCCAGTTGTCACTGGGGTTACTGGTGGGCTCTGCCATGGAGGGATGGTGAGACTGTCACATTTCGGCTGACATTACATATTCATTACTCAGTATCTTTTTCAAGCTTTTGAACGTGTTACAGAATTGAGACCACGTAAGTACAGGGATCATTTTCCTTCTCCCACCTCCAAAAATCAGTCACCCTGCAACAGGGTATAATAGCTGTTTAGCAACATACAGGGATGTTACTCAGCAGGGGGAGAAGGATCCCACGCCCCTGAAAGGTGATGGATGCGTAAGTGTAAATTACTCGATCGAGTATGTAACTGCAAAAGTGGTGAGCTGGGGCATGAGGGTCGTGCTCAGCCCCCACTGTGGGTACACGCTGCTCCCAGCTCTGCTGCTCCTCCCCAGCCTCTGCCTTGGGAGCCAGCCCTGCTCCCAAGGGATGCACAACCATGTCACCAGCCCTGCCGCTGGTGTCACAGCCCACATGCCTGCTGGGTGTCCATGGCCCTGCTGCAAGCAGGGCAGCAGGAACAGGCAGGGCTGCTGCCCATGGGCAGCCCTGGGTGTGTGCCTGCTGCCCGCAGTGTCACAGAAGTGGGGTTTAGTCCAAACAAAGAGGTGTTTTCAGAAGGCTGAATTTAATAACGCAAACCCTAATTTAAAATTATATTAGGCTATCAATTACTCCCCAAGCATCCAAGAGCTCTGCTGCCAGCATCAAATTGCCAGCTGTGATAAATGGTTTTATTGGAATTTCATAAGGTCTGAATTATTTGCAGATAGGAAATTTTCATAGATTAATTAAAATTTTGCAACAAGCTGAAGTGGTTTGTGGCAATCCCCCTCATGACTGGCCTAGGGCAGGGTTGGGACTCTCATTTCCCCAGGTTGTCCCTAAGGACCACCATGGCAGGGGTGGTGTGGGCAGCCGTGGGAACATTGCAAGGAAAAATCCTGTGTGTTTGGCAAATTGGAAGAGACAATTATCAAAACCTGAATGGCTGGATAATTGCAACGTGTTTGGCTTGAGCCAGGACTATCCAGCCTCATTTCTTGTATTAGAGTTCTTCTAATACTTCAGTAAAGAGTGAGTAGAGGAAAAACCACTCAACAGTTTATTCAGATTTTCAAAAAGCCTTTTGACAAGATCCAGCACAGGAGGTTACTATAGAAATTAAGTTGTCGTGGAGTGAGAGGCAAAGTATTGCCATGGATCAAAGGCTCACCAAGAGAGAGAAAACAGAGAAGGAATAAACGGGCAGTTGTCATCCCAGCATAGGGCAGCTGCGGGGGCTTGCAGGCTCTGTCATGGCCCTGTGTCACTTAGCATATCTGTGGGGCATCTGGGGAGCAGAAGCAGCACTTTGAGAGACACGATGTGGCAGCTCTAGGAGGGTTTGAGGCTGTTGCATGTGGAATTGCAGTGTGGGCAGGCAGGTGGTGACAGCTGCAGCTCTCGCTGCCTTGCCTGCCCAGCCGTGCTGGCACTTGGGGCACAGCAGCAGCATCACCCAGCTTCTCCCAGCTCCTGGGATGCTGACAGGGCACACTCCCAGGGCTGGTAATTTCCTGGGGAGATGGTGGAGGGTCAATTTAGTGAGCAGATAGGCTGGCAGTGCTATGCTGCCAGCAGTGCTCTCTTGTCCCTGGAATCACCCTCTGCCCTGGCAGTGTCCAGCTGGGAGAGGCTCAGCACCCAGAGCTGCTGCCATGGAGCAGAGCCATGGGCCCCGGAGGCTCAGGGCACTCTGCCTGCCTAGGGGGACACACCTCGGGGTGCTGTGACCCTCAGCTCCTCCACAGGACCCTTTTGCATGTGTGGCTCCCAAACGCAAGGAGCAAAGGGAGATTTGCACCCTGACTAGCAAAGCCAAGCCACACAAGTAAGAACATGATGGGTGACTCTGAGTCACACAAACCTCCAGATGAGGTGTCCAGAGAGGTGCATACACACGGGGAGAGGTGGAGTGTGCTCTGGGGGCGCCCAGCTCACTCATCCCATGCAGACAGAACTTCAATACCACTTTGGCATGTGGCTGTCCCATCCCACCTCCCATCCCTGCAGGCAACCCTGGCAACCGCGGACCGTGCAGGGTCAGCACTGGCGCCGAGCTCCTGCTTCTTCCCCGCCGAGGAGAACCTGTTCAGCAGGAAAGGGGCCCTACAGTGCCTATGTGCAGATAAGGGAGGGAATGTAAACACCCTCCCAGCTCCGGCATCCCAGCTATCTGAAGTAGCAAATGCCTTCAGAGCAAATTCCTCCCCCTCTGCCTCCTGCATCAACTGTGGGGAGCCTCAAGATCTGCAGGGACATGTCCTCCTCTTGCTGTCCTACAGCCCCTCATTTTCATTCACCCCACACACCTGTTTGCCCCCTTCACCTCTACCTGACACTTCCCTGGCTCCCTGGGAGCTCCCTGGACCACCCCACACCGTCACTCCATCCCTCCAGGAGGATGAAAGTTGGTGGTGGTCCCCCCCCCCGCACTGACAACGTCAGCCTCCTGCTCAGACCCGTTTTGCCACATGAAATATCTCTGCCACGCAACCCTGCCAGCAGTTAAAGAGCATTCCTCACCAATTTTGGCAGCTGGAGAACAACCATGCTGAGGAAACAGAGGCCTTGGAAGAGGCTTGGGCTGTCTCAGGGCACCCCAGTATGGGACACTGAGCATCACTGCCTGATGCTTTGGCCGATATCAGACAATAAAACTCTCTTCCCCCTGAAATTAGTAAATGGAGCTGCTCTTTGCTCCCTTCCTGCATTTTGTGGGCTGGGGGCAGCCCTGCTCTGATCCTGGGGGATGCTGCAGGGTGTTGGGAGGAGCCACTGGTGCCCACTGCTTCCTTTCTCACCTGTCTGTGTGCTCGGTGTCCTTCCTGCCCCCTCAGCCTCAGCTGCAGCTGCTCAAGCTGCTGCCTTGTGATCATAACCAGGGGTTGTTGCTTAGCAGGGATGGATGCAGGTAGGGATGCTGGCAGCAGGCTGCAATCTGGCAGCACTGGGAGAAGCAAAATGCACCCAGGGACACGCATGGCAGAGCCCCCAGGAAGAAGAGAGGAGAGGGCGCTGGAAGGGATGTGCGGCCGAAGAAGCCAGAAGTGCTCGAGCTTGCATCACAGCATCCCAGAATGCTGTATCTGCAGTGAGAGGCTCCCGGAGAACCTGTTGATATGGCAACCCTGCACGGGAGAGTGCCCGTCCCACTCGCCTCTGCATCCCCTCCCGGTCCCCTCTGCACCCGGCATCCCCCGGAGCCCTGCAGTGTCCTCAGCCAGCATGGGCCCTGGGGGCCACGCCTGGGCCACGAAACTCATAGCTGAGGGGGTGAAATACAGTCAGATGCAGCAAAATGCTGCACACAGTGGAAAAATCGTCCCAGCATTCTCAGACAATGCAGGGCTTTCAATTGCCTTTTGGATAGGAGACCCCGATGTCCCTGTGGATTCCTTTCTGCAGTGCCAAAGATGCTCACAAAAACTATGAGGGGAGGGATGGATGGACACTGGAAAAAGAACAGAAACCACTCTAAAAAGGGGTGTTGGTGCAGCAGAGCCATGGGATGAGCAGAGCAGCTGTTGGCTCAATTAGGGGCTGAGCACCATCCAGGTGGGGTGACAAGTTTTGAGTTGTGTTTGAGAAGAAATTCAGTAGCCTGGAAGTCCTCAATATTCACTGTGTCTCTCAAAACAAGGAGAGCACCTAAATGAGTTGGCTTGGCATTTTTAAAATCAAGGAAATACTTTCTCATGACACAGATTTAAACTGCAGACTCATGGGTCTGGTGGGGGCAGAAGGGGATCAGTCCCCACCTGCCCCGTGTTGGCCCTTTTTCTGTGTGTGACAGTCTGGCAGTGCCCACTGCCCCAGCCCCACTTGTCTGCTTTCTCATCCACACTTTTCCACATGTCCACCACTGGACCCAGTTACAGGTCAGAGCTTTTCCCAAGGCTACCCATGTGATATGGGCACTGTTGGGCAGAGCCCCTTCTATCCCCCCACTTGTCTTTGGAAATGTGAGAGTTTTTCTGGCTGTGAAATGTCACTGCACAGTGAAAATCCCTCCTGTCCTGCACTGCCAATGTTTGGGGGTTCTGGGGAGGCCCAAGCATCCCCAAAGCACCCAGCACTGGCATTGGGGAACATTCACAAGGCGTCAAAGAAGTACATGACAAACGTTGCTGGGCACATCAGGCATCAATTTTTCAGCTGTCAGCACTGATGCTGGAGGGGTCTGGGTGCTCAGGTGCAGGGGGAGAGCCTGGTGGCACCACCAGCTCTCAGGTCTGCCTTTGGAAAAGATAGGAGACACTGGTGACCACAGATTCTTATTCCTTAAAATCAAATGGTGCTTAAAATTAAATCTCTTTGCTGGCAACTGAAATTTGATGGATGAAAGGCATTTCTCCACATTTCCAAGTGATTTTTTGGTGGCAGCTCTGCCACTGGCCTACTTACCTTCACTGTGTGTCAGCCTCAAACAAGTAGTGATGGCCAAGCTTCCTTCAGGGATGCACAGGGCACTCTCACTGTGACCCCTGGGAAAGGTGAGCACAGACAGCAAGCAAAAAATTGCTATGAGATGTAATTAAGCCAGACAAGGAGCAATTCCTCACTGCAGAGCTGCGGTGGGCTGCTTTAGAGTGTGATTCAGATCCACTTCAAGAGCTTCTGAGCCTTTAATCCCACCTGCTAATCCCCTACCTGAACCTTTAGCTTAATTTTCCAGGGACTTCGGTGCCTTATCACAGCAGGGTGGTCTTTTCAGAGGGACCCCCTGAAGGCTGGTGCCTCTAGAAGTCCCTTTTGTAAGGGCTAGAGCTGGTATTGACACCACTGCAGATGTTTCTCTCTGGCATGGGGGGACAGGGCCGTGTGCCCAAGTCCCAGCACAGCCCCAGCATCTGCACTGATGCTTGAGCTGTGGGCAAAGCTTTCCCTCCCCATGGGCTTGTTTTCTGCCTCCCCTTGACCTGCTGTGCCTGTTGTTACACCAGCCTCAGACATGTTCTGGTGGCTTGAGAGCACTCAAGGAGCCACATGATGCATCCCCCAGGTGTCAGTCTACAAAGCCCGTATGTGCACTGCAGCACATCAAAGCAGATGAGGGACTGCTGGCCCGTTCCAGAGGGCTTCTCCCAGCTGGAAAAACAAATTTGGAGAAAAGGTAGGATGGCTCCTTGCCAGAAACCCCAGCAGTAAGGTTGGTTGGTGGATCCCAGCTTGGTTTGGCCTTGACATCCTGCAGGCACTGGGGGCTCTGGAGAAAGTGGCTCCTCAAGAGTCATGCTAGGGGTGAAGCTGTGCCCCCACACAGAGCCTGGAGGCAGCATGTGGGGTGAGGCATGCAGGCAGCAGGGGCTCTGGCACAGCCCTTGGAGGGGATGGCACCACAGGATGACCTTCAGGAACAGTGGCAGGATCAGCTGGCAGCCCTGCTGTGGGAGGCAGGGTGAGGAGGCCATTAGGAGTGTCAGATGTCTGCGATGCCATTACACACCGGACGCCTGTCTCCGCACCTGGTTAATTATTAACCGAGTCCTGTTGCTGCTGAGGGGGCACAGCCAGGCCAGCCCGGCACCACTGCTCTGTGCAGTGACTGCTGCCAGAAGTCAGCCTCCAACCCAAGCACAGCCCCTCCTGCAGCAGCCCCCACTGACTGTGACAAGGCAGCCCTTGGAGCAGGGAATCCCACATCCCACAGAATTGCTGTGCTACCAGCCAGGGACAACACACGTTCACAATAACGCCTCTCTTTTCTCCCCTGCAGACTTGTGCCTTTTTTCTCTTCTTCTCTCCTCCTGGCTTTGCCATATGCAATAAGGAGTAAATAAAGAACACTGATGTAAAAAAAAAAAAAAAAAAAAAAAAAAATCAAGCAAAAGGCTGGGAATCCTTTCCCTGCGATCCCACTCACACCAGCCCTGGAACTCTGGTGTTCCCTGAATGTGTGGTTTACAGGGCTGAGGGCCTGCCTGCTCTAAGCCCTTGATGCTGAAGCCAGAAGGAACCAGAGAGAGCTTGGAAAGCACTATCAAGCCCAGCTGATGTGACAGGATGGGAATGCCACTCCAGGCCAGATGGGAACTAGAGGAGAGGGGTGACATGGAGAGGCACAAGAGGTGACTTCCACTCTAAGACACACATCCAAAGCACCGTTGGCATGTTTGTTTTCCTCTAACAAGTCTCATACAAGCCCCAGTTTGGCATTCAGCTGCTGTTTGAGTGGCTGGTGGGAAAAGAATAAAAGATCTCTGAATTTCAATAAAAGACCCCTTATCTCACACCTCTCCATCAAGGCTGCTCTACATTCTCTGCCTTCCAGGCTCAGTGATTTACATGGTAATGGCCTCTTCATCCCAGGGTCAGATGGGGAATTTCACTGGAGCCAGACTGCCGGCTTGGCCTTGAGGCAGAGGGCAAGGGCCAGGGGTCTGCCCCAGCACCCTGCCAGCAGCAAGGTTCAGCAGGGGTTCACCCTGCAGGCTGGTGAGTGCAGGGGAAGCCACGGGGAGTGCCCTGGAAGTGGGCTGTGTGGAGCCCCACGGCTCCCCAGCACTCTGGGGTGTGTGAGGTGTGTTCATGGCACGAGCCTCCTGGCAAGACCACTGGAGCTGGCTCGGAGCACTGCTTCTTCCCTGCTCGTGCCAGATGGTGGCTGGTGCAGAAAGGCAGAAATGTTTAGTAGATATTTCTGTTCTGTATTTGGAATGAAGCAGGAGGATATATTCATCTCCAGATGATACTGTGGATGGAATATAAATCCTGCCATCTGTAACAATGGGGGATGTGAGGCATGATCTCCTCGAATTCAGCATTTGCGGATCATCCAGACAGCTGATGCTCAAGAGTCTAGAAGGAACTAGCTCAAGCCGATGCCACAGCTTAAGAGATCTTAGAAAAATGGTCAAATTCCAAAAGATGAGAGAAATATCAGTGTAGTTCCACTGTTTTGAAATATTTAAAGGCACAGCCCAGAGACCTGCACATGAACTGGTTGGTTCATGTCTTTTTGAGGGGTATTTTTTTGGACAGGTCTTGTTGATAAAGACAACTGTACTTTTATAGCAAACTGGAATTCCTCAAAGCATTTTGCATATTACTACATGACGTTTGGAATGCAAAAACCCACACAGCAGAAGGAATTATCAGTGCATGAACTAAGTGGACTAAAAAGCATCTCAGAGCTCACTATGTGGTGGCTGCTGGGCAGGCTTCAGAGGATGGAGGTGTCCTCAGTGAGGTCTCTTGGGGGAATCTGTTCTTGTTGCAACAATGGGTATGTTTTTATCCAATGGTCAACCTGACCATAAAAAAAGCTGTGATGATGAAGCCTGCAGGTGATGCAATGACTGGTAGGGATGTTAATAACAAGCAGGTCATGTTGCTACTCTGGTATGTTCTAAATTGCCTGGTAAAATGGCCATAATTCAGCTAAATGTGTTTTAATGCAGGTGCATGCAAGCAAATGCAACTGGGAACAAAGATTGCGGCCTTTATCTCCAGGATGGGGCTTGGAAACCTGTGACAGAAGGTGACTCAGGAACAATTTCAGGTAACTGACTCCACATGAGCTCTCATTTCAACAGCATGCTGAAAGTATCCAACATCTTCCTTGAATATATAACAGGAGAATATCAAACAAAAGCAGGGGACCATCTCAACTCTTCACGTTACTGTTGAAATGATTACTATGGATGTTATTGGCAACTTGGTTATCTAAAATTAAAAAGGTCACCAAAGTTCAGGAAAGGAAAGCCATACATACTATCCAGGCATCAGGAAATAAGCTCTGGTACAAGAGTGGAATGCTCAGTTTGCTAGAAAGAAGATTGAAGGATGCTCCAACCTCAGCCAGAAATGTTCCTGACAGTTCAGCAATCTGTGTCTCACAGAGGAGCAACAATATCTAAAGGCTGAAGCAGCAGTTAGAAAAATTCAGTCTAGAAAGGAAATACAAGATGCTAGAAGGAGGGCAGGAGCTGTTGGAACAGCTACCCAGAAGGCAGCAGTTTCACCAATTTTACAACCAATTCCTGTATGTAAGATAGGTAAATCCAGACCCTGGGGAGGGTCCATAGCCTTGTTGTGCACAATCTCTTCTGAACCCAGGGATGCTCCAGCTGTTGCAGGGACACAATATGGCCTCAACATGTTCATGGTCTGCATGCTACAGGGGCAGGAGGTGGCTCAGGACTGATTTTGTTTCCCTCTTCCCCTTCTTTCTCAGGATGTTGAGTCCTGCTCAGCAGGGCTGGGCAGCTCTCAGGACATGGGGCTGGACACTCTGTGGAGTCATCACCCTGTGCTAAGCTGAGCCTTGAGCTGAGAACTCGGCTTTGTGAACTTTGTGATTGCCCCTACCCAAGCACCTCTGCAAGGATCCTACTCCTCTCTGAAAGACAGAAGTGTCTCATCTGGGGAAAAAATGTTGTGGGTATAAAGCAATCTCTCTTCCTTAGTGATTTTGGGTTGGATTTTTTTCTTAATTACAAAAATATATCTATTTCTTTGAAATGAAAAGTTTGGAAGTTTGGTGTGTTATTTTATTTCCCTTGCCTCTTCTTCCATCTCTTTTCCATTAGTTGTTCCTGCTCTGGAGTGGAGCAGAAGGATAGTGGGTGGGGACTGCCTTATGACTTTTCCCTTTCTAACTGGAACAGGGCCAAACTTCTTCAACTTTGGAAAAATGACAAGAGAGAAACAAAAAAAGAGAAGCACTAATTCTGGTGATCTGAAATAGCAGAATAAGAAAAACGGGTTTGGGGTGGGCTGTGTTGTTTTTCCTAAAGAAGAAAACCAGAGCAGGTAAAGTGAAATCCATAAACACACACGTGGAGAGAATGTGACACAAATGAGGGAGGGGGCACAGAGGTGTCAAATTTTGAAAACAGAAACAAGTTAAGAAATAAGATTTTTCATTAAGTTTCTTTTCCATTTTTTCTCTTTTTGGGCAACGACTAGAGCCCTGTCAGGTGCACAGTTGCATCCTTTCAGGGAATGAGCTCATGTCCTTTGCTAGGGACATCTCCTGGACAGCCCCTGCACCAGGCAGCCCTAAGCAAGAAGTGTGTTTGAGGGGCCGAAAGGAAGTGTCTCCCCCCATGTCTGCCTGTGGATTTCTAAGTCTGTACAGCCAAGAAAATGTGACTGTGATGAGATTTGGAAACTTAGAGGGAGAATTAGAGAGGGAATAAGCAAAATATGTCAGAGCTGTCTCTGCATTGAGGCTAGAAACCAAGGGAATAGGCAGGAGGAATGAGAAGTTCTCATGCATGAAGTCAATTGTGATTTGGCTGGCATTGCAGAGGTCTGGGGGGAGGGTATGTGACTGAAATACCGGTGGGACACAGTGCAGAGGAACCACAGGGAGTAGCACTGCCCTGCCAACCCCCCAGGCAGACTGAGAGGGGGAATTAGCAGAATCCTGGGGAAGACAGCAAAGGCAGCTACCACCATTGCAGCCATGGAGGAGCCTTGGTGCTGATCACAGGGCACATGGGAGGCTCTGACGTTGTTTAGAAGAAAAGCTCATTTTTATTCATAATTAATTGCAATGCAGATTAGTGGATGCACATGTGATGGGCTTAAACCTTAAAGCTCAAACATAGGATTGTTGAAAACTTAGTGACTCATTAATAACAGCCAGACTTGTATGGAGAGGATCATTAAGTAAATGAGTTACAGAAGGCTGTGAGAAACTGCAATAACCTGAACCTCAGCCAGAGGCTTTTGGGGTGAAATTCAGCATGGGCAGCAGGTCGGCTGCTGGGCTGTACACTGCTCTTGCCTAGAGATGAGGGGAAAAGCCTGGTTGGCACCAGCAGGGCTCTAAATCCCTCTCTGCAGAATAACCAGCTATTTATGCTGCATCGTTTCCAAAACAAAAGGCTAAAAGTGAAGAAAATAAAGGAGGAATAAGACATTTTCTGACAGGCGGGAGTCCCTGTTTGCTAAGTTTTTGTTGGAAACACAAGGCGAAAATCATATCGTGTTTAGTCAAATATGTCACAAATGATGCAGAAAATAATTCTCTGTGGTAGCGGCAGAGCTGTGCCAGGGTGCTTTCTGGCAGGGAGGGTAGAGACAAGATTGCACACATGCAGTGAATGTCAGAAGAGCAAATCCTTGGTTTTGGGGCAAATATGTTCAAGTGAGTGGTCGAACTTCACAGCAAAAAGCATGAGAAACACGTGTGCAGCCACCAGAAGTCGGCAATGTTGCTAAGCACTGAAACCCTTGCCTCCATCCACCCAAAATATCACATATTTGGTATTATTTGTCTTCCAGCTTCTGAGATGGCAGTTGCATCAGGTTTTAATGCCCTTCTCTGAAGCTTTCTGGGATATTAACTTATTTCCCTCCTCTACAAGATAAAAGAAATTGGCTAGAACTGAGGAATAGATGAGTTTATGGAAGTATCCTTGAAACTGGAGCCCTGGGCAATCCAGTGCTGAGTCAGCTCTGCCCTGAGGTGAGGGCAGTGGGTGATGGGTGTGGGGTGATGGGCTGAGAGCCTCCTGAAGGGGAGGCAGCAGGCACCTCCCTTGGGACTGGGGAAAGGCACAAGCCACTTTGGAAATCACTGTCTGAAAGCAGTACAGGGTGCTACAGTAATGGGAATTAATCAAGAGCCTATAACAAACACTGCTTTGCATTTGGAATATAAAAATGAACAATAACTCGCAACACTGTTTGTCTTTAAACAAGCACCAGATAATGAATTTCCAACAATTCTATCTAGAGGCACCACTTGAGAAGCTCTCCTAATTGTGAACTTAGAAATATTTTTATTGTAAATGCCACAGGATGACATATAGGGAAATATTCACCCTGTGCCACTCCACGCTCTTTGTGACAGTTGAGTCCCACTTTAGTTTAAAAGCTGGTGCACAGAATGTCATTTACATTAAAAAAAAAAATCATCTGCAAAGAAGGAGAAACATTTGCTATAATAGGCTTAGCCCAGGAGGATTCTCAGATATCTGGTTGGACTGAGGCTGTCTGGAAAGGGAATACCACATTAAACTCCAAAGGCTGGTTACTTCAGTGACCTCTCCAAACCAAAAAAAACCAAAAAATCCAACCAAAAAAACTCCACTCTTAAAGGGAAAAGCAAAAATAAAACATCATATAGAAAATCTGGGAGCTGTTGAAAGAAAAAACTTCAGATGGAGCTAATTCTGTATCTGTCACTGCCGAGGCAGCTTAAGGAGGGAGATGCTTTGGTTTACATTATTTAAATGCAGCTGCAACACATGAACACTGTTCTGTGAAACCACTGTATGACAGGCAGGTTCCCAGCAAAAGGGGAAAAAATCACTGTGAAATGAAGGGCATTTGCTTCAGCAAATAAACTGTGAAGAGACAAGCTTAAATCTAACTTCAACAAGATCTTTAATATGCTATTTGGATGTTGTAAGGGTATGAGAATGCCCTTTGATATTAGTCCTGCTTCTGAGATATTTCACACAGTAATTGCCTACATCTTTAAGGTACGATGTATTGAAGCTATGGTGATTGTTATTTTAAATTGGGTGATGGTTCTAAAAAAGCAGAACCGAAGAGCCAGGCAAGAACCAGAGAGAGTGGAGAAGACACTTCAGAATGAACTTTAAAAGGTCAAAATTTGGTCTAGCAGAATTACCTGCACTGTCTCTGAGCTGAGCTATGATGGCTTTGTTGCCAATTTAGATAAAATAGAAGCAATAATTAGAATGTCTAGCCTCTAGGATATAAAGCGGATCTACAGAGATTTATGAAAACAATATACTATTTGGCAATATCTATTCCTAAATCTATGGCCAGTTTTTCCCCAGGAGAGAAGTACTGCAGTCTGAAATTGCTTGGCGTTGTGCAGGCAGGGAAGTGAGTGCTGGAAAGGTTAAAGCCGTGGTGATGGAGAGCCTTTCCCATGCCGTGGGGTCCTGCCTGCCCTTTGCTGCCTGCCCAAAGGCAGGGGCCTCAGTGAGCCCTTCCTGGGCTTGCCCTGTGGCAGCCAGGCAGGTATTTGGCATGGGAATGTCATCCCTGGGGCCTCTGTGGGGTCTCTCCCTGGTGCCCACTGTACAGGTGGGGCATGCACTGCATTTCCTACAAAAGGAGGGCAGCAGCATGGCTAAACACAAACCCACCCAGTGTCTGGAACAGGAGGAGGAGGCTTTGCAGAGCCTGGTCCCGCCAGTTCCACCGCAGCAAAAAGGATTAAAATAGGCTGCAGACTATTCCTTCCTTAGAAAAGCCTGCACTTGCTTAAATCCGAGAGGGGCAGCCAAGGGTCCTAGGGGAAGAGCCTTGCTCTAGTTCTGTGGGAGTGTGGGATGCCCAGACTGGTCTTTTCCCTTCAGTCTCTATAACCACACTAATATATAACTGCTGTTGTTAGCATCTAAATTTGGGCTACCAAGTGCCATAAGGAAGCATGTCACACATGGGGGTTCACTTGAAATGCACAGCCTCAGGAGGTGCTAGGCACTCAGCAAAACACAACAGGCAAGTGTCTTAAACAGCTCTGGAGTCCTGACACACATAAATTGGATGTGTGGATGTGTCAGATGCTCTGCTGCATTCACGTTCCAATGCTCAGCATCTTGCAGAATCATGCCCATGGTGATCAAAAGGAAATGGCTGCTAACATGAAGCTCCAGGTTGAATATCCTTTCCTCATGTCCTGCAGCCCCTTTGGTCTGTAGCAGACTGAAGCCACCCAGAGTTTTCACCATCACTTTGCTGATGAGTGGGAGCAAATGGAGATGGTGAGCCCCACGCCTCCTGAAGGTGGAGGGGCAGCATGGGTGCCTGACAATGACTTACCTAGTTTCCAGGCCATCCCTCGAGATGCTGCTGCTCTTCCATCAGTCCACCCAGTAAGAGAGCTAGTGGGTTGGTGCCAGGGCCTTTGTTCTGCCTCTATGTAGTTGTAGGTGGCTGATAGACGGTTCTGCCACCCATGGGCAACAACAGCCAGGAGCAGGAAAATTGCAATATGAGTGGCCAGCCGGTGAGCGGAGCAATTCAAAGATAATCCACAGGTATAAAATGCAAGAAATGCATAGCTAGGAAAGCATAGAAAAAAATCAACAAAATTACAGAAGATGGTTAGGAAAAAAGAAACAAGAAAACAGCCCATATAGGTGGGCAGAGCTGTGATCTACTCATTTAATCTATCAAATATATGAACACAGCAGGTCCACATGAAGGTGAGCAAGGGCCAAAACGATGTATACCTGTAGCAGCATGTGCTTTAATTGTGCATTTCAAACACCCTCCATGTGGACAGCTTCACTCTAGTCACACTCTGGTGTTTGTATATTAATGTTTTAAATTCAAAAACAAGAACAGAAGGACAGAGGAATTAGGGAATAAATCCGAGTCTTTCAGCAACTGAAAGCTGAGTTGGGCTGACTCCAGAGTGGTTGGGGTGGAGAAAACCATGCTCACCTACCTTCAGTAATGATAATGAAGAAATTGGAGATTCTTCTTCAGGAAGCAGAGAATTTATGAGAGAGAAGCTGGAGAGGCCAAGAGCAAAGGATAAACACAGAGATTGTAAAAGAGTATCTGACAAAACTCAGCCTACATATTGTAAATCTGCAGGTCCAAACACAGTGCACCTGAGAATTTTAAAAGAAATCTCTGAAGACAATCTTGAAAAATAATCTTCCCTTCATCAGAGGGGTTATCTGGGCCCTGGGAGAGAACAATGTGCATCCATTACAAAAAAAGGTTGAGAAGACAGGACCAGAATCTGTTGCCCTCTTGCCTGCAGCTCTCTGGCAGGAGAGTTTCAAACTGGGTTTCATCCCTCCATCTTCTTCTTTCCTGCTTCTCCTCATTACTGCTTTACCTAACCTGCAGCCTTTGCCCAGGGCTCCACAGCACAGCTGGGAGCTTGGAGGTGAGGCAGCCTGCCTGCAGGGTGTACCTCTTGCCTGTGTACACAGCCTTCCTTGTTTCAGTCCTTCCCATGTGGCAGGAGGGAAATGTTTGCACTCTGCCTTTGCTTTTGCACATGGAGACATTTTTTCCAAAATCCAAAGGGAACTGAATGTCAGTGGGGAGGGAAACCTAACTCTATATCTTATTTTCAAAGTCCAGCAGCTCACATAACCAACAGCCCTTTTAAGTGCAGTCCCTGTAAAATAAGAATTTCAATAACCTCTATTCTCAGATAACCTGCTGAGCAGCCACACATCTCTCCCTCACCAGGACGCAGATGTTTTGCTCTCCTCCCCGGCTCTTTCATGGTTTGGGAAAGGACTAAGATGTGAGAGAGCTGGTATGAGAGTGGTGAAGTTTCTTGAGGCTGGGGAATCTGCCTATCACCCAGCTCCTCCTGGCACACAGCTCACACCACGGATGAATCACAAAGCTCTCCAGCCGAGTGCACTTAACTGAGGTAAAGAGGAAGGTGATGTGGGATGCACCTTGAGCCCTTCAAGCAGCTTGTGGTTTGGGGAGCTCTGCAGTAACTGAAGCTCTTTTGCAATCAGTTACTGCCTGGGACCCAGCCTCATGCTCCCTTCAACCCACAGGGACATCCGGAGGTGGGACTGCACTGCCTCCAACCCTGTCCATTCCATCCCTATGTCTTACAAGTAATTTCCTCCTCTATCTGAACTGATTGCCCTCATTAGCAGCCTGCTCCTCCATTCCCTCTGTGACCAGTCCTCTCAGAGTCGCTCTTGTAGTGCTATAACTGAGTTTTCTTAAAGACTGAATGAAAACTCAGTAAAGAATTTGGTGTGGGCTAGAAATTGGTTGATGAGTCATAGACTCAGATAGTAACCATAAAAATGAGACTTCAAAATTGGGAACAATTTCAGTGACGTTACCAGTGGAGACAGGACCGGCACTTGCATTTTAAAGTTTCATTAACAGAGAATAAAGTAGCACCATTTATATCAGCATCACAAGTGGGCACCCAGTACAGCCTGGGATGCATCCCAATCTGTGTGGAACACTGCATCCAAGGGATGGGTGCAAGAAGACAAGACCCAGCACTAACACACAGCAGTCTGGAACCTCACAGAGAGAGGAACGTGGTGGGTTGACCCTGGACACCAGGAGCCCAAAAACTTGCTCCATCACTCTCCTCCTCAGCTGGACAGGGGAGATAAAATAGAATGAAAGCCTCATTGGTTGAGGTAATGACAGGGATAGATCACTCACCAGTTACCATCTCAGCAAAACAGGCTTGACTTGGGGAAATTAGCTTAATTTGCTAACAATTAAATCAGAATTAGATAATGAGAAATACAGATAAATTTTAAAACACTTTGCCTTCACCCGTTCTTGCTTCCCAGGCTTAACTTTACACCTGATTTCCTCTTCTTCCTCCCCTGCAGTGGCACAGGGAATGGGGGCTGTGGTCAATTCATTACCTGTTGTCTCTGCTCCTCATTCCTTTGCAGAGAGGAGACTTCCTACATTCTTCCCTGCTCTAGTGTGGATTCCCCATGGGCTTGCAAGTCTTGCCAGCAAAGCTGCTCCAGGTGGGCTCCCTCTTCACAGGTCCACAGGTCCTGCCAGGAGCCTTCTCCAGCTCAGGATTCCCATGGGATCACAGTATCTTTCAGACATCTCCCTGCCCTGGCATTGGGTCATCCATGGGTTGCAGGTGGATCTCTGCTCCATTGAGGACCTCCAAAGGCTGCAGGGGCACAGCTCCCTCACCACGGGTGGCACCACAGGCTGCAGGGAAATCTCTGTTCTGGCACCCAGAGCACCTCCTCCCCTCCTTCACTGGCCTTGGTGTCTGCACAGCAGTTTCTCTCACAAGCTCCCATTTCTCTTTCTGGCTGCAGCTGCTGGGAATTTTTCCCCTTCTTAAATTTATTATGTCAGAGGTGCTACCCCTGTTTCTGATGAGCTCAGCCTTGGCCAGTGGCAGGTCCATCTTGGCTCTGTCACACGTGGAGGAAGCATCCAGGAGCTTCTCACAGAAGTCACTCCTGTAGCCCCCCACTACCCAAACCTTGCCATGCAAACCCAGTACAAGGAAAGGCTCGGGTACTGGAAAGCAGTGAGATCAAGTCTAATGGGTGAGAGCCAGGCTAACACTGTATAATCCTGAAATTCAACAGCCCTGAACAGAGCTGATGCCAGTTCAGGATGGAGGCTTGGGAAGAGTGCTGTATGACACTTCCATGCAAGTACCTGCTCCAGTGCTGCAGCTCAGCAGTGCTGTCAATGTGGTCCCTCACCCCAATCCTTTATGCCAGCCACGTTTGAGTGCTTGCCAGCTATGCACCACACCCAGAGATGGACACCTCTTGCAATGGACTCTTCTTGCCTGCCTCCCTAAGGGGAGAAGAACCCAAATGGCCAAGGGGTGGGAAGCCTGTCATAGAGCATGTCCATTTGCCTGAATGCAGGTTGTTCCAAGTTTAAAATATCAATAACGTTCCTCCACTTTGAGAAATAGAAGTAATAGGAACCATGCCAGGATTAAGGCACATGGTTATGAAAGACTGAAGGAACCATGGTTTTATAAATTAGCAGTGTGAAGAGTCAGAGGGGATGCAGTCCTGCTCTATAAATACCTTCAAGGTAACAATATAAATGAAGGAAGGGAATTAGTTCAGAGTCTCAGAAGATGGTAGGACAAGGAGCCTGAAGTTAAAAAGGAGAAGCTGGGGCTGGATGTAAGATTTTCTCAGCAGTGAGCATTCTCAGGCAGGGCACTCATTTCCCCATGGCACATGAGGCTGGAGTGATGCAGCAGGAGGGTGATGACAAGGAGCAGCTCACATTCCTGCTCCTCACCCACTGCTAATGGTTGGCAGATAAGAAAGAAGTTTGAAGCTCTGGCTCACCAACAAAATAGTACCTGGCAGAGAGGAGACACAATGTGAGTTGGAGGGTCCGTGTGCTTGCTGCAGCAAGAAGGTCCAGTGGTGGCCCTGGAGGGGGATCTCTGTCCTGTCCCATGCTGAGGGAGTGATGGCACAGGGTTCCAGGGTCCATGGAGCTGGGCCAGTGTCTCATCTACAGAGCAGCCACTCCTCGAGGAGCTGCCAGGGTGGGTGCTGACCATGAAGGGTACCTTCTCCTTCCAGCTGGGGCAGAAGGCAGGGCAGAGGCTCCAGCAAGACCTGCAAGCATTGCCATCCATCCCCATGACTGTGTCAGAGCAGCTGCTCGGGGGGTTGAGTCCTATGAGGGTTTCCATGAATCCAGGGCATATTCTAGCTCGGAGGTAGGAGAGGAGGAATCCAGTATCCCGTGCTGCCACACAGTGGTGAAGAGGCATTTCAGAAAGTGACATCTGCAAAACCACCCCACGGAGGAGTTTTGGTTGGAGCCTGAGACAACTCTAGGTTGGCCTCAGGGGACATCTGGGCAGGTGCTGACAAGGGCTTGCAGACACAGGCCAAATTTAAAGCTCTTTGGTGACCAACTCAACTCTTTCCCTGTGGATATGATTCCCTGCAAGGTGCTTCCAAAAGGACACCTTCCTTTCCACCATTGGTATTGGGTGTCCTTCCTTGTAGTTATATGACCATGTCATTATCAATTTTTTTCATTTGATTTCAGCCGAGAATTCCTGTTTATATCCTTACATCATCCAAACCAAACAGCCTCCCATATTGGGCTCCACAGACTTCACAGATTCATAGCTTAACAGTTTGTCCTGCTTTGGCAGTGACCCTGAAAAGTGATACTATACTAACACAGCAGGTTCATAAAGTGGGTTTTTAAATGATGGTACTCAAATATGCAAAGAGGAGCCAAGGAAAAATCCCAAGATATCTAGGTGCCCAATACACACTTCTTTGCAAGGCTCAGAGCCCACCAACAGGAAGAGTGTCCAAGATTTACCTTTAAAACAGGATCTCTTGACCGGGCAGATCTATTCAGCTTTGAAACATTGAACAGGGATGGATCTAACACAGGGTCCCATTTCCCCATGGTCTGAACACCTCTCCCCTGTCTTTCCTAAGTATAGATTGTTGTGGTAGCTCCTGTCCATACTGCAGAGTTTCACAACGATTTTGTATTTTTTATGTTTTTTCACTGGAGTGTACAACACTCACAGCTTTGGGATGATCTGCATGCACACAGTGTGCTATTAATACTCCATTGCAGATCATTACTATAGAAGTTAATTAATACTTTGCCTAAGTACTAAGCCTGTGGCAACATGCTGGAAGCTCCATGTAATCTGCAGGCTGTAGTTTACTGTTGCTCATCATTCACCCCGCTGGCATCCCACTTCCCCCTTTCCACTGGTCTCAATTAACTTTTGAGGTATGACAAAAGCTGAGATTTAGTTGAGCCCATCATCCAGGGGCTATGAAATTTCGCCAAAAGGAATAATTATATCGAGGAAAAGAATAAAGTTTTATGTAACATGTATTAATAGTGTAAGCTTATAAAGCAATGTAGATATTATTATATATAGCAATAAAGAGGTCACATCACAGCCAAACACAGAGAAAATGGGAACTCCTGGCCAGCACTTGCTTGCTCTATTTCTACATAGCCATTTCCCCTGCTCTTTTGGCCCCAAACCACACTGGCAGCTCATCTGCAAGAGATTCCCTGCCAAGACCCATGAGTCCTTCTAAGAGTCACCTCTTCCAAAGTCCTCATTCCTTATTTGTAGGCATCCGTCTTTGTTTTTAGATAAATAATTGCTTATACAGAAACAGCTATTGTTTGCCTGCTCCTGTGTTATACACTGCATTCTAGCTTGCTCAGTAAATGTTTCTTTGCTGTTCATCACCTGTGATGCCTGGAAGAGTAGCTGTGGCGTAGCAGCCGCCGCTCCTGGCAGGCAGCACAGCAGCTGATGCCAGCTGGAGGGACCTTCTTTCCCAAAGCAGGAAACTGGCAACATGAGCACTCACTTTCCTCCTTCACCACCCACTTACCCCAGGCAGGCTGGCAAACACCATTTGCTGGGTTCCCTCACTTTGCTGCGGGCACACAGGTTTCTTGAGATGTCTTTGAAGGAGTCTGGAAGCTGAGGGTGAGCACTGAGGTGACACTGTCTGAAGATGATACAAAATTATTCAGGTTACTGAAATGAAGCTAAACACAACCAAAGCTAATTGCAAAGAGTGGAGAGTGATCTCATAATATTGAGTCAGTGAATTTAAAAATTAAATTCAGTGGTTTTAGCTGCCAAGTAATACACAGGGAAAAAGCAACTTTAACTCAACATGTCAAATCATGGGCTCCGAATGAGCGGTTTGTACTATGGAAGGGGCTGTGGAGTCACTGCTGATGGCTCCATGAAAACAATACCTCACTGCTCAGCACCAGTCTAAAAGGTAAATCTGAGATTATTAATTATTTAGAGAGCAAAGCAGAGGAAATCACTGTCATTCTCTAAGTCAGCCTTACAGACAAATACACCTTACAACCATGTTTTGAATACTGCAACCAGAACTGATTCCTTCTTTGTATTTCTTCTTCTTTTTCCTCCCCTCACTACTTCAAGATCATGGAAGAGGTACAAAGGCCTGTGCTATCAGCAGAGTCACCAGACATTTGGAAAAGAAAGGTTGAACAGTGAAAAAATTTGTTGACAGTAGTTATTCAAGGTTAAAGGACAAGAATTTACCAGGAAGAGATTAGAAGTATCTTACAATTCAAAATGACTGGACAATAAAATGTCACTAAAACCAATGTAGATACCTGCAAAGTGCTGTAATAAGAATATACAAATCTAATTTCAAGCACATGTGCTGGTCTGTGAATTGAATGTTACCACACAGAGAACAGATTTTGAGGTTATCACAGAGAAATGCCTGGAAATGTCATCTCAGTGTTCAGCCGAGATCAGAAAAGCAATAGAATAACTGAGAGAGGGATACAGACCAAACCACCAAATAGCAGCAGGTCAGCAGCATGCAGATGCTAGGTGCAACTCTGGTTCCACATTGGGAAAAGCAGAGAGCAGAGCTGGAAAAGATGGGCGTAGAATACCAAGGGTAGTTCAGAGCCCCAACTACACAGGGATACAGGAATGGCTGAACAGATGAGGACTCCTGACCTGAACTGACACAAACCATGCTGAATGTTTATAAGGTCCTTTACAGGCCAGAAAAGATGAATAGGAATTTACCCTCCAATGGCTTTTTCAATACCAGAGGCTGGGGCTCAAGCCAAGCAGCCAGATGGAGGTTCAAAACCAAGCAGAGGAGATGCCCCTTCAGAGGAAAAGCAAACAAGGTGAGGAACTTTGCTGCCAGAGGATGCTGAGCATGATGAAGGGTCACAGTATTCAAGAAGCAACTGAGCAGTATAATGCTTATCTTTTCTGGATTAGGAAAAGCCTGAGTTGTGAATGGTGGGATGAGGGAGAATAGACCAGGAAGGTACACACTGTTGTCATCCCCTGTTTGGTCTCCACAAACTTTTGGTTTAATTCCCCGTAACTTTCTTGAGGCCTCTGAGGGCAGCAAGTCATGGAACAATGCCTGTGCAAAGAACAATTAGGATCACGCAGCCTGTAAAAGGCAGAGCTGAGGAGATGCCACAGAAGTCAGTAAAATCAAAAATGATGTGGAGAAAGTGATCCAAAATAAACTACTCATTCTTTCTCACTACACAGGAACTGGCAAGCTCTCAGCTGAAATGGGTCATAGGTGTAAAACCAACAAAAGGAAGCACTTCTCCACACAAGACATATATATAAAAATTTGTGGAATTCATTGTCACGAGATACTGCGGAGTATAAATGGGTTTAGAATGGGATTAGACAATTTCATGAAGGATAGGCACATTTGTGGCTATGAAACACAATCCTGTGGTTGCAAATTTTCTTTTAGATGCTGAAAAGTGACAATGTGTTACAGGTCTAGATAATTCCTCCCTAACTTGAGTGGCTGAATACATGTTCTTAGGTTTCTATAAACTCTATAATTTTCTGCATACATATTATAAAAAGTATTAAGTATAAGCTTATGGTTTCTGGTATATTCTTAGCCTTTGATGGAGAATGAAAACACTATTTTAGGGCATACTGTGAAGAAGGCATGTTGCCAAGATAAGCCTTTGGTGCAGACTGTCTTCTTTCATCTTCTATCACGGCTTTCTGCATTTCAATACTTCTTCAATTTTTGTGCCATCGACAAACTAATGATTAACAACTTATATTTGCTGTTTTCTTCACTGCTAAAACGTATAAAATGTGCATGGCCAGGAGCTGATTGCTTTGGGCTCTTTAGTCACATCTCCTGTGAGCATTCCTCATTTTCCATTACAGTGCCAAGCATGTGCCAGAGCTGTTGAGAAGCCACCCTCAGACTCATTTAATCTTTAGCATGTTTGCTTGCATGTTTCTAATTTATTAAGGAGAATGTTTGGTATTAGGCAATTAGAAGTCTAGCTGTAGTTGGTATTAATAGACTATTGCTTTTTAAAATCGAATTTGTCAGCTATTCAAAAGTATATCAAATTAGCTTGGTATTTTCCATAAATTCAGTAGGGGTGAGTTATATTTGCCAGTTTTAATTCTTCACCAGAGTGCTGTATTTCGTTCTTTTGCTGTAGCTAGTTGTTAAGATGAAGGGCCTACAACTGTGGATTTTCTTAAATACTCAAACAATATTATTTTTTTAACAGATCCTGAACTATCCTTAGTTCCAAAACCTCTTGAAAACCAATGGTAATCATCCAGACAGCTTCCTGACTGGCTCCTAAAAGATTCTTGATGCAAATTATCTAATCTACTGGTTTAAAAATGTGCTTTGCATTGCCTTCCATGATCAACGACAGTTAATTATGTCCTACCATCATTTAACATGACAATATGATCTATCTTTTCCTCTGAAGACAGAGGTTTTATAAAAAATTGTGCTTTTACAATTTCATCATTTCTAGTAATAGACCAATATTACCATTAGGATTGTTTTCATTCCAAATACACTTACCAAAAAAAGGTTTTAAAAATTAATTATCTTAGGCACAGCTTTACAGTTTCATCCTGACTGATTCTCTTTTTAAAAAATTATGAAGATTAGTCAGGATTTCATGTTCTTCTATGAACGTGAAATCTTCTATGCTGATTCTTAAATTTGTTTGGCTTAATATTATGTTCCAGCAACAAAAATTACTGCTCGATGCAAACTTAAATGATAATTTGAAATAAATATGAACTGGAAGAAAGAATGCAAATGGGTCAGTACTGGTGAGAGCTTTCTCTCACTTCTGAGCATGGCTCTGATTTCCAATTCCTCTGTCAGATTCTCCCTACCTGATTAGAAACCGTATATGTAGTTTAATAAATTCATCAGTTAGGTCTGTAAATTAGTTTGAGGAAGAGTGAGTCTGGTCACAGGGAGGCCATGTGGAAAGGATACAGCACATATTGGAAATACATCCACACAGGAGCTCAGCAGTGGGATGAGGTGGATGGGCATGGCCAGGAGATGTTGGAAGAGGTGGAGATGGACTGTGGCTCTCTGGAGAGGTGGGAGCTGGGCACCAGCTCCAAGTATCCCAAAAGTACAGTGCTACCCCTCATGCCATGGCAAAGGGAAGACAACTGTTGTCACTGAAATACATTTTACAACTCACTCACCCCTTTCAAGAGTTTGTAATTGCCTTTAACCAAACTCTGTTGGATGTTGAATCCTGGCTCAGATTGCATTTTTAAGTCTTTCAGAAAATCCATCCTGCCATTTTGCATTTTGCCCAGGCATAAAAACCATGCAGACATGGAGCTTTCCATCATAAATTTTGCAGAGGCATAGCAAATTGCATTAGAAGAAATTATCTTGGTCAGTTTAAATCAAGAAACTCTGTTTTCCTCAATAATAATGACCTAAAGATTTTTAAATTTCATGTAACTTAAGTGTTCAAGAAATTGAGTTTATTAGCCTCCATATAATATTAATGATAGATTTGGGTTTCCTTTCATTTAAGTTAATACATTAAATAATATTGATGTTTATCATTCTGAAGATGGCCTTAGAAATACTCTCTATGAAATTAGTAGAAATTTTTCTATTGACTTCAATGGGCCCAAGGTTTTACCCCCAGCAATTAGCAGTCATTCTACTGTATAACTTGGCTCCCTGAAGGTCTGCAGAGCTCAGCATAATTATAACAGATTGTGGAATCAGACTGGCAGGACATGCAGCTAGCAAGAACCATGTCTACTGCCCTTTTTCTTAAATTTAAAATCAGATATTTCCCAAAAGCATGGGTAAACTTAAATGAATGCATTTTCATTATAAATGTCTAAAATACAAGCTAATGATCAGCATGAGTTACAAGAAAAGATTCAACAAAACATCATGTTTGAAAATATTTACATGTTCTATTTCGTCTCTAATGAGGGAGATGATGTGCAGTTAGGGCTGCCAGGCCATTTTCTAATATGACTGAAGTATTCTCTCTACAAAGAGGGAAATAAGAGAGAGAGGGTGGGGAGAAGAGAAACAGAGACTGAGAGAGAGCCCTGTGAGTATAGAATGGAGTCAGTCTTAAATTAGAATTTCCTTTAGCTTGCGATCACATTAGACAACCAGCATTACTTAGAAAGATATTGTCAAGGTTGCTGAGCTCCCACCTCACTTCCCTTCCCCCTTATGACTGTTTGCAAACTTGTTAGGATTCTTAATATTCGTTTTCCTCCCTAAAAAATGCTTCAATGCTCTCAGTTTAAACCAAACACACAGCCCAAGCCCCGGTGTTTCTCTCACTCCAGCAGCCACAAGCACACCCATTCCCACCCCAGGTTGTGCAGCCCCTGAGCAGGGGGTTCGATGCCTGCACTCAACACCCAGCTCAAACTCCAAACCTGATTTTCAAGGCACAACCCCAGCAGGCTGGAATAGCTGTGCATTTGATGGAATTCAGAAGCAACGCCAGGAAAAAAAAAAAAAAACAAACCACAAACCCATGTGCACGCGCACCAGGGGGTGGAAAGAAGAGGTTTGGGGAGGGAAGGGAAGCAGATGGGACATTTAATTCAGGGAACAAACTAATTTAAATCTTTCAAGGAGTTTGTTATTATTTCTAGAGTGTTAAGAATGCATTTTTTTCCCTGCATATGAAATGCAACATCCCTGCTCAGAAAAGCTCTAAGAAAAAAGCCCAGAAATATAGAAAGAAGAAAAAAAGAAATCCAGAATGTTTTAATGATATCCTTTAAGAATTCTACTATTTATATATTTCACAGATTAAAATAAATAATCATAAATGTGCAGTTGGTGTATGTCTCTTGGGTAAAGGCAAAAGCAGGCAGATTTATAAAATGGGCTTATGTGCCAGGGTGATTGTAATGGCTCCTTCTGTCAGGTAAACACATAATTAGGATGTTTTCAAATAAATGTATTATGCACATGATTGAAGCCAATCCAGGCTGCAGTATAAATATTATGCCTTTTTTTTTTTTAAAGTTGTATAATTACATATCTACCCATGGAGCTTCTCGCCTGATAGGCATCTATTTATGCAACACCACACTGTGGCTCTTCCACAGGTGCTGTAGCAGATACTTGCTGAACATACAGCCCATCTGATTTTTAAAGTGCAATATCTCAGCTTTCTCTCAAAATACCAATTTTGCCTCAACTCCTTTTTGCCTAATTGCTTCTTAGATTTATTGTTTAATTAAAACCATTCTTGGGTTATACAAACAACAAATCCCACTAATGTGTGTTTTTTTTGCAGACAAATTATCTTCCAAGGGATTATGTATCTTCAGCTTGGGAAAGGATTCCGTCCTCCTCGGCTGGGCTGTCACTGCCAAGTGCAGCCTTGTGGTCAAAGCTGTAAGTAGAAGTTTATGATGGCAGCATGACAGAGCTGTATCTATGGAGTCAAAGTGGCAATAATAAATGCCATTTGAAAGACTGATGCAGTCTTTAAGCCGATGCAGTAAAAACTCTTCTTTGCTTTATAGCATTTTCATATGGAGTCTCACAGTACATCTGGTCATGCACTAGGGAAGCATAAACAAGATGTGACTGATGAGTTACAGAGGAAACACCCCAAGAAAACTCTGAGGGACATCACCTTCATGGCATGCCTTTCCTCAAAGCCTTCCTCACCTGCCAGGTTCCTGTAGGAAGGCATAGCATGGGGACACACACACACCACTGCCCACACACTCTGCAGGGTTGTCTGAACTCCTCACCGAAAACCGATGTTTCAGCTCTCAGCCTGGACATCTAGATCCTGTCTTCAGAGCTGAGGCTTGAGCTCCAACTCCTGTTTGCCAAGTTTTGACAACTTGGAGAGCTTTGCTAAAATACCTGCACCTGGAGAAAGTTCAGTGAGAAACCCGAGTTTCAGCATCACAACTGCCCCTCAAAAAGAAAAAAAAAAAAAAAAGATCCTCAGATATAAACTTTCATTTGGGTGTTTGTATAAGAGGATGACTAAAAAAATGGTTTTTCCTCAAGGAGCATATGCTGCAGTTCCTGAAACAAGAACCCAGCTCTTATGAGGATTCTGGCTGTCTGCAGCCTTTCAATATTAAAGGGTTCTATAGCAGATAAGAGCAGGATAATAAAAGCTAATAAAGAGGAAACTGGACAAATTCTAAGTAGAAATTAAGATACACATTTTTCACCACAATAAACAGCTTCCAAAGGGATGTAATAGGATGCCTGAAGCCAGAGCCCACCGAAGGCACAGCAGTGGTGCCAGCAGTTGGAATCACAGGTGGAATGAAGGGTGGCTTGGAGAGAGCAGCTGGACTTCAGGAAGGTTTGTGCTGGAGCAGGAGGCTGGAGAGGGACTGGGATTGTGGAGGACACTAAGAGCAGCAGGCTGGAGGTGTAATGCAACCACCTGGAGGGAGGTTTCTGGGGGCAGAGCTGGCAAATTCCATATCCCTGTGACCACCTTCTTTTTCTTTTTCCATCCTCAACTCACATCCTACAGTCCAGCCTCTCCCAAATTCTGTACCTGTCCCCTTTCCCCCAATAGCCTCAAAGCTCATCTTCAAGCAGTTCCTCTTCCACTGGCTCTCCTCCAGCATGTCAATGCCTCCAGCTGTGGAGGCGAAGCCTCAGGCTCAGTATCCTGCTGGGAATTTGGGGTAGAGACTCAGATAGGAAACAGAAGGAGAAGAGAGTGTTTGTTGCCAGGGGTGGGCTGGGGGGATTGCAACTGTTGCTACCATGAGGGGCTGCCTCCCTGCTCAGAGCTGGAAAAAACAGAGGGTGGAGATGACTTGCTCTGGGGCACCGAGGTTCTCCTTTTGTCTCCCGGGTGCAACATACAACGAGATGAAGTATGTCCTTGATTTGCCCCAGTGTGGGCTGTATTGTGCCCCAATGGCAATGCAAAGCAGCCTCCTGAATTTACAGCTGCTCTACACAGCCAGCACAGAACACGGCACCCCAAGCACACAGAGCCTTCAGTCCTACAGATGGAAGTATTGAGAGATACTTTAATCTAGGGAAACCTTTTAAAATCAAAGTAGGCACAAAGCAATACCCTTTACATTAGGCTATAATTTTATATATAATTTATGTTGCAGAATGAAGTGTCAATTGTCCAACAACAAAAGCAAAAAGGACCTGGTGTGGAAAGCATCCCTGCCTTCCTCCTGCCACAAATTCTCAGCCGAGTCCTTCACCTTGTGCTGGTGCCAGCATAAGCAAGGCTGCAAGGGAAAACACATCATTAAAACTTGCCTTTTTTTCTTCTCCCCTCCCCTACCCAATTAGCTTTAATCCAGAATTGACCCCTGATTTGATTGATACTGCAATGACTTCTGTTAATGTAATGGATAATGTGGCATCAAGTGGGAATAAGATGACATGGGCACTTCTCTTGGTGGCAGCACCAGCTTTTTCTGGATTCAGCTGTATGCGAAGGTCAGCTCTTAAAATACAGAGTGTCCCTGGCCACACATGGAGATGCCTCTCATCAGGAAAACGGGGAAGGGCTCATCTCAGTGGCAGCTCTGATCTGTCCCTGATGCTGGGAATGGCAGCAGTGGGTGGAAAGAAGACATGGAAGAGAATGGGCTCATCTTCCTCCCAGCTGCCTGAAGCAAATCCACACCCAACTACAGTAGCTGAAGCTGGCTTGTCTCCTCTTCTTTGCAGTTTCATTTTTATTAGTTTCGATTGCTCTAAATCAATCCCTAAGACAGTGTATGATGCTACAGTGAGCCACAGGAATGCCCAAGGGAACTTATTTGTAGAACCATTTTTACAGATCATTTTGTATCTTATGTAAGTGAGATTTTGAGTGGCAGTTTTATTTAATGATCACCAAGATGAATTGTTTGAGAATTTAGGGTTCTTTACCTACTTTTAAAAATCACCTGGTTCATTACACCTCTCCTCCTGAACTCAGTTGTTCATTTTCATTTTCACTCAGAAATGGCTGGAGGATAGGGAGAGCAAAAACTGAATCCATCACCTAAACTAAATATGAATCCGATGATCACACTATTTTCTTTCAATATCTTTTCCAAACTGGAGCTCTTACTGTAACTAAACCCACCTTCTAGAAGTTATCTTCCTGCTAATATCCCATGGAATGAAAAGTAGAAAAAATTATATAAGAATATAATTTTCCTAGGTTTGTGAATTTTGGGGGTGTACCTTGAATAGCATCAACAAAGATTTTTGGGGTACAGGACACAGAATTGTTCAGACCAGTCCAGCCCAGACATCTATGTAGCCCCATGCCCTGCTATGAACAGCAGTGGCTAATGCAGGGGAAGGTGTAAAATCTGACAGGACACGGGTGGACTGCTTTGTTCTCAGCAAGTTCGGACTGACCTCTAATAGTTAAAGACTGGCTTGCACAAAACCAGAAGACAGAATACTTCAGGATGGTTTTGGCCATTAAATACAATGCCAAATATTCTTGGTATCAGAGGAATGTAGCGCAGAGATAACGTAAAAATTGTGAAAATCTTCAACATACCAGCAGAATACACTGAAGGGATGAAAGAATGAAGATTGAGAGTGACACCCACTGCCTCTTGCTCACAGGAAAATCTCACAAACAGAAACTTTACCCAAACAAAACAAAGACTCCAGCACAGCATGTGCAGTCCTCCTTCTTGGGAGAGAATGGGGAGAGAGAACAAATCACCCAAGCCTGACATGAGTAACATCAGTTCATGCATGACTGAAAGGTGCTCAGATACTACAGCCATGAGCCCAGGCCAAGAACCTACTTAAAAAATTGAGGGAAGTGACACGGTAAAACTGTTAAAAAGACATGCAGAGAGAAAAATGTGGGGTAGAGAAATAAAAGTGTAGATGAGTTGAGCACCTCTGTTTTGGAGTTTGACGTAGAGACAGTCTGAGCAGAGAGAGCTTGGTGGTATGGAGATGGCCAGGCCCCAGGGCAGTCACTCTGCTCTGCAAGTGCTCAGTGGGGAGTGCTTTGAGGGTTGTGCGTGTATGTGTGCATTTGTGTATCTGTGCGTGTGTGTGTGCAGGAGGGAACAGAGAAGAAAGACATAGACAAGCCCAGAGAGCTGCTAGAATGAGTGTCAGCAGATGGGAACAGGCAGGTGAAGTTTGGTTTAGAGGCAGGATGAGGAGGAAGTGTTTGCAGCTTTCTGTAGAGGTCAGGACTCAGGCAAGAGATGGTCAGGAATGCCCAGCCAGCCCATTTGCTGAACACACCTAACCCTTCCATTCTGGAGAAAGGCCATCTCAAGATGCTTTTAAAAACAAACACAAACATCATTCTAATATTTGCAGAGTGACTATGGGAGCCAACCCTTCCCCACTTCAACAGCATAGTTCCAACAGAGCAGCACTTTTAAGGATTTTTGCAGATCCCTTATTCCCAAATTTTAGCAGTCTCTACCCTGTTTATAGCCTGTTTCTCACCCAGTTTATTGCTCTTATTTAAACTTGCAGGGAGACATTTTCAAAGCTGGGATACATTTTCCACATTTGTTACTCTGAACACCTTAATGGGAACAGTGCAGAGAAATGACACTGGTATTATCACCACTGAAGCAATTGTATGCTAACAGGCTGCACCTTTCTCCTAGAATCATGATAGAAAGGTTAGTTAAATTCAAGCAAAATATATTCCCTGAAATTCCAGCCATCTTCAATAGGAAAAGCTATAACCTCTCTGATGCACAAAACAGCCCTTGCAGCTGATGTCTGAAGCCTGCACCTGTTATTCCAACAGAGGTGACCTCTGAACAAGAAAGCCATTCTATATAAACACTGAGTTAAGTGACTTTCCCCATGTCTCCTCAAATAACACCCAAATATCTTTTCTTGTCAAAATCTTGCACTTGTCCCATAGTATACACAGTAAATCATGACAACTGGTGACTTATTTGAAGGCTGAAGCCCAAAGCAAGAAGTGCTGGTGCTGAAAGAAGTTTAACCAGTCATCAGCCTCTAAAATATTAAGCTATGAAATAAAAATCTATCTTTACAAAAAAAGTGTTAAATGACCTGTCAAAACAGCTTGTCCTTTTTTTTTGTTTGTTTTTTTTTTTTTTTTTGGTTTTTTTTTTTTTTTGAGTAGCAGAAGGAAATTATTGAAGAAAAAAAATCATTAGGGCATCATTTCAGTTTACTTCTATAATACATGACTGCTCTGCAATAGAGTAGCAAAATTCTGGGAAGCATTTTATGTCCTGCTCAAGCTTATGAGATTAAGCATCCTATATCCCTCATTCTGGCCGCTTCCCAGGTGTGAATCCTGCCCTGTGAGCACTGCGAGGATTAGTCCTGCAGACCAGCAGAGGACTGATCCTTGCACTTACCACTGCCGGTGTTTGTCACACTGCAGTCACACCTTGCAGCACTGTCACCTTTCCTGGCACTGTGACATGCTCATGCTGTTCACACTGACCGGCCGCTGCAGCCCGGTCACTGCCCAGAGCTTCGCACTGAGAGAACTCACTGCTGGCTCTGAGAGGGACGAGTACAAGTCAGCTGTGAAATTCCACTCTGCCGAGCTCACGGCTGCCTGTCGAACTCCAAGCCAGATCTGGCGCCTGTAGTATTTCAGCTAGGAGATCCCAGCTTTCACATACACAGCTGGGCAGGACCCAAACCCCTCCTCTGTGCCTTTCTCTAGGAGAATGGAGCATCCAAATGCTTCTCCTTGACTTCTTCTCAGATCTCAGCTGCCGAGCAGAGCCATGGTAACCATCCTGTGTCAAAGGGCTCCTGACACTCTCTTGTCATTCACACACAAAAGGATGAGAATATCTGATGTGGCGGCAATACATTATACTTACACTTTTTCAGGACTACAGTTCTCAAACACTGAGGTAAGAATATGGGATTCCTCATTTACTGCACCAGGGAAATTTCAAGTCTTAAGTTTTCTTTTAAGTTGAAAAGAAAATTCAGTCGACAGCAATTGTGTCAGCTCTTTTTGGAATATAAATGTCAGTCCGATATATTTGTCCTGTTTGCCTGTCATTTGTTGCAGCAGAGTTGTGGTCAGGGTGATCCTTCTCCCAGTTACTTTTGCTGTATCTGCTCTCTGAATTACCTTTTTATCTTAGATGGCTACTGTCAGTGGATGCTACTGAATGCAGAACCAAGGGCAGATTCCATCCTGCAGTCAGACCTGAAGTTGATGATATGGTCAAAGAAAAGCACCAGCTGTGCCCTCCTATAAAATACTAGAAATTGGTGAGAGTTCTCTGAGGAAGCAGAAGCCATTTGCGCACAATCATTTCTGGCACTGGGGCACAGTATTTTGGGACACTTGCTTTAATATGAAACATTCGGCATGACTTCACCTGTAATTTGGCTGTGAGATGAAAATTTGAAATGAATTTTTATGGCAGAAAGAGAGTGTGGAAAAGTTTAGTCAGCACAAAAGTTTAACCTTGCTAAAAAGGTCTATAGGTCTGTTGCAAGGATAAGACAATGCCATTCCCTGTCTCAATGCTTTAATCAAAACCCACTCCTGTACACATGAGCTATATTAGTGCCATTATTTGTCTCATACTTACAACCCAACATGAACTTTCAAAAGAGAACTGTTATTTGAAGGTCTCTGAACACAGTCTCTAGTATTTTCTTAACTGCTTCATGGCTTCTTTTAAAATGCTTTCAACATGGTCTGAAAACTGAATATAAAAGTGGGCAGGACTAAAAATTAATAGGAAAAAAAAAAGAAAAAAGATTGGGTTGAAATTACATTTCCAGAAGCTCCTGCTTTCACTGGTGTGAAAGTGAGGAAGGGCGTTCTCAGCCCCCAGACAGATTATCTGGCAAGGCTAAAATCAGACAGAGAGCTTTGATCTAATACCAGGAATCACTGCTCAACAGTAGTTAGGGAAAAACAAAAACCAAGTCTAAAAGCCCAGTCACTCTGCAAACCCGGGCCAGGCTGGTATTTCTGCAGCCACCTGACTTGGATCTCAGTACAAATCTGTCTCTTCCTTCCTAGGTTGCCTTGATCTGAAAGCTTGTGCTTTCGGTTTTCTGCTGTGGGCTGCTGTGCTGTGAAAGCTCGTGCTTTGCCTTTGCACGGGGCTGCAAAAGCCTGTGGGCACTGACAGGGCTTTCAAAACTGAGTCAACCTGTCCTCTGGCACATGGCAATGGGGCTGGCAGCTGATCTCATTTCTCTGCTGTGCCACTAGCTCCTGTGCAACATTAGCTAAGTCAATTAGTTTCTGCTGGCATCTGTTTTTCACCTCTAAAAGAGGGACAGTAGTAATTTCCTACCTCACAGAAATCCTGTGAAGATAAATACATTAGCTTAGGAAGTGCTCAAATACCAGTGTGATCAGTGCTCCTCTCCTTCTCTTTGGCAGCCTGTATTCTATAGCCTAGAAGCTTGTGGTCTGCCAAACCATGAAGGATTGGAGCTGAAGACCACCAGATCAACTCTTGGACTGGCTGAGCACAGATGTCTTCACAATGAAACCCAGAAAAAACACAGCTTCTCAAGGAACTGACAAGAATGGAAAAAATGGAGGAGGAGCAACCTTTGGCAGTAAACAGAGTGGAGCAGAAACCATTTCAGCGGCAAAGTCACTGTATTTTGTGCATTGTTTGCTTTAACTTACATGTACATAATGTATTTTAGTATTTCCATTGCATTAATTTAGGGTTAGAAAAGAACACCAAGCTGATATTCCTGGAGGCTGGACACATGCAGACCATGCTGCAAATATTCATCTGCGGCACTGTTTTTCTGACGAAGTGGTTACATTTAAGAAGAGTCTGCCTAGGACTCTGGAATTCAGCCCTTAGCAGGAGGTCATTTCAATTTTTGTCTTGGTGACCAGCATCCCCAGGGTCTTCTTCTAGCACATTTTATTCAGTCAGGAGCAGAAAACTTTTTCTTTTTTTTTTTTTTTTTTTTTTTTTAAATTATTTTCAATAATGCCCAAAATATATCTACACACCAGGACCAAATTTTCTAGTGGTGCTTGATTTTGGTTTGTTTGCTTTTTTCCCCCAATAATCTTAGCTTTCTGCTTTGGTGTGAGGAGAAGGAGGAAAACAAAATATGAGGATTCTGAGTCATGTTTATGTGATTTGTAGGACCTCTAAGGCATCAGTAAAGTGGGAAGCTCCACTGTGCTAAGCTCTATGCAAAGCTACAGTAAGAGAGAGCACATATCCTGACCAGCACTGGTCAGCCAGCTGAGACAACCAATGTAGAAAGGGAAAGATACTTTAACATACTTTCTACTAAGGTACACAAGGAACTCACAGGCCTTGGCCAGAAAACAGAAGCAAATACCACTTCAGCATTGTGAGTGCACTGTTATTACAACACTGACCTTTATTTCTTCAAAAGTACAAGGTATAGTTAGGCAAAATTAAGGGGAAGTTGTTGACCTCCTTAGAAAGATTTTACAACCCAGACAATTTAGTGCTATGGATGGGGAAACATCAGGACTGTCTCTCTATGGCTTTAGTTCCTTCAATTGGAGAATAACAGAAATGGGCTAAACAGATTTTTTTTATTATTATTATTTGGAGCAAAACAGTATTCTAATAATCCTGTATTACAAAGGAAATGAAAGAGTCTAGGGGGTAATATTGAAAAAATGGTGGGCAGTCAGAGTCATGGCCATATGGTCCTCAAGCTGTGCTGTCAAGCAGATCTACAGATGGAGATGTATTATCTTACATGAGCACCAAGTTGAGCATTGCACGAGGCACTTGTGAATCAGACCAGTAGACCTGACAATACAATTGACAATTACCATAAAATCAGGTGAGAAACAGTCAGCAGCAAGAATACTCCCTCAAAAAAACACCAACAGTTGGAGAGAGGACAAGCTCCTGACAAGCTCTGCAGTTTACAGATTCAATCCAGAACACTTAGCAAGTTTCGCAACATCTGAAACAAAAGGGAAGTTGTTCTGACAAGTCTTTAAAAAATCAGCACCCCAGTCCTTTGATTTTATACCAATTCATTATTGTAAAGGCAAACTCCACTGTATCTACACACTAGCTGGCTATCAAGATGCACACAGGACAAAGGTATGGGTGTGTGCATTTACTCCGAAGAGCTGGATCAAAGGGAAGGAAGAGCCACCTGGAGCAGTGACCTCCAAATTGAATACTGCAAATACACACTGAGACTTTGCTTTCCGAAAAGCTTACCACTGAAACGGCTGAGCAGGCGGGAGCCATGAGAACTACTGAGATGATACACTTGGGTGCTATGTGTGAACTGGTGGATCATTCTCAGGGCTTTAGGACTTTCGTTCAGCTCCTTACAGAATACAGCTCTGGTGACAACATGCTGCTGTGTCCTGTACTATGCAAGCCTCTGAAGATGATGCCTTTGCTTTGAGGAACAGTGCCCCATAACTGTGAAGTCCTCAGAGAGGTAAAGGGGTGACAAACCAGTCATCTCATATCAAGTGGAGCACCAGTGTCCAGTGGGCTTACATTATTCACAGCTTTCCAGGTTTTTACATTGTGCAGGCATAGAGTGCATGGGGGAGTAACCAAGAGTTTAGGGTGGTAGCTGTATATTATGAAAACTGTTTCATGGTTCAGATGATTAATGGTTTCGCTCGTGGGACAATCATTTACCTGCAAGTCTTGGCTAGAAGCTTCAGGGCATCAAAAGTTTATGAGGCAGGTCTGTGTCAGTCACATGAATCCACATTGGTGTTTAGAAACCTGCATCTTTAGGTGTCTGAAAAGATCTTAAAAATTTATCTGGTAGATTGGCCAGATATTTCAGTATCTCCACTCAAAAATTTATAAACATCTGACAAGATTAGTAAAGGAATAACGAGCCACACATCTTCCATTTTTCAAGCAAACTTCTATAACCTGTTGCTTATACATAAAATGAATGGGGGTTGAGTAGACACGGCCGCACTTAAACTTGCCAACATGGCTGCTCCTTGAGCTGGAGCTCTGGCAGCTCTGTGAATCCCTTCTCTGGAGCAGGGATCTCCCGCCTTCCCCATGGTCTTGCACTCCAGAGCATCCTGAAGCAGATCCAAATTTTAACACAGAGAGTGGAGCCCATGGGCACTTTGGCAGTGCTGTGTGGCACTCAGCCAGCACCACTTACTCTAAACTCCGTGGCCTCACTGTGTAATGCACAGAAGGGCTGTTTTGCAGCAGTACTTGGATGCCGTGCAGGAAGGAAAATATCCCCAGAACCAAAGGCTTTAGGTGCCAGAGCTTCCTGTGATGTGGCAGGGGTGCAAAACTGCCTTTAGGTGCTCAGTCTAGGGCCAAGGCAAGTGACACATGAGGGGCCAGGCATCACATTCAGTAGTGTCAAGTCCAGTGCTCCTAAGAGTGCTTGAGGCAACAATGCCAGGACAGAGGAAGAACCTCTACAAACTATTTGGCTCATACCATCACACTGGCTGGAGGAGAGATGATAACGGCCAAAGATCCACAAAGGAACACCAAGAGAAATCCTGGAGATCACAGAGGGGAAAAAAAAA